>OY754497.1:4886598-5345995 GCA_963575735.1 Amblyjoppa fuscipennis
AGATGTACCGAAAACCTGAGCAGACCCGTGAGATAAACCCGTGAGAAAACCGAATAAATTCGGCGATCTACCCGACCGCGTGGTGACCCGTATCAGCTATTAGGCGTAGATGAGCGCGAAACCTGTTGCACGCGGCACGTAAGCCGTACCGCCTGGGTTGAGAGCCGGTGCGCGCGCGTCGGCCTCGCCGGACTCGGCCGGGAGGTGCTGCCGAGCAGCGGCCGCTCGAGTGAGCGCACGTTACCGCGCTGATTCTTGAACATTCCGCCCGCCATCAGCGCCGGCGTCGATGATGAGATGTTCACGATGATCCGGTTGAGGTGTCGAGTCCGTCTCGAGATGAAGCGCTACTGATGATGGTGAGCATGAGCGGTCCCGATTAGTCCGGACACGTAGTCGATCCGACGGTGGAAGTGCCACCCGGAAGAGAGGTAGTTGGCCCATCGTATGATAGGCACGGACCCCCCCATACCGGGCACACCTCACACCCGGAAGATGTGGGACGTCACAGGATGTCCTGCCGGATGTCCTGCCCGCCACAGCAAGACCTGGCGGATTTAAGCCAGGATGAGCCAGGTTGAGTTGAGCGCCCCTGAGTAGTGCCGATGAGCGTGACCAGTGAGCAAACCGATGAGAATGGCTGATGAACAGAAGTTTCCTCCGAAGGCGAGCAAGTCTGTAACAAAGTCCGAAGAGACGGAACAGTGTAATGAGAAATGAAACCTTGTAATTGAAACCCCAGTGAGGTCGACGCTTGAGGCGACGACGAACAAAAGATAATCGGGCGAGCCTCGCGTACGTCGAGGTCGACTGATACCAGTGGGTGAGTTGGTCATGAGTAAGTCCGATGAGTCGCCCATGGTGGTCCCGTTCACCATGATGAGCGATTTCTGAGCTGCGCGATGGTGACGGCCCTGGAGGCCCAATCTCTCGACTCACAAACGGGAAAATTAAATTATCACAACACCAAAGATACGGGAAAAAATGACTCGACTTTATTCAATCAAATACCCAAATAATCTACCGAGGGGAAAAACCGGAGAACCCGGAGTAAAACCCTCGTCCCGTAAACCAGAGAAAATCGTAGTTTTGTACAACTCCAGAATATATCTTCCCGGCGCTCGGGACTCGCACACATCGAAAATCGCACACACTCTCTCACACACCCGGACGGTCGCGCTCTCCCGGGTCCTCTAGTTATCTCACGCGCAATTTTATAATTCCAAAAAAACCTCAAACAAAAAACACACACCCGGCGTGGCACAAATCCCAACGCCAGCACTCACCCCGTCCGATTAAACGCGACGATTTTTAAGAACATTCACCCGGCCGGACTAACACGGCAATATTCGACACGTTCTCACCCTTTATTGCGCGCTTGAGGAGGCCGCAAGCGACGACGCATCCCCGATTACACTTTCCCCGTGGAAGAAGTCCGAACGTGACACCCGGAAAATTAATGAATTTACTAGAAAAAGGATTTGACTCGACTATTTTTTTCCCCCCAAGAAAAACCTCGACGGCTTCGAGGAAGACTGCGTACGAATTCGCGGATCGTCCACGCGGCGTTACACACAAGAGAAAAACCCGTCGCGACGTCACAAACACACACACCATTCCAGCCGAAACACGGCGATCTCGATCCTCCGGCACGGTCGAACGAAGCACGCCGTCGGTACGAAAATTACTTTTCCCTCGCACGTGATTACAAAGAATTCGCAAAGATAAATATTTTCCCGATTGGTACAATAAAAGTCCCTTGGACGAAGAGCTCACCGTATCAAGAGATAGCCACGTGCCAGGAAATGGTCCAGATTTTCGTGCCGTAAACAAATTCGTCTCCTCCTTCCTTCCTTTCCAAAATAATCCCGGGATCACGACGGTCAGTCACTTGGTCCGGTCGCTCGAGCTCACAACGGAGAAGTGTATTGCTGTTTATAGCGTGGCAATTTTTTGCGCATTTTTTTTCTGGCTCGTTCGGGCTCACACAAGGCGACACCGCAGGGCCTAGATGATAAATTAGAATATTTAGTAATTTATTTGGTAATAATTTTCATGTACGCCGGGACAAGAGCGTCGATTAAGAAGAACATCGGACGTGAAGCTCGGATTAAAATACCGAATTGGACCGTTCTACCTCCCTGCTGTCGAAGGCGTCAACGATAAGAAGAGAATATCATCTGAGAAGATCTACGATTCGTCTATTCTACGCA
Source organism: Amblyjoppa fuscipennis (assembly GCA_963575735.1). Taxonomy (NCBI): domain Eukaryota; kingdom Metazoa; phylum Arthropoda; class Insecta; order Hymenoptera; family Ichneumonidae; genus Amblyjoppa; species Amblyjoppa fuscipennis. The sequence continues at coordinate 4,888,812 of OY754497.1, forward strand.
TCGCATCGATAGTTGCAGTCGTCCGGAGTCTCGGGCTGCAAAGAAGATTCATCGGGAGTCTCCCGTCAGGGGGAATTGAGTACCTTTGCGGGAGCTCCGCGTTGTCGGCGTTCGAAGAAGATTTCGTACGTGCGAAGAGTCGATCAGCGGATCGATGAGCGTAGCGTTTGACGGGCCGCATGCCGTGCGCAAATTTCCGGAAATGGCCGAGGAATGCCCGAGATTTGACGAATATGTCGTGACGATTAGGCAGGAAGGTAGGGATAACGGTAGCGAGCGCGATCGCAGATCGATATTCGAGGCACTCTCCGTTGTGAGTCCGAGCGAGCGAGTTGGTTGTGTCATCGCGTCCCGGGAATTATCCATGGAAGGAAGATGGATTTCTTCGCGGCCATTATATCAGGACCGTTTTCCCGTTCACGTTGGTACGACGCGATCCGGTGAGCTTTCGTCCCAGGTTTTATTGTTTGTGTAAGGCTACGGCCAGTTAGTCTTTTTGTATTGCGTTTTGTAACACCATGCGTGAGGGGAATTAATTTGTGTAACCGACGGCGTGCTTCGTTCGGTCGTGCCGGAGGGATCGAGGCCGCCGTGATTCGGCAGATGTGTGTGACGTTGCGACGGGTTTATATGTTGTGTTTGTCGCCGCGTGGTCGGCTCGGGAAACCGTACACGGCCTTCCTCGAAGCCGTCAGGGATTTTCTTTCCGGGGAAAATTATAACGTAAAATTTGAGAATTAAGTTTAGTTTTTTCCGGGAGGGATTCGTGAGTCGCCTTGGAAGCTTTCACGGGGAGTCGCCTTATTCGTCGTGTCGTCGCCTGTGGACGTCTCTAGCGCGTGATTATGTGTGTGTGATTATTTTTCTATTCCCGCATTTATTGGGCCGGGTGAATGTTATTTAGTGTCGCATTTATTGGGCCGGGTGAATGTTATTTAGTGCCGCATTTATTGGGCCGGGTAAATGAGAAGGCGTTGGTCTGTGTCAGTCACGCTGTGTGACTGTGTGGGAGAGAGTGTCTTAAAATCGCGCGTGAAACAAATATGAGAGTCCGGGAGGCGCGACCATCGGTGTGCGTGTGTGTGAATGTGTGAGCGTTGAAGTGTGCAGATATCGTGTACCGGGCGAAGATCATGTACGACATTGTTAAACGCATGAAGAATTCACGAGCGCGAGCACTACCGATGTACGATGCCGATGTAGTGTGCAAGCGCGAGGGAGATGCGACATACGAACACCCCATGCAACGCGCGTCAAATATGCGTTAAACTGTTTTGCACCAAACGCGTGAAAAATATGAAACGCCGCAAGTGAAATTCCGATGCGCGAAACCGATGAGAATACCGCGAGGTATGTCGCGATGAGCGCGAGAGAGATGCGACACGCGATCTCTCACCGAACGTAACCGTTGTACCGTCCGAATGCATGGGAGTGAGCGAGAGAGCGAACATAAAATCTAGTCGCGCACTGTACAGCTGAGATCCCGACTGTGAGTGGAGGGGAGAGAGACGCGACACGCTAACTCTCATCGCACAAGAGTCAGTTGAGCTGTCCAAGATGGCTTAGCGCGGGAGCGAACAACGAACACGTGCTCGCCGCGCGAGAGCCCGATGTAGCTGTCACAAAAATGGCCGAAGTGCTGGAGCGACGCACGAAACCGCGCGAGCTCTTCCGGCGCGGGCATAAACAGTTGAGAAGTCCGAGCGCGACAAAGGATTGTGCCGTCCGCCTAGGCCGACTGTCGATGGTGGGGAGAGAGACGCGCCACGCGAGCCCTCCGCACGAGAGACAGCTGAGATGTCCAAAATGCCGAGCGCGCGAAAGATCGACGAACGCGCGCGCTCTCCTGGCACAAGAGTCGACCGATGAGTTGACCCAGACGCACTACGTGGGAGAGAGAGGCGAGCCCTGGAGAGGGCTCGCCTCTCTCCAGGGCTCTGCTGAGCCCTGGAGAGAACACTGCTGAGCTGTCCAGATGGTGTAAGCGCGAGAGAGAAGCACTAACGCGCGAACTCTCACTGCGCGCGAGTCCGATGAGATTTCCGAAAGTCACTGTGCGTAGGAGACGCGACACGCCTACACTCACTACACTACACTGTTGAGCTGTCCGAAGTGTGTGAGCGCGAAAAACGCGCAGACACGCACGCTCTCACTGCGCGACAGTCTGATGAGAAATTCCCAAGTGCCGATCGCGAGAGCGAGGCAAAATTGTAGCTGCTCGCCGCCCGAGTCAGCAGGTGAGTTGTCCGATTGCACTGAGCGACACTCACACGCGTCACACAAACTCTCTAACCGTTCACTAAACCGATGAGAATAATTTTGACAGTCATAAAAAATGCGAGAGAAGCGCAGCGCGCGAACTCTCAAAGCACGGAAAACCGGTGAATGGATACAGAAATGTCATACGCGCGAACGAGATATGACGCGCGAACCGGTGAAATGTCTGAGCGCGAGAGAGCGACGTCGAAGCGCGCACTATATCGATGAGAAGGGCCACTGTCACTATGTGTATGAGAGAGAAGTGCGACGGGCGAGCTCTCACCGCGTGAGAGCTTGCTGAGAATGCCCGAAACGCTCGAGCGCGAGTGAGAGAGAGCACACACTAGCCACTGCCCGAACGCTCGACGTGTCGCCTGAGAGCGACAGCGAACGCGTACCGCCCGCGTGAGAGACCCGATCGTCGGTGGTGGGGAGAAACTCTCACCGTCGCGAGAGACGGATGAGATGCCCAAGATGGCCGAACGCAAGAGCGCGGCACGAACGCGAGAGCACTCCCCGCACGAGAGTCCGGCGAGTCGTTCGCACTGTTTGAGACGCGGGAGAGGTGCACACGGCACGACAGCTCTCCGCGCACGAGAGCCGGCCGATGGGATGTACAGGTACGCTCGAGCGCGAGCGAGAGACCTGACCGATGAGCTGTCCGAGAGTCACTGCGGGAGAGAGATACGCGACACGCGCACTCTCTCCGCACCTTACAGCTGAGCTGTACCGACGGGTACACTTGCACTGATTTTTCGCGCACTGTACACTCCCTGCCGTTCCGCTATCCGGCTCGAAGGACCAACTGTTTGAGCAATGCCGGGTGAGATATAGCGGAACGGGGGGTAAAATAAAATTCACACACCGATCTTAACAGTGAAAATAAACTCTTTATTAAATAACACAACGATGGTAAAAGCGCGCGAAAAAAAACTGTACATGAGTAGACCGATTATGAGCGTAACCGAAAAATGAGCGTAGATGAGCGCGAAACCTGTTGCACGCGGCACGCAACCCGTGCCGCCTCGGATGAGAGCTCGTGCGCGCGCGTCGGCCTCACCGGACTCGGCCGGGAGGTGCTGCCGAGCAGCGGCAGCTCGAGCGAGCGCACGTTACCGCGCTGATTCTCGAACAAATACCTAATAATTCATAATAATTCCTTTTTTCCTAATGACTCATTTTATAAAAAAAAAAAAACAATAATTCATTTTATTTTTCGACCGGGAGGAGTAGTGATTTTTACTATTCGTTTTCTTTTAATATTTGACCTTCGAGTATTTTATTTCTGACTTTATTTCAGTTTTGACGATTTTATTCCTTGACTTATACTTATTTTATTTCTTGACCTTGATTATTGGGGTTATAAATTTATTTTTTTCCCCCCAGATTATTTTGGTTGTTTGTACTTCGGGATTTTGAGAAGTTCACCGGTTTTTATTTTTAATTTTTATTATCCTGACTGAGGAATTTTATTTTGAAGAGAGAGAGGGCGGAGTTCGGGTGCGCTGCCGGGCCGTCATAGATTTATTGATTATTATTATCGTCAATTATTATTAATTGTTGTTCGTTCCGGGGTCGAGTTTTTTTTTGGGTTTTTTTTTAGTTTTTACGCTCGCCCGGACGAACTGGTATGTCCGTTCCTGTTTTTAGTTTTTCTGTGTGCCTCTGCGTATTCGCAGGAACTTTAGGGATAACTGGTGCCCTTATTTTGTTTATTGGCCGGATTATTTTGTTTTTCGCGCATCGATTGTCGAGTTTTCCTGGAGCAGCGTAGGCTTCCTCGTCGGTCGAACCATGCACCATCTGGCATCGAGGTAAGAAGATATTTGCGACCGGGACTGCGTCGATACGGGACCTTAAGGGGAGCTGAAATATTGTTGGCAACTAATTGCATGTATACGCGTTTCGTTTCAACTCGAATACGAACATGACGAACCGAATGACCCTGGAGGAGTTGGTGGCCCTGTCGGACGACGAAATTAGGGCTGAGCTGATCTTAAGGGGATTACCTGCTGAGGGTACCCGGGAGGTGCTGCGTGAACGGCTGTACTTTTCGGGTCGGGCAGGAGTCAACGAAACCGAAACCACCAATTTGATCACGGTGGCCGGGCTCAATTCCGTTTTGGCGAGAGAGGAAGGTGCTACCGGGAGTGGGCACGCGAACCCACCGGGAATCGCGAATGCGGATATTGTGGGACAGCAACACATCATTCTTCGCCGAACACGTCGAGATCCCGATACCACGGTCCCGGGATGACAGCGTACGACATCTTGCGCAAGTGGGATGTTAAGTTCACGGGAGCGAAGGGTGAGGAGATCGACGCGTTTCTGACGCGAATTGGGGATGGCCGGAAGCTGGTTCAAATCAGTGATAGCGATTTGTTAAATTGCGTCCCGTTGTTTTTGTCCGGTTTAGTGTACCACTGGTACAAAATCGAGCGACCGAAATGGTCGACACGGGCAGCGTGCACCGAGGCTATGCTTCGGCGTTTCGGGGATCCCGATTTTCAGTGGACCCTGCGCGAGGAAATTCGGGCGCGGACTCAGAGTAACGACGAGCCGGTTACCGATTTTTTAACCTGCATGCGAAACCTTTTCGTTCGCGCTGTCCCGCCCATTTCAGAGGAAGAGCAACTGAACATTGTGCATCGGAACATGTTGCCGCGGTTGCAAGTCGCGATTTTGCGGACGGAGATCCGGTCGTTGGAAGGGTTGGAGGTGCTCGCCAGTCGGGTCGTGCGTAGTTTCCGCGCTGCGATGGATTTTCATGCGCCTCCCGCGCCGGAGAGGTCAATGTTGCCGGAATTCCCGTACCACGGGAATCCGCCTCCGCGAAGGCAAGTTTCGTTTGGCGGGGCGCATGCAATCGGCGATTTTCCGGACGGGACAACGTCTCAAGGGGGAGAGAACACTCCTGAGGCGAGATTAGCGGCCTTGGAGTTTGCGATGGCCGCGTTTACCGTGAGTTTGGGGGGAAATATTCCGACTAATCGGGCGACTGCACAGAGTCCTTCTGGGAGGCCGGTACGACTGGTATTAACAGCGACGAATCCCGCTCCGCTGGCACCTGTAAATCCGCCTGCGGATCAATCACCGGGGCGGCCGAGTAACGGAACCGGTGCGCGTCAAGCCGGTCCGATAATCTGTCGAACGTGCGGACAGTCGGGGATGCGCGATGCAATCGGTACCACCGAGAAGTGGCCCGATTTATTGTTTCCGTTGCGGGAAGGAAGGTGAGACGACGCACACGGAACACAATTGTCCGGGAAAACCGGGAAATTCGGGAATCGCGAACGAGGCCAATCGTTAGAGGCCGAATCAGTCCCGTTTATGCTACGAGCCTCCAAACCGAGGGAAAGAACGCGGCGAGGTCATCCGAGAATCGTTCGCGAGGCCGTCGGGGCTACGGAAGAGTCGCGGACATTATTAATTGTCACACTCGGGATCGGAAAGTTTCGCGGGCCGGCTTTGGTTGATTGTGGTGCGGCCAGCTCATACGTTGGCAAAGAAGGCGTCGCGATACTCGAACAATCGGGTCTTGTACGGCGAACGACGCCCGCGCGCGTGAGTACGGTAGCGAACGGGCAACTGTTAACTTGCACGGAAGAAACCGAGTTCCAGGCGTGGTTGCGCGATCGAGTTTTTACGTTAGTAGCGAGACTGCATCCCGACCTCCCGGTACCATTTTTGCTTGGTTTGGATGCCCTGGACACCATGGGAATAGTTGTCGATCCGAGACGCCGCTCGTGGCATTTCACAGGAGAAACGGGAGAAGAATTTTCATTTGATGTAATCCGCGGGCCGAAAGGATTAGATATTAGCACGCCGATCGTCGAGCTGTCGGGTTCCGAGGCCAAAGAACTCGAAGAATTTTTAAACGTTCAGGTGCCGAGGTTGAAGAGTTCGCCGGGACTTACGCATTTGATCGAGCACAAAATCGAGGTAGGAGACGCGCTGCCGATTAAACAGCGTTATCGGTCATTTACGCCTGTCGTTCGGGACTGGGTTTACCGGGAAGTCGATAGATTACTCGAGGCAGATGTTATTGAGCATTCGACGAGCGAGTGGAGCACGCCGATCGTGATGGTACCGAAACCGAACGGGACCTATCGGATGTGCCTCGATTTCCGTAAAGTGGACTCGGTTTCGAAGAAAGATGCGTATCCGTTGCCGTTGATGAATAATATTCTGGATCGCCTGAGATCGGCCAAATACATCTCGACCTTAGACATGAGTCAGGCATTTCATCAAATTCCGCTCGAAGCTAAATCCCGGGAAATCACAGCTTTTACGGTGCCGTATCGAGGCCTGTTTCAGTTTAAAAGAATGCCGTTCGGGTTGACAACGGCACCTGCGACTTTCCAACGTCTGTTAGACCGAATCGTGACTCCGGATATGCAGCCTCAGGTATTTGCGTATCTGGATGATATTATCGTCGCGACCGGGACGTTCCAAGAACACCTAGAATGGCTTCAACGCGTGTTCGATAAAGTGCTCGATGCCGGTTTGTTGAGTAATCCCGATAAATGCGAATTTTGTCGCACGGAGCTCCGGTATTTGGGATTTTTAGTCAATCGGGAGGGGTTGCAAGTAGATCCCGCGAAAACCGCCGCGATCCAAGAATTTCCCGAGCCCAAATCCGTTACCGAAGTTCGCCGGTTTTTGGGAGCTACGTCATGGTATCGGCGTTTTATTCCGCAGTACGCTACCGTGGCGAAACTAATCACGAGATTGACGCGAAAACAGCAAACTTGGACGTGGGGAGAGCCGCAGCGGAAAGCGTTCGAAACATTGAAACAAGCTTTGGTGAGCGCACCCACGCTTGCGCGTCCCGATTTTTCAAAACCGTTTACTTTACAGACCGACGCGAGTCTTACCGGTTTAGGAGCAGTTGTAACGTAGGTACCGGACAGGGCCGAGCATCCGATCGCTTACGCGAGCCGAATTTTGTCAAGCGCTGAGCGCAATTATAATGTTCGGGAATTAGAGTGTTTAGCGATTCTGTGGGCCGTTGTTACGTCCAGCGTAACGCTTAAAATTTCTTCATAAATTCTCTCGTAAAAACTGAACTCTGGAAATGATAACTTCAAGGAAAAATAAAATAATTTCGTCAGATAACCTGAAATATTAACGGACTAGATAACTAACCCATTTCTGCCAAGAGCTAACTTATCAACTCAGTCAGTACATTCATCTTGTAAGACAGTCAATTCCAAAACCTAAGGGTCAAAGATCTAACGACAGGGTAAAAAGAAATCTATGAAAAAGGAAGGCCACGAAAATTGGTCTATGACACTGAGCGCCGCGCCACTACAAGGCGGTAGAAACGGCAACCCATTGAGAAATAACTAGCTACCTGCCAAGGTACGAGTATCGACTAAAATCCATGGATCCCAAACGTCGTTAGTTCTTTCGTACCATCGCACGGGAACTATTAATGAAGAGGCCCGCGGTCATCGACCGCCGAGGGGCCCGTTTTCCCGTCGCGACGTGCCGTTTCGACACGTTACCGACAGCTCTCTGAAAACCTTTTTGGGGTCCTTGTTTTGATCCTCCGAATCAAGAAGAAAAGGCCCTACTAGACAATGAGATTAGAAAGTGATGCAATGGTAGAAATGAGGAATGCCGCCATAAATTTTATTAGAATCATAAAAGAAGACTCTTAAAATTATTCTCTTGCAACAAACATCGTAATAAATAAAAACCCGGAAGTATTTCCAGACGAAGGACAAAAATGAAGGAAAACGATATGATTGATTTAGCATTTGAGTCTAATTAAACAAATGTATTACAATCACCGCGGCCCGCCAACATTTCATGAGAAAATCCACACCTTATTTTCTGATTGTTTTTGAGCCTAAGGAAAATAGGAATAAACAATATGCCCAAGTCATCTAATAGATGCTCATTACGATCTTGATGTTAAGAGATAAAACCTACTCTAACAATGAGATTTCAATTCGTGAGATAGAATTTTATGGTCTGCCGGGACAACTACCTGAGAGCCGACACGACGGCACGTGGACGCACGACAAAAGGGGCCTCACCCTTCTACGTGCCTTCTATAACTAACGCCTACCAGAACAAAACTTAGGGTCAATCACACGTAATAATTAGTAATAACCTCTATTTACATTTTTTTTATGCATTAGGGAATTTAGTTAATTAAGGAAGAACAGAAGGATTTTCGTCCCATAGGGAAAAAATGGAAAAGACGGAAGGCAGCAAAATAACCTTCTCTCTCTATCGTTAAAACCCGAAGATAGGGAATCAATCAATAGAAATAACAATTAATTATGGGACCAGAACACTATCTGTGACAAACAATAAAATTATGAGTATCAGATGAAACCTTTATATTTCCATGTATATATTGTGACGCGGTATTTTTGCCCGTCACAAAAGGTTTATCGGACATCCGCGAGAGAGAGTCAGCGCGCGCCCTCGCCGCGCACAGATCTCCTTCTCGGGCAGATTCGCTAGGGCTCAGTAGCGTAAACGTGATATCGTGATATTAACTGAGGTGAATAAAATTTCATGTACCACCCGCGCCCGGACGAGTCACGAGAACGAAGCGACCATCGGACGACGCTACCGGTAGAGGAAAGATCCTCCAAATCACCGGGGAAACAACGCCTTCACCATCTCCGGACGATGCGCAGAGGATTGCCGTCGTCTGTGCCTTCCGATAACCCGCAGGCTGCTCGCCTGTGCTCTGGGACAATCCACCTGAACCCGTCGCCGCATCCGCTCGTCGCAGGATTCTTCGCGCTCGTGGCTGTGACTTTGCGCCAGCCATGATTTGAATATTAGCGCGCGCGAGCGCTGCGCGAATCTGCGATTACGAGGCTGCTCTGCGTGACGCCGTTTAGCGTTAGCGATAGGTAGCGTGGCAACTAGAGTGGGCGTGGGAAGCGGGGGGTCGAGGGATCGCGGATCGAAGAGAGTAACGAGCAATCGGGGATTCTTCCGGGGACTGCTGACCGCGACGGTGCGTACGACTCTCTCTCTCTCTCTCTCGACTCACCCATTGCCTGGGGAAATTACGAAGGAAGGAAGGAAGGCGGCGGACTTTACCGATCGACCGATATTACGGGAGGCTGTGCTCTATCATGTGGCTATTCTCGGGACCGGACCCCTGTCATACAATATTACCGGTAAGCCTCTCGCAGAATATATTGCCAACCTGAATATTCGTTTGTCGACGCACCCGCGTGCTGGTGATTCGTCGTTCGCAGTGCTCTCGGTCGGGGCGTCGACCGTGACTTTCGGGTGTCGGGAATAATCCGTGCGTCGCGGCTGCAGGAAATGTTAAGATCTCGGGTTCGCGGGTGTTGAATGGTGCATCGTAAGTGCCATCGTAGCGTTGCGTTTGGGCGTCGATAATTGACGCGCGGGACACGGGCACTGAGCTCGCGCGCGAGTCTGGCCGGGAACTTTGGGAGAATCCCCTTTGTTTGTGTGTCCGAGTAATTCTTTGCTTTCGAGTGCGCGCGGTGCGGGTCTCTGTGCCGTTTTCTCGCGAGTGGAAATTTCGTAGCTCCAGTCGGCGGCGGCAGCCTTCCGACGGGCCAACCGTGCGAAAATAAAGCGAGAACGGCACGTGTCCTCGAACGTTTCAGTACTGATACGTTCGAGGAATTTTTGGCCGGCCTCAGCGCACAGAGATCCGCGCTTCGCCCAGCGTATCACGGCGGGTCCTTCCGACCTTGCCGCGTGACCGCTGCCGTGCGGCCGAGCAGCGTTGCTCGAGTATCTACCGGTAGTTTCTCCGATTTGTAACTCTAAGCCGAAATGTAGCAGGGATTCAGGGCAAGAATATTCTTGGAATTTCTCATTCTCTCTTCATGATATTTGCACCGTTTATTCGATTGATTTTTGGGCACTAGGCCATCCCTCCTGTCGGCGAATTGAGTAACCGTCAGGAGTGTATCAGGAACTCTTTGTACCGGGTAGCCGATAAGTTTGGATATGAGAGAAAGCCGAGAGCGAGCATTCGATATATCTTGGAATTTACCTCTGTTACATCTTTGAGATTAACTCTGTTACCTTTGAATTTAACTTTGTCTTATCTTTGGAATTTAATTTTGCTTTCATTCTTGAATTTAATTCACTCTCTTTTTACAATAAATTGTCAGTTCGCTTCTCGCAAGATTTGGGCTGCGAACTCTATTTATTTCCACCACGACTCGAGAATTTCCCGAACCGCCCCTCTGCCATTCCCCTAAGGCTGCTTGCTAGCCGAGCGCAGTCGTGTCCTATAGGAAAAATCTCTGCCGATCGGGTCGCACTCGGCGTGCGGCTGGCGCCCATATAAAAAAAAAGATAAACCGATCGAGGGACAGGCTTTGTGTCGATCACCGGTAGGAGTTTTGACGATTCGCTCTACCCCGGGAAATCGTCTCACAATATATGTGAATATGTACATGGATATATAAAAATATAACCACTAATCTGAAGTTAATAATTAATGTCAGGTAAATTTAATATCTAATATAGTGAGTTACGTCAGACGGATATTTAAGTATCAAGATCACGATACCTAGCAGTTATAAACAGGGCCATTTAGATGGACGATTCGTTATCCTCGAATATCCTCGCCGGAAAAGGAAATGGAAAAATTTAACCGAACCTAGCCTATAAAGTACACCTATGAGTCCTCAGTGTAATAACTAGCAGGGCAAGTACCGTCATTGCACGATTCGGTCACGTACGCTCGCGACAGCTGCCGCGCTCGGGCCGGATACAGGCCCCGAAACAAGATCAAAGCGAAGCGAGGGACAATAGTAAAAGGCATTAGGCTTCCTCGCACCCTCCTCTATTTCGGTATGTCGCGATGCGGTCGAGGAGGATACCTCTCTCTCTCTAAGCCTCTCGATCTTAAGAACTCCTTGACCAATCATCCGTATCAACGTACCTCATTCTACCCCCATCCACAATTATTCCCCCCCCCCATGGAAATAACCCGGTAGGAGAAGGAAGGAAAGGGACGTACTCGAACAGTTCGATTTGTCCCATTCTTATCTAAGAGAAACAAAGAAGAAAATCACTTACGTGACAAAATTGATTTCTCCCACTAGTTTTTAACCAAGAGTAGTTGAAAGAAAAATTACCTACGCACATCGGATGATTTCTCCCATTGGTTATCTAATCGAAATGGAGGGAAAAATAACATGCGTGACCACTACGCCTCCCCTACGTTTAACCTAGAAAATTAGTATAAATACTCACGGAAAAAATGTACTCGCCGCCCAGTTATTATTATCACACACTCCGTTACTATTATCGAAACCCAGTTATTATTATCAGGCAGTAACTATTATCGGACTCCAAGCTGTTATTATCAACCGACGAGTTTATTATATTCAACGAATCGATCGTTTCGAACAGCTCTCAGAGCAAAAAATTTGTACAAAACCTTGGAAACTGTTTGTGACCATCGAATCAACGGAATCATTTTGTCCGAATTAATTTCCGAGAATCTTACTCGATTTATTTTGTACTGATTTTATTTCTGTTTGTCCGACTAAGGTTTTAAGTATTCATTTAAAAAAATAAAATAAATTTGTCAATCATATTTAAATTCGGTTTTGTTCGAATTATTCCCAACACCAACGGCTATCAACAGCGATTGAATGACGTAAGCCATTTAAATCATTATTATTACTCTTCGGTTTATACATTTTCTTTTATTTTAGTGCACGATTATTATTTTGTTTCGTTTCTGTAATTATTCGGGTTACCGGAACGAGATAGTAGTGTTATATCCGCAGAAACTCAGGTAGCTAATCTGTGTTTCGCGGGCGAGCCGTTAGCTCGTGAGATTCGGGATTTGTCCAGTTAAGGGTTAGAACCCAAGAGAATTAAACACGCAATGTTTATTAAAACAATTATAAAATGTTTATTTACCAATTATTATACACTTGGAGTAGAATTACAGTTATCCTACTTCATAGCTTTTTACTGTTACTATTAACCTTTACTGTTAACTTTTATCTAGGGATATGGTATCCCCGTGACGAGCCCTTACTCGAGAGAAAGGGTACTCGTCGACCGTAACCAACCGTACTGACAGGAGTACTGAGACTGAGGAGTGCCTGCTCTCGATACATTATATGGTTGAGAGAGCAGGTACGTCAGCTTATTCTCCTCTAAATGTTTGTGGTTTACTTCTTTCCAAATTCTCGCTTCTTCGAGAACGGAATTTGGAATTTGGAATTTGTTTTGGTTTCGTCACCGTCGCGGTAAGTCGCGAGCAGGTGCTCTAGTTACCGAGTCGCTCGCGCTTGCTTAATTGCTGACTCGACAATTGCTGACTCGACAGTACGGTGAATTTCGGTATCATGTCGCAACGACGCTCGCCGCGCGCTCGTCGCGTGCCACTTATACGCTTCGATTATTGCGCAACTCGATTGCACGGATAATCGAGGCGTCTAGATACCCGGGGTACAACAGTAGTTAGTTTCCCTGTCAACTCAAAGCTCCATGTGCATAACCTTTTACTCATTAATATTTCCGGAAGTGTAACCAACTAAATTCTTGACGGGAATAGAAATTAATTAACACCCTACGACGTGAAACGACAGGCATTCCTAGGGCCCTATCCCAAGCAAATTTCCGAAAGGTTAGGCTTAAAAGTGGGCAGTCGCAATCGTAATTAACACCGGGAGTGGTATAGATCGATATCACATCGTTCTGACCAGCGCGCGTTAAGAGAAGCGGTGCGACAGTTACGTGAAATTTTATCGGAAATAAAATACCGACAGTTTTGACGTAACACCGTACCGAAGTTCCGCGAATACCTGATGGGATATAAATTTACCGTGGTGACCGATCACGAGAGCTTACGGTGGTTGTTACGACAACCTGAGCCGAAGGGTCGGATCGCGCGATGGGTCTGGGCATTAGCTCAATACGATTTTACGGTAGTTCACCGAAAACGGTCGCAGAATCAGCTTCCGGATGCTCTCTCGCGAATGTTTGAGACCATGGAGCCAAACGCGAACGCGCCGAATGTTCCGGAGCCGATCGTGCCGGATATGCTCGCCCTGAACGTAAACCAAACGTTTAGTACCGATCCTCACCGGGACTTATGGTACGATCGCCGTGTGAAAGAAATTCTCGAAACGCCTGAGCGATTCCCGGATTGGAAATGGGTGGACGAGCGCTTATTTTTGCGCCGCGGATTTGCGAGAAACGAGGCCGAGGGAGATCAGTGGAAGCTGGTTGTCCCGAGTTTCGAGAGACTGAGAGTTTTACGCGAATACCATGACGTGCCGCAGGCGGGTCATTTGGGCATTGATAAAACATTCCGACGAGTTATCGGATCGTATTTCTGGCCACGATTATATCGCGACGTCTCCCGGTATGTTCGGCAGTGTCACACGTATCAGCTGTCGAAACCGCCTAATCAGGCTATGCAGGGATTGATGGGCAGACGCATAGTTGAAGAACCATGGGCTGTAATAGCAGTAGATATTATGGGTCCGTTCCCGCCCAGCAAATCGGGTTTCTCGTATGTCCCAGTTATTCAAGACTTATTTACCAAATGGATTGAGTGTAGCCCGCTCCGGAAAGCGACGCGTAAAAAAATTTCGGAGGCTCTCGAGGAGTTGGTTTTCTCGCGATGGGGCGTCCCGGAAGTCGTGTTAACGGATAAGGGGACGGAATTCGTGAATCAGACCTTGCGAGAGGTGGTGACGAAGTATGGGATTTTCCATACAAAAACTCCGCCGTATCATCCTCAAGCGAATCGCGTGGAGAGAGTAAATCGTGTTCTAAAAACCATGATGGTGTCTTTTCTCGACGAGAATCATCGCGAGTGGGATCTGCATTTAGCCGAGTTCCGTTTCGCGTACAACACGGCGTTCCATTCATCAATGGGGACGAGGCCCGCTGTTTTGAACTTTGGGAGAACTCCGAGACTTCATCAATTTTTCAGACGGGTTCCCAGCTCGAGAGAAGTAACTCCGTGCAGTGTGGCAGAATGGTCGGAGGGAATGCGAGGTCTCAGGACGCTGCGGGAGAAAGTGCAGCATGATCTGGAGCTCGCGTACCAAAGACAGGCCGCTCAATTTAACAAACATCGGATTCCGGGAGGTTTCGAAATCCGAGATCTCGTCCGGCGGAAACGACGAATTTTATCATCGGCAGCGCGCGGGGTGGCGGCCAAACTAGCAAAAAAATATACAGGGCCGTATAAAGTTACTCGCGTAATCTCGCCGGTGGTGTACGAACTGACTGACGAGGAGGGTTGCGTCGTGCCGAGGGTGTCGATCGATGATCTGGTCCCTTATCGCGCGGATTTAATTTCTTTTTTGGTGGGTAACGGAAATGTCCCGGTACACGGTGGTGAGTTGGCTGTCGCTGCTTCGTCGGGCGCAGCGGGAAGCCGACCGGAGAGGACCTCAGACGCCGGATAATTTGATCCGAGCCCTTCTTATGGTCGTCTCGGACGAGAACGCGGCCTGGGAGGCGACTTTGCCGGTGTGCCGATCGGAGGAAGACGACGCGATCTTGAGGGCGTCGGAGGAGGCTTGGACCGACTGGGTGAAGGCTGTTGTGCGGTCGCCGAGAGTCCTCGAGGTTCCACCGCAGGAGCCGGAACAGCCGGAGGAGTCGGAGACTCCGGAGGTCCCGCTGGTCGTGGAGATCCTCGAGGACACTTCGTTCGAGACCCCGTCCCCATGGTCCCAGTTCACGCCGGATTGGACGGAGGAGTCGGACGTCAAATCGGGCGAGGTGGAGCTGGCCGAGGAGAAGGCCGTGGATGCACCGGGCCCGGCAGCGAACGCCGAGGCGGGGTCGGAGACGCCGAGACGGGAGCAGCGGGGACGGGAGCAGCCGGTACGGGAGCAGCCGGTACAGGAGCGGAGGCAGAGGACACCAAGGTCCAAACAGTGGCCGAAGGGCTGCTGGAACTGTGGTGCGAGGGCCACAACCGGAGAGACTGCAGGGAGGTGCAGACGCACACCTACTGCTACCACTGTGGTCGCGAGGGGGCGCGAGTGGACCGGTGCCTGGATTGCCGGGAGATGTACGAAGGGCCAGAGGGCCTGGTCGACCGGGACGCGCGCCGTAAGGGCGAGAACGCCGTGCTTCCCTCCCGGAAATAGGGGAAAGGGGGAAGGGAAAAAAAAGTCTGATTCTTATTAAACGGAAAAAAAATAAAAGTAGACCGGAAAATGTAGTTGCGGCCAATAAATTCAAGTCCGTTTTTCCGTAGATCTCGAGTTGGCACCAGTTATTAGCATATATGTGTCCATCTCGTTATTTGTTTTAGGGTTTTTTTTTTCCGGGAAGCGGATCAAGGTGACCGTTCGGGGCGTAAGGGTATGAACCACGCATTTATTACATTTCGCCAGTTTATTTCTTTTTATTTTGCCAAAGGTACTGCGGCGTCGTCGAAGTGTGAGCCATCGTCGGTATTTCACGGTTAAAATTTTAACGCCGCTGGAATCCTTGGACGGGAGTTTTCCGATCGAGGGCGGTCGGGTTTTAAGGTGGGGGAGAGTTTATAGCGCGGCAAAATACATGCCGGCAAGCTTTGCTCGTTCGGGCTCACACGAGGCGACACCGCAGGACGTAATTCATAAGATAGGATATTTTTTAAATTTTTTCCCCCGAAACGCTTTTCATGTTCGCCCGAGACGAGAGCGCCGTTTGAGAGGGACAGCGGACGGAGGGGTCAAAGTGGAGTCGTCGAGTCGAGGTATCCGGGACGAGCGTCGAGAATGGGTGGCCTGCCTCCCTGCTTTACTTCGCTCGTCTGTAGATGGATAAGTTCGTCCGCGCGTCGTCTCACCTCAACGGAGAATGCCCCGAGGTTTCGCACGCTCTCGCTCTCGTTGCCCTATCCCTACCCGGCCTAATCGCTGACGCTTCCACGTCCTCGGGAATCGTCGTCATCGATCGTCGATCTTCGGCAATCGCGCGCGGGCCGAAACGCTGCTGCCCGCCACGCGCGGTACGCCCGTACTTGGCGCACCGGCGGCAAATTCGGGTGCCAATGTGCGCCGCCGGACGTCGAATCCTTTTCCTCGATGCTCGGAAGATTTTCCCCGAGACGATTTCGACGCTGCATCTTCCCGAGGTGTAGCCATTGGTCCCGACGATCTCCTCGGGACCCGCTCGACAATCCGGGAGGAGGTTTTCCCAGGACTCGGTCTTCTCGCGACTCCAACAGCCGGGCAGGGAGCATGCGACGAGCGACGACGACTCGGTACAGCCGCTCTTGGTGGTCCGACTCGCCCCGCCGACAGCGCGGCGGCTGATCTTTTCGGGACTCCGGTCGACCTCGGTACTTCGCTGTCGTGACTTCTCGGTGCGGGCTCCCTCGACCGCCCAGGGTCACATAAATTGAATATTTTTGGCTGTTACTAATTAATTCTTACACCTATTGGACCGGCGGAGCCACCCCTGAGACGCGACGTACGACGGACGGCCATGGATCGACAACATTTATCGAGCAAAATAGCGTTCTGACTTTTTAAGTAACGTGGCCCATTTTTGTCACGTTACAGAGTCTATTATCAATAAATAATTCTTATATGTTTACCGAATAGCTCAAATAATTATCCTCCGAGAAGTGCTGCACTCGTTAGCGCCTAGGGTAAATTCGCAATCAATCGCCTCGCGACGGTTGCACCGATTCTTCGGCTGCACCGCTGTGTGCGTACGTGCGTTGCCTCGCTCCGCGTGTTAGAGCGATAAGGTGTCATCTCCTTTCGCATGTGGGGAAGATTCATGTTGCTTTTGCGTTTTAATTAAGACAATGCTTATGGACTCGAGGTATTCTCGCTATCACCGACCTTCGAGAGCGAGTCGAATAGCCTCTTTGTATAACATTGTCGATCATGTGATTATTGCTATGCCAATCACTAGATAGAATCATCCGACATTTTAAATGCGCTGTTATTAATTATTTAACGTGCAATCACCTTTCAGTGGTTACTTCGTTAATACGATTTTACATCTTTTACATCCGTTCAAAATTTCCTATTTTCCTATCGAATATTCCTAAATTTCTGACCAGTTGCGTTAGTGAATTTTAAGGAAAATTCACAGGACGTAACAGTAAAAAATTCTTCGGTGATCAATTCTTTGACGTTATAGTGAAAATGCAATTATTTTATAAAGAAACGAAATATTGAGGCGGCTATCACAATTTATTCTTGATCAATTTTCGATTATCTCTTTCTGAATTGCGTCAAATATTTCCACCTCATGAGAAAAACACTATACATGAACAATAAATTAACCCGTCAACATAATCCACGCAAAATAAATTTTAGTATCATACTTTCATACATATGTATAAATAAAATTTCTTCACACGCTCGTCATTCGTCCTCTCGATAACAATATATGCTCACATCGTCTCTTAGTCTTCAATTATTTCTTTTTATTTTACCTCCATCTCCTGTCCGTTCACTGCCACACGGCCGGCACAGCGAGATTCTCACACCAAAATTCAAATGAAACATTCATATAACAAGAAAATCAAACAGGTACTCAACTTATAATACTTCGGAGGTTCGCTTCCACGATGGCTCTTTCTAGTTCTCCGGGGCTCGCGATCACGGCGTCCGACACGAGGCTCCTCTCGCTATTCCGTGTGTCACCCGTCGCAATATGTACAAGTAATCCGCGCGACGTCCCCGGAGAGAAAGAGGCCGAGTCCGGGACTCACTCCGGTATATTAGGCGCGAACTACGGTTGGGCATGCGCAGTGATCATTATCGGGTCTGCCCTTGATAATCGATACTCGCGATCGATTAGTATAAGCCCGTGACTTTCGTGATATAAATTTAAATTCATTTCCTTACAACGTTGTCAATGAAAGAAATCTTCGGTGATAGATTTTTTATGAAAAAATCTTCGATGACACAAAATTCTTCGATGCTAATAAATGCTTTGCTATTCGACGAGAGACGAGAAAAAAATTCATAGATGAAAAAGAAATTCAGATGAAAAAATGTAGGTGATGCAAATTTTTTTACGAAAAATTTTAAGGCCCCACAACACGGTGCAAGCGCGGGATGAGGGTACATTTTTCGTAATTTTTTACAAGTGAACTATGTGTCGAAATTTTTGAATAATTCTCGTGGTCAATATATACTGTGACGTGACATTTCGCGTCCCGTCACCTCGCACGGTTTTCGGTCGGGCAGTGGGCCGGATTTACGGCCCTAACGCCGCCGCTCGTCGAACCGAATCGATCGTCGACTCGCCGAAGAGGATGTTTCTACGTTTTTCATTAATTTTGCCATTTTGTTTTGGCATTTCTCGTGTTTTGTGTTTGCGTTTGCTTTAGAGTTTTTTTTAGGACGTGCAAGACCTAAAAAAACTCCTAAAAAAAGAGTGCGCGTCAAGTCTGGCGACTCTTTGACCCGACTGTCGAGCGGTAGCCCTAGGTCGTGTCCACGTGATGGAGTTTGGCCTAAGAGGGCCGGAGAGTGTTTCGTTCGGCAAGCAGGCGGAAGCCGAAGACCAGTTTCCGCGGACTAGGAGGCCAGAGGGACGCGGGTAGTGACCGATATACAGAGTTTCCCGTCCCTCCCGACTACACGGCCTGGAGCCGTTCCTATCCCGTCGAATTCACGGACGCCGCGGACCGCTCACCACGGCGCCTCCACTTGCGGGGATTACGAGGAAAGGATGGACATGAGGTGCAGTTATGTGGCGTACCGTGTGGGCCCACCGCGGAGGAAGAGGGACGCCTTAACTTCGCGAGGGAGGCCTCCCCTCACGTTCATCTTGCCCCACCCGATCCTGGGAGGAAGGAGTCCGTGGATATCGACAATAATCGCTACGAGCGGAAGATTATCGCGGGTAGCGGGGCACGGCCGGGAGCAAAACCGACTTCCCAGCATCTTAGCCGTTTCGCGTAGACAAGTTTCGGGAGTCGCGAGAGAGGGGGAAGCGCTAGTGCGGACTACCGGGAGCGTGCTAATTTATTCGTCAGTCGGTGATCGATTGCGGTGACGAGTGGCAGTTCCTTTTGTTTCGACCAGCAGTCTCCCGGGCTGTTCGCACACCGGTAAGCTTCCGTCTCTCTCTGGTACTCTGTGCTCGCCGGGGATGCGGAGCCAGGACCCAACTACCCTTCTAGTTATCGGATAATTTCGTGTTGCCTTTCGTTAATCTTATGTAGTATTTTTATTGTATTTTTCTCGCGTTTGTCGCTCGGGCGACGAGTTGGGTCTGGTGAAGCATGTCCGGCGAGATTTTCGCGCTGGTCTTTTTTCTTTTGTGTTGCTTTATTTTATGTTTCCTTCCTCTCGGCTATCTTCTCGCGTATTAGTAATTTCGTGTATCTGCTATTATTTTTTTTTATTGTTTTTTCGGTAAATTCGCGTGTCTCTCGGCTACATTCTATCCTCCGTTCTTGCCTAATTAGTCGCGTACCTTGATTCGAACGTCAGCGTCGTGACTTCCGTCACTTTTGCACACTACGATCGGCTACATATCGCGAATTTTGTAATATCGAGGCTAAGGCGATGTTGCCGGTTACATGGGCTATATTTCATCTTTCGAGACAAAGCGACGACGAGCGCGTCTTCCAGTGTTCGTTTGGCCGAACGGCCACGCGTTGGCTATATTGTGCGCGAGCGGTCACGGGCGCGCCGTGTTTACATCGAACGATACGTTCCGAGAATTGTCTCGGTTACCTCGGCTATCTGGCGTTCTAGCTTTGTTCTATCCGGCGTCTATTATTTCTTTGTTTTATATCGCGTCCGGCGTACCGGTGAATCGGCTACATTAAGGATAGAGTGGGTCTGGCAATCGCAACGATTTTTGTGTTTTTCTATTGCTTATCGATTTTGGGTAGTTTTCCAGTTAATTATTCGTCGTAAAATCTCTCTTATTTCCTGTTTCCGTTTAACTTTAATTCTCCGATCTTAGTTATTTTCCAGTGATTTCTCCTCTGGCTACATCTCATTTTCGGCAATAGTTAATAATACCTCTGATTTCATCTAAGTTTTATAATGAGCAGTAATTTCGGTATTTCGGTCTTGGCTATATTTAATTCTTTGCCATAGTTATTTTACCTTGGCTACATTTAATCCTTGACAATAGTTTAGTTTACCATTTGGCTACATCTAATCTTTCGCAATAATTTCGCCCCGGCTACATTCCCTAATCAACTTCAGTTCTCTCACGTACCTCGCTAGGCTAAATTACCGATTTCGACTGCGCTCCAATTATTAACGATTATCTTAGTTACGAATTTTGTTCACTGAGATTTTGCCGTCAAACGACGAATAAAATTAATTAGATGATTGTTATTGCGTTGGTCAGTCGCCCGTCCACCCCCCTCTACCATTTTCCCCCAGGCGGGCTGAGCTAGTCGGAGTCTCGCCGGCCTCGCCTTTTCTCCGTTTCCCTAATCTTCTCCCGTAATTCGCTGCGAAATATAATAAAAATGCCGCTCTTCGAGCGGTGGTACCTAGGTACCTGGCGCCCAACCGCGTGCGAAGAAGGGTATTCACCTTACCCTACGGGAAGGGTTATGATCGCTCGGTATCTTAAGTTCGTGTTCTAGTCGTGGGTTCGAGTCCCATGGTTCGGTATCGAGCAAGGGAAAGCGGCTTGTGGAGAGTTGGGGCCGTAGTGTACGAGAGCCTAAAAAATTCTCGTTACAATACATATAGAAGAGTGTCTAAAAAAATATTTATCCTAATACACAGCGTTGATTGCGTTATACGTCCAGTCAAAAAGTGCACTCCGGCTAAGTTATTGCACGGCGTTCGACATCGATAAAGCTATACAGTTCATCTGAAAAATAAAAGAAAATTTATTTAGAAACTAGACCCTTAGTTTTACATCATTTCGTAGGGAAAACCCGATATCACAAAAAATAAAAAAAATGGCGGACCAGCAAATTTTTTACTTCAAATTTCACGAAATTTTTTGTAGTGTTTATATTTTTTAAAAATGAAAGGGGACCGTTTATGAAAAAATCGCTACGTGGAGACGTGAAGACTGGCTTTGCGAACAATTTAAAACTTGGCTCATGCAAATTGGATGTATAGTTTTTTAAATATGTCGTCGACAAGGTTGAAAAAAGTTTTTTCGAGAAAAACGCGTTCAAAATTTTGGTAACGAATAATTCGTACGTAAAAGCTGAATTTTTTCCTGTCTGTTATTATAATGTTTCTCACCGTTAGTCTACTATTCCTGAATCATAGAACAGCTCGTCAGTATCCATAGATTGATTGGTGTTTTGATTTTTTCCACGCAAACGACCCTCATGCGTGCTTTTTCGGCTTCGATTTTCGTTTCACAGAAAATGCTGTGTCTTCCTCAATTTTACAAATTTCTTCAAAAAATGTTGTGAGAACATTCTTAACACATGCATCATTCAGAAAAAATTAAAAAAAAAATTAAAAAAACAGTTTGCACCGTGTTGTGGGGCCTTAATGACGAAAACTTCTTCGATACTAAAAACTATGACATTCGATAAGAAAAAATTCTTTGACATTGTTGATGAAAGGATTCTTTGGCGATACCAATTTATTTATGAAAAAATCTTCTACGCTAGAAAACTCTGACACTCGATGAGAGATGAGAAAACATTCTTTGATATAAAAGAATTCACCGATGAAAAAAATCTTCGATGATCCAACATTTTTCGTCGTAAAAAACTCTCTGATATTCGACGAGAAAAATTCTTCGATAAAAATAATTCGTCAATGAAAAAATCTTCAGTGATACAAATTTTCCATCACATACTTCTTCCATACTAAAAACTCATTCCATAACGAAAAAATTCGATAAGAATAAATTCTTTGATAAAAAATTCTTTGACATGGCCGATAAATAAACTTTGATGACATAAAATTATTCGATGCTAAACACTGACATTCGATGAGGGATAAGAAAAATTCTTTGACATCAGATGCGAAAAAATTCTTTTCGATGAAAAAATGCTACGTTGAAGTTGATAAAAATTCCTCGTCCTAAAAAATTCTTCAATTTTTTATGGTCATGGTACGGTCATGGTAAAATCGGGTCGATGACACTGAATTCCTCAACGCTAAAACTTTGACATTCAATAAGAAAAATGTCTTCAATGAGAAAAAATTCTTTGGTAAAAAATTCTTTCACATTGTCGATGAAAAAATTCATTGGTGATAAAAAATGTTTGACGAAAAAATCTTTGATAATGCAAAATTCTTCGATGCTAAAACTTTTTGACAATCAATAGGAGATGAGAAAAAAATTCTTTGGCATTCGGTGACAAAAAATTCTGCGCTAACGAAGAAATCATCGATAAAAAAAATGTTAGGTCATATAAAGTTTTTTGATGAAAAAAATCTTTGATATTCGATAAAAACAATTTGCGGATGGAAATGGACGATACGAAATTCATCTATGAGATAAATATCTTCAATGAGGAAAATTCATCAATGAGAAAAATTCGTCAATGAAAAAAATGTCGATGATAAAAAATTGAAAACATTTTTTGGTGATAAAAGATTCTTTGATAAACAATTCTTTGACATTACCGCTAAAAAAATCTTCGGTAATAAAAATTTTCCGATGAAAGAAAAGGTGATATAGATTTTTGGATGAAAAAATTTTCGATGACACACTTCTTCCATACTAAAAACTCTGACAGTCGATAATAAAAGTTTCTTCGTTGAGAAAAATGTCAGTGAAGATGCAAAATCGGAAAAATTCTGTGATAAAAATTTCTTTGTGTTTAATGAGAAAATCCTTCGACATTCGATGAGAATAAATTCTCCGATAAATAAGAATTCGACGATAAAAAAATCTTCGATGACACAAAATTCTTTGATACAAAAACTTTTAAATTCGGTGAGAAAAATTTCGGAGATGAGAAAAGTCTTTGGCAAAAATTTATTTGATAAGAAAAATTCTTCGACATTGCCGATGAAAAAATCTTCGTTAATGAACATTTTTTTATGGAAAATCTTTTATGACAAAATTCTTCGATACTAAAAACTCTTTGACATTCCATGAGATGAGAACAAATACTTTGACGTTGGATGAGATTGGAACAGATTCTTTGACATTCGATGAGAAAAAAATTCCGATAAAAAAGGATTCGCCGATGAAAAAAAGTTTCTTTGGTAAAAAATTGTTTGCCATTGCTGATGAAGAAAATCTTCGACCGTAAACATTTTTGATGAATCAAAAATCTTCAATGACACAAAATTCTTTGACGCTAAAAACGCGATGAGAAAACGCGAAAAATTTCTTCGATAATAAATAATTCGTTGATAGAAAAAATCTTCGATGACTTTTTCATTTAGAACATCTCACTTATGCTGCTGAAAGAAGACAAAAGAAGAAAAATAAGAAAATCATCTTCGAAACCCGTCGTAGTACCGTGAGGAATCTGAGAGCGGCGTAATATAGATCTTTGACGGGGTTAACGCAGAGTGGTACGACCACGTCGTCCACGTTCAGTGAGATTACGCAGTTATTAATTTTAAGAACAATTCGTGCACTCGTCGTGCCGAAAGGTCGTAAATTTGAATTGCGGCATTCCGAAGATGCTACTGATATCGACAGAAAAGATCGTCCTCCTCCACACTGGCATCCTTCTCAATGCATCGGATGCAATGAACGAACATTTTTAATTACTCCTATTATTCTCTCAAACCAGACCGATCACTTACCACGGGCGTTCATCGGAAGCGATAGTTCGTTAAGGGCTTTAGTTACAACGACAAAGAGTTCGCGATCGACTAGGTATTCACCATCGAGAGAGAAAAAGAGAGGATAAGGCGGAAGGTTACGAGTCGTTTAAAATCCTGGTATACTTTCGCAAAGATTGACATTTTCGGCACCCTGGTCGTGCATAAACGGAAGCACAAAGTAAAAAAAATGTTTACTTTTTACAACAAATTATTGTCCACAAACGTCCACAATTTTTTATTTGTTAATTTTCTAATTTTACAAACAAAAGTACAAACTGAATCTGTCAATAATACAGGAAATGAAAGGATAGGTTCGTATATTCAAATAAGTAACAAAACAAGTTTATCACTTATTTAACAAAATAATTTTTACGAAATTTCGCATTCCGATTTTACGAAATTATTTTTTACTGTGCATATTCGGAAAGAGAACAGCGGAAATGTCAAACCTTGCGACTGTATACCAGGATTTTTAAACGGCTCGTAACGTTCTGCCTTCTCTCCCCTCTCTCCATCGACGACGAATACCTTGTCGATCTCGAAGTCTCTGTCGTTGTAACTCGAAACCTTGACGTACTGTCGTTTCTCTTGAACACTCGTTGTGAGTGGTCATTCCGGCTTGAGACAATAGTTGGAGTAATTACAAAATTTCCTTCATTGCATCCGATTATCGCGGGTGAGGTCAGTGTGGCGTAGCCTGGTCTTTTTGTCGATATCAATCTCTTGTTTAGAACGCGTTAATTCAAAGTCACGACCAAGCGCAATTCGATAATGATTTGCGGGCGTCGATATGACATTTGCATCGTTTATTCTGGTGCGTGTTGCCCAAAATCGTTCTTATTTTTATTGCAATTTTCTTCACTTTTCATGTAAATGATTGCTGAGACAAAAAATCAACTCATAAGCATTTTCTACGGCGAGTAAATTACCATTCGATAAAATATAAACGTTATGAAATACGATCGACATAAGTTTGTGTATACGACAAATAATAAAATTAAATATCGTTCCCTACATGCAAATGATGATACAAAAAATCGACTCAACGATTTTCTATTGTGAGAAAATTGTCTTTTCAATCAATGTAATAATCGAGAAGTACGATTGAAATAAATTTGTCTATGCGACAGATAATAAAATTCTTCTATCACGAAAAAATTTCGATTGTCAATGAAAAAAATCTCCGATGATAAAAATGTTTTATGAAAATATCACAAAATTCTGCGGGCCTAAAAACTCTGACATTCGCTAAGAGATAAGAAAAATTTGACATTGGATGAGAAAGAATTATTTTCGATAAAATAATGCTTCGATGAAATTGACAAAAAATACATCGGTGATAAAAAATTCTTCAATTTTTTATAATTTTTCTTAGTAAAAATCTTGATATCGTTACTTGTGCATAACTCGCATGCCCGCTGCAAAAATATTATTGGCTTCTTTTTTTATTTAGAGCGTCTCTCTTATGTTGTCGAAGAAGGAGAAAAGAAGAAGAACATCATCTTCGAGGCCTGTCGTACTACCATGAGGGCTTTGAGAGCGGTGTGGTACCAACGAAACAGAAGTCGTCGCCACCTACCCTCATTTGGTGAAGCGCCCCTCCAGTGCGCGCGAAAGAACGCAGCTATTAATATCAAGAATAATTCGTGCAGTCGTCGTACGGAGAGGATATGGTTTGAATCGTCACATTCCGAATAGGTCATTGATATCGACAAAAAAGATCGCCTTCCTCCACATTGGCATCCTCCTCAATGCATCGGATGCAATGAAGAACATTTTTTAATTACTCCAACGATTGACTCAAGAAGGATCACTTACCGCATGCATTCAAGAAAAGTAACAGTAGTCAAGGTCTCTAGTTATAACGACAAAGAGATCGGGATCGACGAAGTATTCGCTGTCGAGAGAAATAGATAGGATGAGGCAGAAGCTTACGAGTCGTTTAAAATCATGGCATATTTTCGCAAAGCTTGACATTTTTGGCACCCGGGTCGCGCATAAACGAAAGCATATTCGGAAAGAGATTAGCGGAAATGCCAAACCTTACAACAACAAGGATTTTTAAGCGGCTCATAACGTTCTACCTTCTCTTCCTATCTCTCTCTCTGTCTCTCGACGACAATGACTACCTCGTCGATCTCCAAGTCGTTTTCGTTGTAACTCGAAGCCTTGACGTACGGTCACTTCCCTTTTGCCCATTGTGAGTGATCGTTCCGCCTTGAGATAATAATCGAAGTAATTACAAAAATTTCTTTCATCGCACCCGATGTATTGGGGAGAGGTTAGTGTGCAACAGCCCGATTTTCTTTTTTTTTGTCGACATCAGTCTCTCGCTTGGAACGCGCTAATTCAAAGTCACGACCAAGTGCAATTCAAGAACGGTTCGAGGGCGCCAACAATCGATATCAGATTTCCAACGTTTATTTTAGCACGTGTTGCCTAAATCGTTTTCGTTTTTGTTCTAATTTTTCTACATCTAATTGATGCATAAAAAATCAACTTATAAGTATTGTCGACGGCAATAAAATTGCCATTTCAACCAAAGTAAGAGTCGAGAAGTACGATTGAAATAAGTCTGTTTATGCGATGTAATGCGAATAAAATTAAAGGTTTATTCCCTTTTAGTTACCGCTGCACTTATTCGATATCTTTGATTCCTCTGTGATAAATCATTTTCTTTTTCTCAGTTTCTCCTTTTTGTAAACACATAATTAACTCTTAAACTCTCCACGACGAGAAGCATTGATGGGTTCGTAGTAACAAGAGAAAATGGAGTGTCCATCGCACAATTAATACGGAGCTCATATTCGCTGATTGGCCTTCGGACACAGATCATATTTACCGCTTGGGCTACTGACTTACAGTTAACCTTCGGTCATATCGGCACGGCACGCGCCGCGATATATGTAATATAATGCACACGCACACGCGCGCGCACACAAGTCTCCTAGCGGATACAGGCAGCGCAGCACCGTAGGCAGAACTTTTTAATACGAAAATAACGTTATACTGGACATACGTCTGCAACTTGAAAATTTAATTTTTTTTATTCGCGAAACATTCATGCGATTTATATTATCTGGATATTTGCATCAGCACGTTCGCTTGGCCTCCGTATGGGGTTTCTATTCGGCTGCCTTTACAGATGGTAAATCATAAGTACGTAATGTTATAATACAAACTACCGCCGCCACAATGAGCCCAGTCTCCTCGCGGGAGCCGTCGGCATTTCATCTTGCCATCGCCCTCACATGTCCGCTCTCTCCCACTCTTACACACTTCCCGAAAAATAAAATTAAAACAATAAAAATATTATTACTATATTGGGTAAGAAAATAATAATAATATCCCTGGGTGCACTATGGCGACACGTCACACTCACATCTTCGCACACACACTTACACATCCGCACCACCTCACCAACACATGCCCAGACACGCTACCTCCCAAAAAATATTAATTAAAAAATTTAAATATTTTTATTATTTCGTGTAGCGCATCAGTGAAGAATATTTAAAAATAAACTTAGAATTACAAATTTAAACAATTGTAAACAATAAAATAATGAAAATTAAAACAATATTTCTTAATTCTGGGTGCACTATGGAAACTCCCGCACACACGCTCACATTCCCCACTCTCTATCACACACGCTTCCGGGTGCGGTCTGACCGTGCCCGAGGAGTGGGGATGGGAGTGGGGGTCGCCATAGTGCACCCATTTTACTACTCCTGCATAATTTGCTTGCAACGATGACCGGATATAATTTTTTTGCCCTGTGGCCACCTGCTGACGTGCGAGCGATGTAGCGAAGCACATGACATGTTTAGGCGAACGTGTCCGCTATGTCGACAACCGATAGAAGCAAGCATACCAGCATTTTACGGTTAACTTTTTTAATTTCATTTTAAGTTGATTTAAACTTAATTCGTATTTATCTAGATGTTCATATATGAGATATAAGCAGACATTTGTTTTTTATAATAAAATTTATAAAACTTATACACTTTAGTTTTCATTACCAAAATTATCCTTTTGTAATAAAAGTTAATGCAAAAATGTAACTCCCGAACATCTTCCTGGAATTTTCAACGTGCCAGCTGCTTATCGGGATGAATATCGCCATCAAATATTTGCAGAATTACCGATAATTAACAGAAACCCTATCGGCACTGTCGACCGCTGATTCGACTACCAATCGACCGTATATCCGACCGATAGGTTTTGTGCCTAAAATCGACTATCAAACGACTGCATATCGACTGATGGCAGCGCCACCTAGTTGCCGATGAACAACGGCCTGGCGGGCGTGCCAAGCAAGTTTGGTTGTAGAACTATCGTGTTTTGACACTTCGACCGCTAAACGACAATGACTGGAAAGAGTTCAGCGGTGCAATCGAATTTGAATAGATCGCTAGCAAATCGACCGCTGCCGTAATCGTCTGGAAGCGTTATACGGTGCGGTCGATTTCTCATAGATCGCTAGCAAATCGATCGCTGCCTTAATCGTTTGGAAGCATTATACGGTGCGCTCGATTTCTCATAGATCGCTAGCAAATCGATCGGAGCCGAAATTGCTTAAAGGCCTTATACTGTGTGGACGAAGTATAACCTATCGCTAGTAAATCGATTGGTACCACATCCATTCGGAACAGTTACAGAGCGCGGTCGAAATGTAATATTTCGCTAGTGAATCGATCAGTAGTACCGTTTGAGACTTTTTTTGGTCCTCTAGACAAGTAGACATACGCAATAATATTACAATAATGATATAAAATCATTGTAATAAAAGAACTTTATTTTTGTTTTACGTGTCTACTTTTCCAGACTCTTCGTTGTTTACATGACCAACTTCTTATGCTGCTTTCATACATTATAATTTCCAATGAAGAGAAATAGATTTCATGATACGTTTACATATTAGTTCATATATCAGTCTGCAAATTAATTGTTTCTGCAATCGGTATGATTTATAGTTTTTGTTGAGCAACATTGCATTGTTCCATTCATTCAATGAGCACCCATCTGTAATTTTGATAGACCATTATCCGCATAAAATGCTAAAAAGTTGCTATTAGTATCATTACTTATTAGCAGTCTTTAAATAAATTCTCGATGTCGTGCATATATCGCCAAGGAGTATTTTTATTAAATATATAAAACGTACGCGGTCACTCGATTATTCTGGCGTAAATATTTTTGATTAATCCGTTTCAAAGCGGTTCGGCGCTCTGGTAATACAGAGTCTGTTTTGGCTTTCGCTGAGTACTATCGCTGGTAATAACGGTGCATCAATCGGGATAAATACTGTACTCGTTATTCGTTCGACATTTTGTATGTGTGGAAGACCAAAAGCATTATTGGAATTTTGTAGTCCTTGGACGAAGAGGCCCCACACTGTTTCACCGTTGTGATCAAAGTTCACGATTTCCAAAAAGTTTCCATATCTAACACCTTCCGAATATACATATGAATTGCAAAACTTGGTATCTTTTTCATTGCCTTGTGCTTGACACCTGAAATCTACACCGTATATCGAGGCACGTTGGTAGAATGATAGTCGTTCGGGTCGTTATTCTGCGGAATTTAGAGTCAAAGCTGCCGAACAGTCTACCGGACGGCACTCCATTTTACCAATGCCAGTGCACTTACTTGGTTCCAATGTGAAATCGGTGATGTAAGGAGTTTTCTTCGAACCATCGATAAGAATGGAATTGACCATTTCCAGAAAATGCTTTCAATAATTCGGGTCATAAAGTAGCGTGTGACGACTTGAAGACACCTCGAATTTGATGCTGTCACCTAGTCGATGATTTTTTTGTTCCAACTTTCGAAGTTGAAAGCATTATGTCCCCAGAATGGGCCCCAGTACTTCACCGCCTGTGTCAAGTGATTCAACAGATGCATGTTATGTCTCATATGTTCCAAGCCAAATCTCTCCTCGAATAAGTTGACGTACTCGTTCAGCAATGATCGCGCATTATTAAGCTTTTCGTCACTAATGCTATATGAATTCATGATATAGGCTGATGATAGCTTTGCTAAGTGCATAAGATCTTGCTCCGCTACGACTCCATCCAAAGATTTTAAAGCGTAAAATTGAATCCAGTTACGCCATTCGCTAGCTTTCCACTGATTCATGTCTTCAAGTTTCCGTGGCCTCCGAGATATTAAATTATGCGGTCGGATTTTCAAGAGTCGCGAATTAATTACTGCTCTTTTTTCGGGTAGTCCAGCATACCAGGGCTCTTTCGAGTAACACGTTGATAGTAGCATTTCAGTGTGAAACTTAACGACACCTAAAAAAACGCAGTGCATACTATTTACTATCACACCGCGACCCAAATCAAATTCGCGGAGAGCGGCAATTGCTGCATGTCCTTTGACACCGTGCACTTTCTCTTTCTTCTCGGCTGCTGTCATCATGTCTTCTCGGATAGCTTTATCGCTCCGACAAGGTGCTTCTTCTTCAGATGGGACCGGATACGTCAACATTTTCTTTCCCGGCGGTACCTTTCCTTCAGCATAGCAGAAGGTGCATAGCAGAAGGGCATCCATAGTTACCATTGAACAAGATCATATTAAGTAATAATGGTCTTGCTACGGAGTCGGCGGTACAAATTAACGTTATAAACTTGCTTGTAAATTTAGTGTTTTCGATTGGGTTAATCCACGTTTTTCCTATTCGATATAATGTGACCAACTCTTTAATCGTTGCTTGTAACAGCATATCAACGTTTGGATGAATTGTGTCGACCCATATCCCAGCAAGTATTATGTAACGTTTTCACGCATGCGGTGATAATTCGTTAATTTGGAGGAATATCGGCCATGCACTTGCTTTGGACGATTTCGATACCTGCACTCCATCCATAAACAATGTGAACGAAAAATTGTTCTGGTTGCTTAAGAAACAACCATCTGCGCACTTGGCTAAGTACATAATACCATCGCAGATATCTTCCATACAATTTTCTCGTTTCTTTTTACGCGTAAATCGGTACTTAAGACAATTCTCTGCTGCTGGATTTTCAAATAGTTGCTTTAATTGCAGGGCAATTCTGACTTCGATGAAATACGACACATATTCATTTTTTTTTACCCGGTTTGCACGATTTGCATTTACATTCTTTACGGAGTACTCTGCCTTCACCCAAATAGTCTACACATAATCGACAATACATGTGACGTATTGTGTGTTCTTCTTTTCTCATTAGTATAGACCAAAGAGGTTTTTATGCCGTGGCAATGAGCTGTTGCGAAAAAAAGTCTCGAAACTTGAACATTGCTATCATGAATGTGTACGTTACGTGTCCACGAATAGCTAAAGCGATCGTACCGATAATTATGTAGAGCGCTGTTACATGCTTTTTAAATTGCAATCGGTCTGTCAAATGCGCGATTTTCGTCAATCCGAACATATTGTTTTGTTGATCCTCGGCATCATCCTGCGTCTCGGAATCGTTACTTTCTTCACCAGACGATTCACTATTACTGTTACGGGAGTCATCGTTATCGCCAGTAGAGTTATTTTCTTGTCGTGCTTCTACTTCAGATTCTTCTTCAGGCGATGCTTGGAGACTTAACAGTCTCCAAGCATCGTCTGAAGAAGAATAACGGAGTGACCATTTTCATGATTAGTCGCATCGTCCTCTTCCTCTTCTATTATCTCTTGTTGTTCAACGACTCTATCACCACATATTGAACTTCCGGCATCTACAATTTCATCTTGTTCTTCAGCGAGTCTATCGCAGCAAATTGAGCTTCCAGCATCTAGAATTTTATCGGTATGATTTCCGACGTCGGGATTCACTTCGATTAAACTCGAACTATTTGCACCTAAATCCGCAATGTTCATGGCAGAATCAGTATAGCAGCGACTGCTGCTGCTGCTGCTGCTCCAGGCAAGATTGGCCATGCGTGTATCATCCGCATGATCGTCTTTGCACTCATTTGGTTTACGCAGCGGGTTAATAGTTTTTGTATGTGCTTTGCGCATTTTTTCGTTCCTCGTAGTATCGTTCGCAGGCATTGCTTCTTTTAAATGCCGTTGCATCTGAAATTTAATTCCATGGAATTGATGTTTTTTCAGTTCATAATTCCTCACACTTTATCTGTGAATAGTTTTAGAAATAGTTTTTTATATACTCACTTTTTCACATTCGGCAGGGAGTTCTATTTTTTCATAAAAAATATCTTCTGGATGACACTTAGCATATTGGTTGAAAAATTTTTTCTGTCGTTTATATGCTGCGGTTTTGCTGTCGGATGGTTTTCTTTTTTCAAGGGCTCAGCACGGTCATTGTCAGATACGTGGGACATTCTAAGCTTTGGGCCAGTTCGTAACTGTTGAATTTGTAATATAAGTACATGATTTCATAATTACGGTACAGAATGAATATCATTTTAGTGTAATTTTGGCTCAAATTGTCCTATTCATAATGCATTGCTGGATTATACATAGAAAAAATAACGTACGCGGAAAAAATGTATCCTGCAATGCAAGGTTACTGTGCAATGCTCCAGAATCATGGTGATTTATCAGAGTACTACATTGTTCTTGAGTTTATTAAGAGCATCGATGATGAAAGATGCATTTGATGCAGTTATTTAAGACATGTGTGTAGTTCTTAAAAAAGATTCAAAGTTCAATGCGCAGGTCTTAAAAATGATTGAAAGAAAGTGCACAGTTCTTAAAAATGACTCAAGGTGAGTGCGCCATTCTGGAAAAGTGTTTGAAGTAAGTGCACAGTTCTGAAAAAGTGTTGGAAGTAAGTGCAGAGTTCTGGAAAAGTGTTTGAAGTAAGTGCGCAGTTCTCAAAAATAAGTCAAAGTGAGTGCGTAGTTCTTAAACATGATTTAAGGTAAGTTCGCAGTCCTTAAAAATTGTTCAAAGTGCACAGTTTTCAAAAGTGATTCAAAGTAAGCGCACAGTCCTCAAAAAAGTTTTTATACAATATCATCGAACATGGTAAACAAGTACAGTCTTCTAAGACATAAGAGTGAACTAAATTTAGGATGGATGCGGTTCTATTATCTTTGCAGAGAGCTGAATGGCCACATGAAATTTCAACACAGCTGCTTCTTGGGTGTTGTATACACCAACAACGAAAAGTACCTCAAAAACAATATTTTCTGGCGGTTGAAACTTATTCGATTAGCTTAAATATACAAAAGTTTAAGAAGTAACGCATGAGTGAATACAAAACTATTTGCAATGATGTGTAAATAATTACATAATTGTAAGTTCAGGTACCTACCCAAGTATCGAGTTATTTTCTTCAGCAATTTCCTACAATCTGTATATATTAATTACACTTTGTCCACTTTTTTGTTCTCATGAATTTCTCACATCACGCGTAATGCTTCAATCGTCGAACTCGTGGAACAATAAGACAACCCGGCGTCACTGCTTGTTATGATGTCTGGTGTAGCGTGAGAACTTTCACCAACGAATCACAAATCCATCAGAACTGAAATATAAATGTGTGATTGGTTGCCGATCCTTTGTAACTCCCACCCCGACGACTCGAAGAAGACGTAGCGAGCATCTCCTTTGCTTTCCACTATTAAACCGGTACACGTGTTTGCGAAGAGGTGATACATATAAAAATAAGTGAGAGAATTGTGTAAAATTCATTCCGATCGTAGGGGATTGTTGGAAGATCACATGATACTCTTGGAGGTTCTTAAATTTATGTTTATTCGATAAGTCAGTTGCGATAATTGAAACAATTGTTGCAACAGTAATTCGATCTCCTTTTCGCGATACACAGCGTGTCTGGTTCTTGGTTATACGAAGTTTTTTGATTGCACATTTAACGATCTTTTTGTAGAAACCATAACAAAATCCAATTAAGTGAATTTGCTCATTCAATATGTGTATTCTAAGTTTCCTCTATGTCAAAATTATCTTAGATACCTGATATAACCAAACGAAAATAATTTGTTAGTAAAAAATGTCCTTTATTTAATTTTTGTTTTGTTCAAGATTTTTGAAGTCGAATTTGAAGTTCCAATTTTTTTTATATGTTATTTATGCGATATTGATTTGAGCTAAAGTCTATTGTGACAACTCGTTCACGATTCAGTATATGAGAATATGCAATGTTTATTAATACTTGAATGTTGTTTCTGCCGAGACACTATAAACAGCGTCTCGTTGCCATGTTGTTATTATATGTTTTAATTCCAGATCAATGATATCCGAGGGAGAAAAGAACGCGAAACAATATTGTGTAATAGCGGAGAAGAGTTTGGAGAAGTTAACAGTTCGAACGGTGTCAGAAATCTTTCAACGCATCAACAACTCAAAAGATCATATTCCCTGGACAAGTAAAGGTTTAGCGGATCAATTGAAGAAGCCGCTTCATGATCGAGAGACATTGAGAATAGAAGGCAAAGTAGATGGCAAAGATCAATATGTCTCCATTCGTACAATCATTGTATTGACTCGTAAGTAACTCATAATTTTTTTTACGAAAATGAAATGTATAAATTGAAAACAAGTTTGTTTCCCCAAGACAGTTTGCTTTCGTGAATTTTTTTTTTATTCTGATAAATACTTCTTCAGAGCTGGGTAAACGGGAATGAAAAAAGATAAAGCAATGTGCAAATGGATTGACGGTTTTTTTTATTTAGGTGAAGTTGTTACTTGCGCATGTCTGTTGTTTAATAGTTAAGCATCAACATATGTAGTTCCGCACCAAATCCTCCAAAAGTTTTGAATTTCTAGATTGGGTAGCGACATAAAAGTCACACTATTACTTAATTAGCATTAATTTTTTTACAATCTTCAAAAAGTTGTGAATTCCTGCCGTCCAATCCGAACTGCGACCGCCAATTTTTCCCCAAACGTCCCAAAGATAAATTTTTGGCCACCAACGGCGTGCCTCTCGACCGTTTTATTTAATTTAATTGGGCGCCAGCCGATTACCTGATTAATCGGCACGGTCGGTACCGATGTTGAAGGAAACACGCGCTCTCACTGCTCCGGCAGCTGCAGCTAGGCGAGGGTAGAGGGGTGTGGGCGGTGAAAATTCGCTCGACACAGAGAAATATGAGAAACATACTCGCCCGAAGCCACTCAATTTATTATAATTCGACACACAAAAACAACCGCGTACAAAAGTTGACCCTGTTAAATTCGCCCCAGCTACTCAGTTCACCGGTTGGAATTTTCTACGCGACACAGAAAACCCTGGCCCGGAAATAGAACGATAGCAACAAGAAAAACAGCAGAAGATAGATCGAAATAAAACAGGCGAAAAAGAAAATAGTACAGGGAAAAGAAAATAAGATATCGACCAAAACTAATCGAGGCCGAAAATACGATTAAACGGTGACGGATGAAATAATAATAAAAGCGAAAATTAAATAATAACGGGCCAGGCCTACTTTTCCCTACTAAATAAAACGCAATTTACGGCCGGACTGTACCGCTGTCCGATCGTCGCCGTCGCACGATGGGCGATGTTACGCCGCGCACACACACACACACACACACACACACGGCGTGCAGGCTGCGCCTCGCGAATGCTTTCGGAGCGATACGTCCCCGAAAAATTAATCCGATTAACAAACCACACGAAAACGCCACGAACGAACAAACAGATATCGGCGGCGGTCTCGAGATCCGTAAATATAATATCGCGATGCCTTTTCGACGTCCTCAGCCGCGAAGGAAGGCCTACGTTTATTAGCCCGCGCGAGCTCGAAACCTACACGCCACGCCAAACACTCACTCTCCTCCGCTCAACGCAAATCACGCGCAGGCGATCTCTCCGATTTTCACGGTACCGGTGCGGCGAGAGGCCGTCCAATTCCCGGCACTTATGATCCCCGAAATACAAATAAGAAAGGGACAGAAAATTCCCCAAGAATGAAAACACGAAAAATGATCGAAGGAAACATAAGCTCTTGGTTTGCCCCGGGACGGAACTCCACGCCGCGATCGAGTCGCGGGCACGCTCGACAATATGCGCGCAAAACCGATGCACGAACGCGCGTCCGATAATTATTTTCCCCGAGAATCAAAAGTCTTACCGCGAGAACTGGTGGAAATCGGGATAATCCTTGCCGGTACCGTTATCCTCCGTCCTTCCAAAGTATCCGGAAAGGAAATATCCGCGGAGTGGCTCGGTAAAATCGTCCTCGGGAGTCTCGTACCGCGGGAACAGGTCTCCAAAATCCCCCGACTAATCGGCACGAAAATTATCACACGGCGAGCACACGCGTCGTATCTCCGTCGCTTCACAGAAGAGAGTCCCGACCTAATTTTCGGTAACGTGCTCGCCGACTCGCTCACGGTTCTCTCTCGCTCCCCACTTTCTCCGCTCTATTACCGGTGTCCGGTACCTGGCGCCTCTCCCGACAATGCCTACCTCGCGTAACTAATTCAGCGCGCGCGACCTATATTCGAATTCGTCGCTTATCGGCTAATACGCAGCGCGTCGAAGATCGGCCTCTCCCGTCGGTTCAGCGGTACCGGATGTCCTCGTCGGTGGCATTCATCAGGCTGCGACTCACGGAAATTCTGCGCCCAAGATGATGCAGCGAATCGGTGAAACGCAAAGCGTGCAAGCAGGAGGAAGAAGCAAAGCCATGCAGCCGATAATCCGCAGCGGTGGTTAGCTCAGCTCTCGATGGTCCCGAAAAACAATAAAAATAAAGTCCTGGGGAATTAATATTTTGTCTCTGCGATAATTTTTGCCCTTGAGATCGCCTGGCACTCTCAGCGACAAGATAGGTCCCGTGTGCTCGCCAAATCCCGGAGTTTACGAAGATCTGGGACGCGACCTCAAAAATACCGCGTCACAGAACTTAAAAAACTGTCATCAGCAAGATTGGCGAGCTCGCTGGACCGTTATATTTTAGACTGTTTCCAATGGAATCTCATTATGAATCGACTATGTAATATATAGTTAAGATTTCTATTGTTACGTCCTCCAAATTTTCCAAAATATTTCGGGTTCATTTAGGTCAAATGACCGGTTAATTAACAATCAAACTTGAAATTCACTAAAACGCTGAAAATAATCATTGGCAGGTATAATCATCAAACCCGAAAGGGATGATGAATAAATTAAATACCAGATGGAAAAATTATCCACTGGTAATAATAATTAGCCTTCAGGTAAATTGGGTCAACCGGGCGAGGCTCGGTAACCTGACCCGCAAAAACGCAGATAAGGATATCGGTGGAACACTCCTTACGGTTGTCGAACATAGGGCTTGCATGTACGATGCGTGTCACGATGGGCATAATGCTTAGAGCGGCCGTCGAGCGTAATGAGTGCACCACCTCCTGGACAGAGAATATCGATGAATGATAGATCATCGTTATAGTCCAGGAGGATCGTAGATGACATTATTAATGACGGAATAAATAGAAAACGCAATGATAAGTAAAAAATATGAAAGATGGCGAGATATTTTGGGGGATTATTAACAATATTCAGATAAATCCAGTAAAGTCAAGTATGTGGAATAATTATTAAGTCAAATCGTCAGGATAAATATAGAAGTAATGGGTGAAAATGCGGAAAATTATGAAAAGTAGGAAATAAATGTAAAACGGTTAATACGAAATTCAGGGAAATAATTAGATAAAGGGTAAGATAAAAATGTATGTTAACCATTGTTAACTTCGGAACGACAGCTCGTAAGCTTTCGTTCAAATTTGTATATTCATGAAATTTGCGATAGAGTTTAATTATCAACAAATTAAAATTTTAAGTGTAATGTAAAGGTAAGAAATTCGGAATAAGTAATTAGTGAATTAAAGAAAAGAATCAGGTGATAAGAGTGGGCAGACGAGGCGCGGGTGAGACAGCGGTGACGCGGGGGTGTCCGGCACCGAGGTTATTTATTCGCGCGCCCACCGCCCATTCGGCACTTCTTCGCGACCGGGGCAAAGATCTCAAACTTGTATTGTACTTAGAGTGCGACGGTTCGGTCGTGTCCCCCCCTTTATCCTCAACGCCTCGAAACCAGATGCGAGTAGCGGTGCGCCGACAGCGCACGAAGTGCATTTGGCGCGAAAGAGCGGGGCTGCGATGAGGGCGCTGCAAGCGATGCATTACGTCACCGGCGCAGTGAGTGAGTCATAGCATGCACGCGGACGGGTATAAAAGCCCGGCCGAAAGCAACTGAAAGCAGTCTATTTTTCAATACCACCGACAAAAGACCACTCGAGCTGCAGCATCCTGAAGAGCCTGGACATCACCGTCACCATCGATCGAGGATCGAGGATTGAGCATCGAGCCAGCAACCTCACGGGGATCGAGAAGGAACATACCTCTCGATAAGCGAGCAACAACACACGAGCACCGTCACCGACGAGGCATCAAATGTTACTGTCCTACGCTATCGATCGGAGATCGACACTCGGATCGGTCAAAGCTGTAATATACGAAATTAGACACGAAGAATACAGCACACTCGACAATAAATGTAACGCAACAATAACGAGTGAAGATCTCGAATAAACGATTTATCTCTACCCAAATCCTTCACGAGTAAGAAACATTCGCTATTTCGGGCCCAGAGCACGAACAAAAATCACAAGCAACGGGAAGGCACGATTAATTTCCTAATCGCCACAAGGGAGCCTCCCGTGCCGTTACAAGAGGCATTAATAAAGAACTTGTAAAATCAACTTGGAAATATCTTCAAATATCAGTCTTCATTTTAATTCTGTGTAATAAATCATCCATATACTTCCGAATCACTTCATCGAATTGAGTGTTTTCTTCCTCAAAATCACTTCGTCGTCGAAATAACTTATTTCCATCTATAACATCTGGGACGGACGTTCATTTCTGGAGTCGATCATCTTCATCATCCGATTCTAATTCGGATATTCGATATTTTGAAAGGACGATATTTTGTAAAGTCATCATTCGATTCTGACTCCAACATACATTTGGAATTTGGGATGGACGTTCTATTTCGATATCGATATTCATCATTCATCAATCGATTCATTCCATCATTCACTCTGAGGTAAAACCATTTATCTTGAATCGTAAGTTTAAAACATTATCATCTTCAACATTTATTCATTCATCAACATTTACTTGTCAATAATTTATTTAACATTTATTTGCCATCCTGGAGGGTTAAAATTCTCTTGGTTAATATATATTCGTGCTGGTCAATTTCATTTCAGCTATATCCGTGCGCGTTAAAGTATTAGGATAGGTCGGGAGAAAACAGTGAGTGAGTGTGATACCGAAGTGTTGCGAGTCGTGCGTCGAGGGTGACGCCCGAGAGAGTGAAATAGCCGTGTATCGCGTTCCATTCGATAGAAAGAGTTAGCATCCAGAATTTTCTTGTCCAGTTTAGAATCATCACTTAAAATCTAATAATTCCGATTTTTAACCGCGAATAAATTCTTTCAATATTAAATATATACACTCTAGGCCCTATCCCAAAAGGTTAGGTTCAAAACAGGGCCAAAACCTCGATAAAGCGTGTAACCGCTTTTCCCACACCTGGATTTTTTCCGCAATCGAGACGGCTACAAAACTCGTCTCACTCGGCCTTAAGGGCGCCAGCCGCGAGAGCGAGAGCTCTTGCGACAAATTTTGATTTTAAGGACCGAACGAGAGACGAGAGCGACCCGGTGTCACTCAGCCTTGGGAAAAGGTAGAGGGGGTGGTTCGGTCACCTCCGCGACGAGGAAACAGAGATCGAGACGAAATTACGGGAACTCAAAAAGATATTTTATTGCAGCGAATATCGGGAGCGTGGTCGAGAAGCGACTAGCATGCACGCTCGTTCCCTTTAGTTACTCTCACACAGATAACAACATCAATTCAGTAACAATATTAATTCAGTGACAAGATTAATTCGATACGGCATAGGTCGGTAGTACTCGAGCGGTAACAAGCAGGATTCGAGATCTTAGCCCTCGCGTTCAACATACATGCGTGGATCGCAGCCACGGTACCTTTCGCAACAAATATAGGATCGCCCGATCGCAGCGGGGTTACGCGGAATATTACAAGAAAATCAGAAGAAAGAAATAGATAAGAATAATTCGGCAAAAGGAGAATGATATAAATAACTCGAAAGAAACTTGAAATAAATTAAGTGAAGAGGTGGACTCGCGCGAGGCGCAGACTATGGAATGGAATACTAAAATATGCAAGAACCTTCCAGGCGAATATTATAATGGAAATTACAAACAAAAAAAAGAGACAAGCGTGAATTTACGAGATTTTCCCCGAGAACTACTTCCGCGGCCGCGCGCGAAAGCGTGCCGTTCCCACGATAACGAATTGAGCGTGATCTATTCTATCTCTAGCCTCAAACCGAATCCGTACGACGATTTCACCGGCTTCGTAGCGGGAGCTTCTCGAGTTGTCCTCGGCCAGAAGTCCCACTTCGCGATTGATAAGATGTCGGTATTCTCGCGAGACGATATGCACGTATCGGCAGCAGTCACCACGTCCTTCCTTCTCGGGGGCCTACGACGGAGTCCCCGAGAGAAGCGACGTTCTCGCGATCGCGGGTCCTTTTACCCCCACCCTGTGCCTAATTTGCGTTCGCCCTCTGCTCTATTTGTCTGAGCTTCCGGAATTACGGGTTTCGTTCGCGGTTCTTTGAATCGGCGCGTTCGAGATCTTGTAAACGCGCGATGCCGAGTGCGCCCGTGGCAGGAGGTAAATTCACGAGAGCGGTGGTAGCGCAGCCCTGGGAGTTTCGTCCAGGAAGACGGGCGTTGAAGCAGCGACGAGCCGGACGCTATAGATTTCGGTAGCTGTTGGCTCGTCGAGTCCGGGTGACAGGCTGACTGGTGGAGGCCCCGTTGTCGGTAACGTCGTGCGCTACGTCGGTAGCGATGCGACTGGACGGCGAGAGGCCTAGCGAGGCTCCAGCCTGCTGATTGCGTTGGCGACTGCGACGAGGTCGGTAGCGAGGCTCCAGCCTGCTGTTTCTGAATACTGCGGCGAGATCGGTAGCGAGGCTCCAGCCTGCTGACTGTTGCTGGTGCGTCGATATGTTCTATCGGCGGTTGCAACCGCCGTACGCTCGGGAGCTTTTTACTCAGAAATGAAAAATAAAAAGAATACGGAATTAATCGTGGGAACGATTTGCTCGCGCTTGACCCTGTCTGAAGCCTGGAATGGGACTCTTCCCGGGAGGAAGACTGCCGTGTTCCGCGCCGATACGTGCGAGAGCCGGACATCGGGCTCTCTTTGTGACGAGAGCAGAAAAGCCCCGTCACAAGCGTCATCTCCGAATAACGAGTAAAGGGAGGGTGAAAATTCTCCTTGACCGAGATGGAGTGAAAATTGCTGATCGGGACGTAACACTATAAATATCACGAGAATGTAATATTAATATTTTCTGTGCTATGATGTGAACAAATTATGTTCGAAACAGATTTCGATAATAAATTTCTTAAAGGGTCCTTCAAATCCGACTACCGTGTACATGCGAAAAACATAAAATATTGAATAATACAATCTACGGAAAAATTGTAAAAACAGTCGATGCATCCACAAGACTGGGTCTTTGCGAAAACATTGCGTGCCCATATGCACAAGTGCAACAAATCTATATTTCTCACAATGAAGATAACTACGACGCCCTGTTACAAAATACTTGTCACCGCAAAACAAAGGATTTGTCGATTGGCGGTTATCCTGCCGACCGGATGTGCAATCGGACCGGGCGAACATAAATCATATCCCGTATGATTTGGGTAATCAAACTACCTGCCCAAATGCACAATCGTAGCGTACGAAATTCTTGTGCATTCAACTGGAGAATGAAAAGCCAAGAGTTGCAGTCCTATGGACAGTCATCACGACACAAAACATTCGAATCAATACAGAAGCGTGGGTTCGTCTTTAAAAAAAAACTTCGTAGAATATCCCTTGTTGATGAAATAGTCTAAGTGAATTGATTGTATATTTTAGACGTAACCCAATGTCGATATCGAGTGCTCGCCTTTTGTGTTCGTTAAGTCGTATTCACTGTTAAGAAAGAAAAACTTACGATCCCACAAAAATGAACTTATGAAGTGATGCCTGACGTGTCGTTCTTTTTTCTGAACAATCGATATATTAAAGAGCAATGGTTGAGTACTTCGACATTGACGCAGTACTGGCCTCGCACTAAATGCGAATTCATGACGTAACATGATTCCATGGTTCTGTTCGCAACTGGCACATCGAAGTCATTGGGGTCCCAGAAATTTGACAAATAGAATATTTAACGATAACTATATTACATTATGAAATGATGTATAATGTAAACAGTGTCGTTTATCCGCGTTATATAATTAAGACACGAAAGTTGGTTTCCTTTTGGCCTATCATGCCTCGTTTGTATAAGGGGATGAAACTATTGGATTAATATTATACAGAGCGAACAGACGTTATGTCATAATCAAATTTGTACAAAACAATGTAACAAAGGTTCCTTAACATTGTTCTGCCATCATACGTATTTATTTATTCGAGCTATTCAACAAAAGTAATCGTGACACTATTATA
This sequence comes from Amblyjoppa fuscipennis, assembly GCA_963575735.1. NCBI lineage: Eukaryota > Metazoa > Arthropoda > Insecta > Hymenoptera > Ichneumonidae > Amblyjoppa > Amblyjoppa fuscipennis. The sequence continues at coordinate 4,931,257 of OY754497.1, forward strand.
TCAATATCAATTACTTAAAAACTCACCAAAATCACTTCTATTTACCATCTACCTGAAGTAGTTATGACAAAATTATTCTTTAAGGACTCTGCGCAAAGACCGTAGCGGTTCTATTGATTATTTCAATAACATATCGTTTGAAATATGTAGATACCTAAGTATTGTTTTGAACTCTTTTATTTTATGTTTCATTATATGCTACATTAACTTAAATTAAATAATTTATTCGGAGTGCATAAATATAATTTTATGCCTATAATTAATCATTAAATGTGCTATTTTAAATTAGATTTGGAGGAAGCTGGTCAGGAGATGATTGACTGCCCGAACACGGGCCGCGGTTGCCGAAACAAGATGCCCCGGGGTAAAATAGATACGAAAATGATGGTAGCGACAACGGTTTGGAAATGAGGAGCCAGTGTCAAACAGCTGTTTCCGCTCCCGAAAATAATGTGGTAAGAGAATCACCAAAGGTTGTTATTCATGTTGAAGCATGTTGGGATTTATGCATAAAATCATCACTGCCTTAGATCATTGTTTTGAAGGAGAACAAATACGAATGTACACAATCGATGAAACAAGACACCGCGGACAACGAAGGACTGTCTACGTATTCGGCCAAAACGATGATATCTGCAACAGATGAGGTACTAACAATCCAGCGACGTGATACACAATCTGAACAATCAACACAAATTCCGACCGTAAGCAATACAACCTCGTAGCCATTCTATACGTCTGTCATAGATTTTTTTATCAAATTTCCCACGGACATAGTAAATTCTTACTATGTTTGTATGGATTGACAAACTGTTTTCTTTCTTCCTCATAGTCGGACGCAACTGTATCAGAAAATCATGTTGCCGAAAATAAGGGCGATGATATTATGTCACCGACAGAATCCGCAACGAATCCAATCTGAATCAATTTTCAATTTTCCAATAACAATGCTACTGTAGTCGCTTTAGATAAATAATTTCATTTCTATTCTTCTTTAAATATAACTGTATTAGGATGCGGACAACAACTGCCGTAATGTGACCTCGACATCACAAGAAGTCATAAGCGAAGAAACAACTGTGGATGCCTATGCAAACGATAAAAACTATTCAAGCGAGGAAACGTTGCTTCAAGATCTGGACGAACGTGCAAAAAATGTCGATACCAATTTCAACTCGAGTGAAATTATAACGAAACCGTCAAATGAAAATAACTTCAAAACCCCTAAAATCCCTGAAACGCGTGCAACGCCAATAAAACAATCTCACGTAAGCTCAACAGTCTCTTTGAATGTAATAAGTAAATGTCTTCAATTTTTTCCTTTAACGTTCCGAAATAATGTGATACGATTTTGTTTAGTGGGAAACGCCGAAAAGGGTAGTGAACGATGGTCGTTTAAAGTCATTCGACTTCAAACTTGCAGAAAAATGCGATCCACAGATTAAAAGTCCATTAAGTACACCTAAACAGGTATCGCATGCATATACTGATTTTATTTCATAGCATTCTCAAGAAAGATCAAATAGAACAAGAGATAATATGAAATCGTATTTATTGAAAATTTTTTATCTCATTGAATACACAGGATCAGACTGTAGGTGGATGCTCAAAAAGTTGCACGAAGGAAGAAGACAGAATGAGCGAAAGATCGACGTTTGAGAACGGAAAAGCGAAAGAGAAGCCAACATTCGAAAATGCCGGTCAAAGATCGACCGATCTCGCAAGTTACATTGCTGAACTTTTTCGAAACAATTAGTTTTCAGATTGTGATTTTTAATTGGTGCCATCTCATATCTGTTACATATTCGCAAAGTCAAGAGATTCCATCAGTCCATGTGAAGATCTGCTGCATGCCCTTGATGAACATAGTACGATGAATTCACTCAGCGATGAAGTCCACACCGCGTTGAATTCACAATCGAGGGTTTTTAGTAAGGCGGTTGATGACTACCCGGTCTTGGAGGTAAGGGCTTGGAATGCATCGTAGGTGCAATATTATAACTTAAATTTATATTTGATACATTTTAGAATGCGTAACATTTGTATAGGTCACCAGCAATTACCAATTTGGGTCACAGTCAGGAATAAATCAAATCGACATGCCGGCGAAGGAGCGAAATGAACTAAAAAAAAACTGTGCGTCGTTGGAAAAAAAAAATTGAAACTCACTAAACAGGGATACACAGCTTCGACAAACTTAAGAGAAACTGTAGTGCTGGCAATCAGGAAAAAAAATGTTGACCCAGGCGAAGATGAAGGTACGCGTCTTCCCACGGAAAAAGACAAGGACGAGGATGGAAAGGTAAAGGATGCAACTTTTATGAAATATTGACTTGAACAATACTTCCCTTATAATTTCGGAAATTAACAAGAGTTATCTATGTTCAAGGTTACGTATATTGATAGAAAGCTTTATGTGAAAGATCTTCAAGACGCCGCACGCGCCTCAAAGCTGAGGACACGTTGCAACGCAGTGGTAAAAGCAATGTGGCCATACAAGGAAAGGCTGACTTTGACTTTCGATAAAAAAAATAAAAATTCCTCGTACAGACTGGTAACTTCGGAGGACATCGAATACTTGAAAAGTACGTATAAATATGTTGAACTAGTTATAGATGAATATAGGATACTAAAAATTGAATACATTAGATAAATAAATGTCGTGTGATTCCTGGAATCTATTACATTTCAATTTTATTGTCTACTGGCGTCTGTTTGGAATTGGAAAAAACTCATCCGGTACTGGGAGACATCGCATCCGATTTAGATGCTCATGCGGGCAAATGGGCTGCGTCGTTGATAAAAGACGACCGGTATCATTTCAACAAACGCAAGATAGCTGCAGTCGGAGACTCCCGTGAGAGCAAACGTAAAGCGAATGTGAGTGGCTGCCAAAGGAAGAACAAACGAGCAAGACAAGCAATCATCGATGACAGTAGTGACGAAGAACCTTAAATCCTCAGTTATTGAGACTGGCAATACACGACCAAATATATTATATATTTTTTTATTTATATATTAATGGATTCGATTAAAAATATATGATTTCATTTGCTATCGGTGCATATTAATATTATTTACCGCATGAAAAAGATTCCTCGGACTGTTTTAATACCAGTCGATTTTCTAGCGATCTCTGAAATTTCAATTGCACTCAACGGTTGCAGTATCTGATGATTGGTCAGTGATGATTGTAATTCGAGAGCATTGCAAGCGCTCAACGTATCGAAGTACCAGCCGATTTGCAGGCGATGATTCAAAATTCGAGAGCTTCATAAACGCTCAACTTATCACAGTACTAGCGATGCGCTTTCGAAAACAAACAAATCGACAGCTCCGTAGATGCCTTAACCAATCGCAGTTGCTAGTGATTTGCGGTCGGTTTATTGTTTTTCGGCAGTCAGTTCGATCTGAAACTGGGTTCAAATGCGGGGGCTGGATAGCGCCGCGGAACGATCGCCATGCGGTCGATACGCTAGCAAATGTAGGCACAATACTTACCAGTCGACTTTGCAGTCGATTGGCGGTCGGCATGCCGATAGGGAAGTCACGACGAATGAAAAGAAATGAGAAATGACAAACAAATTATCGGTAACTCCCCTCAATTTTTCAAATCAGAACACCATAAATGGTGTACAAAAATTTGAATCAAGTATATTCACGTGAGCTATCATTATATTCGCAAAATGTCGTCAAATAAATTCAAAACACTTTAGTACGTTTCTTTGCCTTAATGACAATATTAACAAAATTTGGTATTAATAGGTTAATATTTGAAGATTAATTGTTCAAACAATATTTGGCAACAATTTCCTACCGACAATATTGTACCTTTGCCTCAATAACAATTTGAACGAAGTTTAGTACGTATCGGTTCATAGTTGGAATTTTATTATTTAAACTATATTGAGCGACAATTTATTACCGGAAATATTGTTTCTTTGCCTAAATAACAATACTGACTAAGTTTGGTGCCACTCGGATAATACTGGAGTTTTCTGATTATACAAAATATTGTTTAAACAATTTGTTCGAGATTCCGTCGCCTCAGCTGAGTTGAGCGCGGCAGCCGGGCAGCTGTCGAGCGGCAGCACCTCCCGACGCTCTCAGCGAGACTCACGCGCGACGCTCGCTCTAGCGAAGGGGGGAGAAGTGGCCGTCGTGCCGTGTGCAACCGGCTTCTTCTTCCTTCTTCTTCGTTAATGGCCGCGATCTAGTTCACGCGCTTTCCTACAGCTCATTTTCGGAAATCTCATTCTCACGGTTCTGCTCACCCGGTCTGCTGAATGCTACTCTCAATCTATTTCGGACAAACGTATCGACAATTCGGGATATCGTTTACGCTCACTTGGAGCATAGCGCGAGTGAATTCTTTCGACGAAGATCTTAGTGTTCGGCCTCGGAGAGACTCGCGCTCTCAACAGATGCGCAGCGTGTTAGCTCGCACAGCGGTCCGCTCACCCGGCAGTTCGTGAAAATTCGCATATAATTCGCGCTATCGTCGGGACGTCTCATCTCATATATTTTCGGTGTGCTCAACATTACATTTTGGTTGTGAAAATAAAGATCTATTTTCATTATTTTTAATTGTGTGTGTGCGCGCGATTTATTTATCCCCTCTCCCGTTCGCTATATCCGAGCCGGCAACTTTCGCACACATTTTCTAGTCCTTCGAGCCGGATCGTGAACGGGGAGGGGTAGTGACACCGTAGTGCATAGTGTGCGCGGCGGGAGATCAAGCGCGTGGGGTTCTCCCGCGCGTTCCGACGGTTCGGGTCGGCCAACTCTCGTGGCGAGAGCGCGCGTCGAGCCTCGCTCACGCTCGGCCATTGTTGGACGGCTCAGCGGGTTTCGCGCGACTCGGCGGCGTGCGCGTTCGGCTATCTCTCCCGCGCTCAACTCTTTCGGACAGCTCAGTGCGGCGCTCGGGCATCGGTAGTGCGCGCGTTCGGCTTCTTCCGCGCGTTTGGCCATTTCGGGCAACTCTCTCGGGACACGTGCGGTGAAGAGTCGTGTCGACTCTCCCCACCACTCAGCAGTACATCTCAGCTGAGTCGCGCGCGGTCAGTGGCCTCGTGCTGTCTCGCTCTCTCGCTCTCGAGCGTCGCGGACTGCTCAACGGTACAGTGCGATAGGGAGTTCGCGTGTCGCGTCTCGCTCGCACTCAACTGATAGGTGGACAGCTCAAGTGACTTTCGTGCGCGTGGTACAGACTCCGGTGGTCGAGTGCGTGGGGAACGGTTTTCTCATCGGTTTTCGACGCTTGTTCGCGCCAACTCTCGCACTCGTTCTCATTCGAATATTTCGGCGCGTGTTCGCGTCATGTTTTCGGCGCTCGTTCGACTCGGGACTTCGGCGCTGATTTGCGTCGAGTATTCGGCGCTCGTGTGACTCGAGTTTTCCGGTGCTTGTTAGCGTCGAGTTTTCCGGTGCTTGTTAGCGTCGAGTTTTCCGGTGCTTGTTCGTATCGAGTTTTCCGGTGCTTGTTCGCATCGAGTTTCCGGCGCGTGTTCGAGTCGGGCATTCGGAGCTGTTCTCATCGGATTTCGCTCATCGGTTGCGCTCATCGGTTCATCATGTCCGACGGAGCGAAGAACGTTACTCCGTTGAACGAGGATGACTCTCGTGGTCCGCCACCGGGTCTACCATCGGCGTCTGCTACCGGCTTGGAAGGCGCGACTCTTTCGGTGCCACCCAAGGAGACCGGAAAGCGGTCAAGGAAAGCGTCGACGTCAAGGTCGGAGTTCAAGGTTCGGATGGCGGCTCAGATGGAGCTGCTGGACGCCATCGCCGATCTCGCTGAGATGGTCCCGGTAGACCATACCCAGTGCACCCACGAGGGGTTGGCGGATCAACTCAAGGTCATGGACAGTCGGTACAGCACCTTTGTTGACTGACACTACGCGCTCATCCGCGACTATTCGGCGCTCTTGGAGGAGCACGAATACATGCGCGGGGAGGTGAGCCGGCAGGCGAGCCGGCTGCACGCTGAATTCCGGGGGAAGATTTTCACCGTGAAAAGCAAACTCGCTCCGGAGCCGGTACCCGTCGCTACGCCGGCTATGACACCGGTCACGCGGGCCGATCGTTCTCATCTTCCGGAGCTGCGTCTTGCGGAGTTCAAGGGCAGCTACGTGGACTGGCCAGCATTCTCCGGATTGTTCCGCAGCATCGTCGACAAGGAGAAGGATCTCAGCGATCTCGAGAGGTTTCACAACCTTCGAGGTTGCGTCAAGAGCGAAGCAGCGCAGCTCATCGGAAATCTGCCCATGGTTGAGGAGTCGTTCGCGGCTGCATGGGAGATTCTCAAGTCCAGGTACGACAACAAGCGAGTCTATATCCAGGCGCATCTCAACACGATTTATGGACTCACGCCGCTCACCTCGAAGAGCACCGCCAGTCTACTCAAGATCCACTCAACCATCACGGAGGCGCATCGAGGGTTGCAGGCTCTGGGAGTAGGGACCAACCTGTGGGAATACCTCCTGGTCTACCATATGGCTCACCTGTTAGACCGCACCACCAAGGAGGCCTGGGAGAACGCAATCAGCTCCTCCCAGGAGTATCCATCGTTCGACCGGATGGAGGCCTTCCTTATCAATCATGCACGGGCACAAGAACAGGTTGAGGAAGACACTGCTGCTCACTCCCAGGCAGCCAAGGCGGCAATGCTTCGATCCTACAGGTTCCAACTGAACACAGACCCAACTCGACACAGGCAACTGTACACGAAAAAATTCGACACATCACCAACTCGCCACGACAAAACTCGACACATTGCCAATTCGACACAGTAGAATTTGCTTCATCGCGAATTCGACACAGCAAAACTCAACAGATTGCGGACTGGACACGTCGAAGCGCGACACATTTCCGACTGGATACGTCAAAACTCGACTCAGTATCAACTTGACACCGCCAAATCCGACATTTCACCATCTCGACACAGTAAAATTCAACACATTATCAACTGAACACGACGAGACTTGACACATCACCACCTCTACACGGCCAAACTCGACACGTCAATAACTTGATACAACAAAACTCGACACATCACCAACTCGAAACGATCAAACTCAACATATCAACAACTCGACACAACAAATTTTGACACATTACCAACTGGACACGAGAAAAGTTGATATATCGCTAACGCGACACGGCGGAACTCGACAGACCACCGACTCGACACATCAAAACTCTACACAGACCCAACTCGACACAGCAAAACTCTACACAGACCCAACTCGACACGGCAAAACTCTACACAGACCCAACTCGATACGGCAAAACTCTACACAGACCCAACTCGACACAGACCCGACTAGTCGGGTCTGTGTCGTGTTGGTAAATGAGCTTTGGCGCAACTGAACACGGACCCAACTGGCCTCGCACCATATTTGATCGATGGATAAAGAAGAATCGATACCGACCGCTCCACCTTTTATCACAATCGAGCGGAAAAAAATGATTCATCGTAGAGTGAACGACGTTCAGACTTAGATGGTGTTAGTGGACAATTATCTTCCTGTAAAGTTGAAATTAAATGCCGGACGATGCCGCGTGTACGGATCTAGGACTCAACTTAATAAATATTTTTAAGGCTGCATCACACATACATTCCCAACCACTGGTTTAATTTAAAACAAAAATTCAGTAGTTCGTGATATGCAAAAAATGCGAAATAATCAACTGTATTAAAGATTTCAAGACCTTTGACATTGATCACAAACAACATCGTACAGATTAATGCGATTATTTCTCAACAGCCTTGTCATGGTTAAATATGGTCTGAGAGCGATCAATAATAAGTTTACTGAGCATTTTTTTGGTATTATAATAACGAGTGGAGCCGTGAATTCATCGGCTCGCAGTAATGTATAAGTACGATCGCGGCAAAACAATAATTGGCAGAGCGAAATAAGCTACACTTCGAGGAAAAGAGACTATTTGTATATGATATTGTAATAACGATCCTCCCTACATCTTCCTTTTTTCGCTTTCACACGACCACCACACGATTGCCGCCTATCTCTTCTCACCCGCCGCCACTGCTTATCGCACCACCGAGCATCCCGTCATCTCCTTGAGGACTCCGAACGCCTATTCCTTATCACCCCCCAAAAAACACAATCCTAGACTTCGATCATTGCATTCCTTTTCTCATGACTAAGCGCCTTCCAGGAATCCGAAACATCTGCCTTTCCAGTATTTTTCCGACGCCCGAATTCCTTTCCCCACTATCTGGACTTTGCCACGAGATAGATCTATAAGAACGAACCTCCACCCAGTTGAGGCAGTCATTTAGTTACCGAAACTCCGCGCGACACTGTTACGCTGCCGGATTTGTATTAGAAAATAAACGTCTTTAACAGTTCGATAAAGTGTTTACCGAGTCTTTCCCGTCCTACAACCGCGTTCTGTGGCAGAGTCGACTACCACCCGTAATAAAATTACATTAAATATTCTTCGCGACATCACAATATATATATATATATATATTCTTTTCGTAGTATCGAGCGGTACCACAATTGTGGATTTCAGGTACAAAAAACAATTCCACCTGTACGAACAGGTGGGAAAAATATGGATTTTTTCCATTATTGGACGGGGTGACTATGTTTGTCGAGAAAAATAATAAATTACATTTTGTGTCAAATCCTTGACCATAATTATCAATAATTTATCGCGGCCTCTGACAAAAAAAAATTGAGTGATGATAGCAATAGAGAGTAAGGCGTGTTACAACGAAAAGAAAAACACAACTTTCTACTTATCTGAGAAAACGCCGTAAAAATAAGATTAAAGATCTTAGAAGTATCCAATTAAGCTTAAAATCGGCTATGTGTACTTTATTTATAAAAATCAGAACTCATTTGAAAAAATACCTATTTCTTCATCAACCGGTGGTGCTTCCTCGATTTGGCCTGCCATATTCAAAGGCACACATGGGACGTCAACGATCTGATTGTTCACCGGTAGATCGAGGGCAACTGGATTCCCAGCGTTATTCGCAACATCTAGCGCATTATTCATGAAGTCGGCACGGTCCAGACGGACCTCGTTGTCGCCGCCGAAATCGTCAACCACTTAACATTAAATCGTAAGTATCAATTACCATTTGCTTCTATAAAATAGAGATTGAAAACTCGGTCAATGTTTGTAAGTTATTTACGAAACTTACTATTGCGAACAATCGCACCGATTTGTGCTCGTCGACGGTGATCAACGATGTTGAGCAAAAATTCTTCAATGCTAAGTCTGAAAAAGATACCAATTATAGAATAGAATAAGATTTATTCCGCTTTCAATATTTATAATTTAAACTATTATATATTTATAAATAAGAACGTAAACTCGCCGTCCGATGGATAGCTGATCTTGAATGCAATTTATCCGAGCTTCTTCTCTTTGTTGAAGTATGTTTCGACCGAGCAGCGGCGGCGCTTGCCATTGATTCTCACTATGCTCTATTAGTCTGTTGAATCTGTCTCCTACAGACGAATAGGAATGTTATTAATGAATACATTACAAATACCGACAGGCAATGTTTTATATGAAATGTATGCGTAATACTTTTCAGTGTAAATAATCGCGAATAATTATCCACAGGAATTAATAATAAGGTTTTTGAAGATTAACTATTAACATGATACGTTTGTTCATTGAAGAGAAAATAAAAAAAGTGCTCTCGTATGATGACTCATACTCAAACGATAAAAGTATTATGAATATCCGGTTATTTGCTTATGAATATTTAATTGATGATTGCTTAATTCTGATTGAAAGTGATGAACAAGTAAAGGTTTCGAAATCAAAAAGGTATTTTTACGAACCGAAAAACGACCAGAGATGACGGTTTAGCCCGCTAAGTCTGCTAAAAACGTGACGATGAAATGTTTCGCACAGATAATTGATTTGCAAGGAATCTCTCGATACCGACACCAAATCAGCTAGAGGCAACCACTGGGTTCTTAAGTAGTGCAAAAATTGCAATACAGATGGATGCTCGTTCGCAAGACGATCGCCAGCTTCAACAACACGAGTAAGTCCTTCGGCAAATCGTGCAACCGGCGCAAGCGGTAGTGCTACAGCCATCCATAACGCGTTCTGTGGCGTCGTGGCCAAACGCAATTCCACCCATTTTCGGCATAGGTCCTAGTTAAAAAATAGCGCAGTTTTATATGTAGAAACGAAGTAATTCAAGTGAAAACAGAAGAATTTATGTTAACGTAGTCATTACTAGAAAATAGAAGAACCAGCATCCAGTGATCGTGATTTCCGGAAATATCACGCGAAGAGATCCGATGATGGCACCATCATATGCACAGATTGCTGTTCTGAAATTAACTTGGAGTCTCGGTGATATCTCCAGCACGAGACGCCAAACAGCAAGGAACTGCAGCTTACTTTTCTCTCGAAAGAGTATGTAGATCATTGGCACAACGTAGAATACAGTCAATACAATCACTTTATAAAAATAATAATTCGAGAAATCAATAGACGCACGGGGAAAGGAGGGCCGAGGGTAGAGCAGCTTTCTATAGTATAGATATTTTAAGTATAAGTTAAAATACCGGATGAGGTTAAGCGAAGTCCTCGCTCACTCACAAAGGATATTTCTCGACCAATTTTAAATTGAAATTTCGTGATATTGTCGTCCCCACTTACAAGAATATGTATGGTTTATTGTAGAGAAACAAATTCAATGAATTCTCGATTTATGGTTGATTTTTTAATTAACTGTAAAGAGCTGATGCTTTTATAATGTTTCAATGCACATATCTCTTTATAGGGCATATTATCTCTTAGATGGAAGATTAAAAAATTACGATGAATTCGACATTTGTGGCGGGATCCAACAAACATTATTAACAAATTTATAAGAAAGTTGTATTTTCTCCTTCTGAAATGCTTCGATAAAATTAAGTATCTTTTATATATGTAAGGTGAATGCGATGCATTCCCTCAATCATATTTAAAACTTCCCACACAAAGTGTGGGTAGGTAAAGCAGGGACCTTACTGTGCAAGGGAGATAGAAGGTACAAGGAGACACGTGGAGAGAAAACACAGTGCAGACGTGAAAAAGTTTAAGTTAATTAACTGTAAGATTAAGAAGATGTAAGATAAGGAACATCGACGTGGAGAAAGAAACTTTGAATGTTGTTTCTTTGTTAACAGAAACCGTTCAATTTATTTATCCACCATTTCGAAGAAGATTAAAAAAGACATTATAAAACAACATTCTTGCTGGAAAAACCCACGAGGATGGAGAAATTGCAATTCGAGTTCACGATGAAAGGGACTACAGATGGGAAAACGAACGTGCTGTGCCTAACCTCAATCGAGACACCGGACGGCCGGTCATTCAGAGTCCCAGACGAAGATCAACCAACAACGTTGCACACGGAGTTAGCAAAAACACCAACTTTTGTTAAAGTAAAAAACACGATAAAGAAGAGGCATCAATCAAGAAAGGTTTGGATCACTCTATCAAAGGAATTAGCAACAACATATTTGGACGAAGATGAGAATGTACAATTTAGAGAATATTTTCTGGAGGAAATTATGGAACCAAAAACTACGACGGCATCCGAGCCGAGAGCTTCGGATGGAAAAATGATGGAGTTATTACAAAAGATACTGGAAGAGAAAACAAAAGAGTCTGAAGTTGAAAACTTAGGGAAAATAGCGAAAGATTTCACACTTGTGAAGTTTACGGGGAAAAACTCCAACGTTAACCAATGGATTAATGAATTTGAAAAAGAGTGCGAGCGCTTTAAGATAAGTCAGGATAGGGAAAAAATCCAGATGTTGAAATTCTTTATCGAAAAGACGGGCTGACTGGTATAGCTGCATGCTAATAAAATTTACAGTAGAGTCAGAATGGGAAAATTGGAAAAAAAGTTTTTGCGACACTTTTGCAAATAAAGGATGGTCTCCTATTAGGTACGCGCTCTCGTTCAAGTATCAGACCGGCTCGCTATTAGAATATGCGGTAAAAAAAGAGAAGTTATTACTAGAAGTTAGAAGATCAATAGATACAGGTACATTGATAGACCTCATCGCAGCCGGCCTGCCAAACTTCGTAGCTGACAAAATCGACAGAGAGACCTTGACCGAAACCGAAGACCTTTACAATGACATAGGGAAATGGGAACACCTCGTTCACAAACAGAAATTTGAAAAAAAAAAATAAGACTCCCGAGACAAAAGAAAAACCAGATAAGACACCTTGTAAAATTTGTAAAGACAGCAACAGAGGCATACGTTATCACCCTGAATCGTCCTGTTGGTTCAAAGAGAACAAAATTAAAATGATGAATAACGTGACGCTGGAGACAGAGCTCAATTGCGACGAGCCAAAAAACTCGTAATTCCGCCATTAATCAAACTCAAAATATTATTGAACGATACATTTGAAGCAACTGCGATATATGACTCAGGTTCAAATGTATCACTAATAAATGCAAAGATACTAAATTTAAAAAACAGTGAGAACACCAATGGCAAAAAGCTTAACTTGAGAACGATTAATGGTGTGAAAAAAACTGAGGGCACGATCACAGTAAAAGCAAAAATTCTAAATATAGAGAGAAAAATAAATGTTTCTGTAGTAGACAACACAAACTTCAATTATGAATTTTTGATCGGATTAGATTGCATACAGAATTTTAATCTGAAACAGAATGAAAAACTAGAGATAGAACAAAAAATCCCGGACGCAGCCGGCAAGATGGAAGCAATACAGGATAACCCCCGAATAGAGAGGGAAAAGCCTAAGATAATAATTAACGAAGTAAACTTCAATGAACATTTGGATGTAGACAGGTTACAAATTTCGATAAATCATTTGGACTGTCACCAAAAATCTATAATAGAAAACCTTATTGAAAAATACAAGACATTGTTTGCCAAAGACAAATATGATGTTGGCTCAGTAAGAGATTATGAAGCGAGAATAGATTTAGTAATTAATAAATATTGTAGCAAAAGACCATATAGATGTACAATAGAAGACAAAAAATAAATAGAACAGCAAATTTCGGAGTTGCTGAAAAGAAATTTAATAGAGGAATCGTATAGCCCTTTCGCTGCTCCAGTGACACTGGCATACAAGAGAGAAGAAAATAAACGATCAAGATTATGCATAGACTTCAGGGAGTTGAATAAAATTATAATCCCTCAGACACAACCTTTCCCATTAATCGAGGATTTGGTAACAAAAACAAGAAATTGCAAATATTTTTCAAAACTTGATATCAACTCAGCATTTTGGTCGATCCCACTACGAGTTGAAGATAGAACGAAAACAGGGTTTATAACTCAAGAAGGACATTTTCAGTGGACATGTTTACCGTTTGGGTTAAAAACATCGCCAGCTATTTTTCAGAGAATACTGAGCAACATTATTAGAAAACATAAACTTTCAGATTTCACGGTAAATTATATAGACGATATCTTGGTTTTTTCGGAATCATTCGAAGAACACGTGGAGCAAATATCGAAATTGCTAGAAGCCATAAAAAGAGAAGGATTCAGATTAAAGTTTTCTAAATGCACGTTTGCAGAACAGTCGGTCACATATTTGGGTCACATTATAAAAAATAATTCTATTGCCCCGCTTAAAGATAATCTTATTGCAATACGAAACTTCCCCGTGCCGGAAACACAAAAAAACGTTCGTCAATTTTTGGGAAAAATCAACTTTTACAATGAGTACGTACCCAACATTTCGATTATTCTAGATCCACTCCACAATCTATTAAGGAAAGGACAAAAATTCAATTGGTCCGAGGATTGTCAAGAAGCCTTTGAGAGGATAAAACACCATCTTTGTACTCAACCGGTTCTCGCAATATTTGACCCACAGTTACCGATACACATTTACACAGATGCATGCTTAAAAGGGGTAGGAGCGGTACTAAAACAACCGCAACCAGCGGATGAAATGGGAAAAGAAATAGAAAGACCGGTAGCATACTTTTCAAAAAAACTGAATGAGTCCCAAAAGAGAAAAAAAGCAATATATCTAGAATGTCTAGGAATTAAGGAGGCAGTAAAATATTGGCAGCACTGGCTCATGGGAAGACCATTTAAAGTATTTTCAGACCATAAACCACTGGAAAAATTAAATATAAAGGCAAGGACGGACGAAGAATTAGGAGACCTGACGTATTATTTATCACAATATGATATGGAGGTAATATATCATCCAGGTAGAAACAATTTAGAAGCGGACTGCTTAAGTAGGAATCCAGTGTTAGATACGCATGAAAATGGAGAAGAGGTTTTGAAAGTTGTAAATTTAATAACAATAGACGACATCCTTAAAGATCAAAAACAAAACAGAGATTGACTTCCGAACGAACAGAGACTAGAACTGAAGAATAAAATATATTATAAGAAAAGCGGAAAGAAGGAGAAAATCATACTATCTGAATGCTTCAGTAAGGGATTGATCAAAAGAACACACCACAACTTCGGCCACATAGGTATAAACCAGCTACAGAATAAGATCACACCACATTATATAGCTAAAAACTTAAGGGAAAATATAAAAGAGATATGTAGATGCTGTGAAATTTGTATAAAAAATAAGTCAAGAGGACAGGGAAAAATCGGTCTTATGTCTCAATTAGGTCCCGCAAAACGTCCGTTTGAAATAGTTTCGATCGACACGATCGGGGGCTTCGGTGGCTCACGATCCACAAAAAAATATTTACACTTACTGGTGGATCATTTTACGAGATTCGGGTATATTTTAACGTCAAAAACTCAAAACGCAAATGATTTTATAAAATTAACTCAGAAAATATTGGAAAATAACGATATTGGCATGATATTATCAGACCAATATCCGGGAATAAATTCCAGAGAGTTTAAACACTTTTTAGACGAGAAAAATATACCAATCATTTTTACTGCAGTAAATACACCATCCTCCAATGGGCTAAACGAAAGATTAAATCAGACGATAGTGAATAAGATTAGGTGTAGGATAAATGAAAAAGAAAATAAAGGAAGGGCATGGACAACCATAGCACATGAATGCATAGAAAAATACAATTTAACGGAACACACGGTCACCAAGTTTGCTCCAAAATATCTATTAGAAGGATCCGATACGTCGACTCTACCAATAGAATTGAAACAACCGACAACGAACGAAGATCTAGAAAGAGACCGACAGACTGCCCTAAACAATAGTATTAAACACCATGAATACAATAAAAAAAATTATGACAAGACTAGAAAAGATTATACAGTTCAGGTTGGAGAATCTGTATACATTGAGAATGGTAACCGCTTAAACAGAAAGAAACTAGACGAATTAAGAACTGGGCCATACAAGATCCTAGGAAGAGTGTCAAACTCGATATATAGCGTGGATACAGGTCACAAAAAATCGGAATCGAGCTTGTTTCACATTACAAAATTGATCCCAATTCCGAAGCCCACGAATGCGGAAGGACTAGATATAAATCTTTGAGGAAAATCTGTAAACAAATTTTCCCTCTAGGGGGGGGGGGGAGATGTAAGGTGAATGCGATGCATTCCCTCAATCATATTTAAAACTTCCCACACAAAGTGTGGGTAGGTAAAGCAGGGACCTTACTGTGCAAGGGAGATAGAAGGTACAAGGAGACACGTGGAGAGAAAACACAGTGCAGACGTGAAAAAGTTTAAGTTAATTAACTGTAAGATTAAGAAGATGTAAGATAAGGAACATCGACGTGGAGAAAGAAACTTTGAATGTTGTTTCTTTGTTAACAGAAACCGTTCAATTTATTTATCCACCATTTCGAAGAAGATTAAAAAAGACATTATATATATATTGTGACGTGGTGCGTCACAGCTTTCCCCGCTTAGCCTGGCTCGGAGTCCCGCCACTCACCTAGGGAAAAATTAGAATAAGTAATTAGGATTACGAATCTAGGACATAAAAACGACACACAACATTGTTAGCCCTCCCTCGACCTACCCTCAGTCCCTGATACCCCGTCAGCCCTTCGACTCACTCACCACAGCCAGCGTCAGCCACCGAAGACTCACCGCCAGACTCACCGAAGCCATCGTCAGCCACCGAAGACCCACCTCCAGATTCATCGAAGCCCTCGACAGACCAACGAAGACTCATCGAAGACCGTCCTACGCCGCCAGCTACCCTGACAGACCTGTCAGGATGAAACAGCACACCGTGGAGTCAAACTGGCAGACCTTCCTGGGACTAACCTGCAAATTCGTCCTCGACAGTCCCGAGGAGAATCCCGTCACTGCCAAGCCTGGGAAAATTTCGTCGATTCGGAGCACCCTGCCCGACCCGTCCACCGTCACGGAAACACCCGGCGACACCCTCCCGGCTCGGAATGCCGGGGATAAATCGACGAGGTGTGTCGTACGGGCAAAACACTATTCGCAGCAGCAGGTCCTGTCAAAAGGACGTTCCACGCCAGCCCACCGAGGTCGCCACTTCCCGGCAGCAAGAATGGCTAGTCGATCGATTAGCCAATCGATCACGAAGATGCGCGCGCCGAACGTCGCGACGAGCCTTCCGTCGCGAAGAATATTCGCGACAGCCCGCGACCAATCCCGACGCCCGCCGCCAGCCAGTCCCGAGGAACGCCAATCAAATTCGCGACACCTGTCGCTCCAGCACGAGGCAGACCCTTAGGACGAAGAAGAAGCCGGAAACGGCGAGGCCATCGTTACTTCGAGCCAGGACGTTGAGCGAGAGTGTGTGACAGCGAAAACGAGTGCGAAAGTTAACAAATATCACGAATTTACGACGACTCGGCTGAATCCCCCCCGGACCAGATCTTTTCTGGAGAGTTATTATTGCCCATTATAACGACCAGGCCGCCCAAGGACCCGATTTGACCGATTACCGAGGAACTTATAACGACCAGGCCGCCCAAGGGAAAATCGCATACGGAATTACAACGACCAGGCCGTCCAAGGAAAATCGCATACAGAAATTATAACGACTAGGCCGTCCCTGGAATTAGCGATCTACGGAATTGTATTTTGTAACGAAGGAAGCGTGCTGGTTGAGTGAGTAGCCGATAAGTTCTTCTTCCCCCTTGACCCCCCCCCCGCTGAATTCGACCCTCGCCCGCATCCCGAAAACCTCCCCCCCCCCCGCCCCTCGTAATAGATTTAAGTGAATTGTTGTGATATTTCTTGCCACCGTTTTCTTTTCTTGGATTGTTTTTCTTTTATTACTTGCGATTTGGCGCCTTTGTCTCGGTGCTATCTCCGACCGCCGAACACCGGCTGCCACGTGCGTCGGCCATTTTGCCTACGATTAAGTGCGCGTGAGTGGCGGTAATTTTTCGCCAATAATCCCGAATATTTTTTTCATTATTTTAGCATATTTCCCCCCCCCCCCGTCCCCGCGACCCGTACACGGGAATTTTCGCAGACTTTTGATGTGCCGAGGTTATAAAATTAAGAGCCGCTAGAACAGTATCCCTGACCCTGAGAAGTCTCACTCTCCCCCCTCCCCCCCCCTTGTCCCCCGCTAGCCGTGTGCCGCGATAAAGCCAAGAATTCACTCGCTATTTTTTTTTCCCTTCTTTTCTTTCTTTTTTTTCTCTTTTTCTTTTCTTTCCTCCGCTTTTCTTTGGAGTTCCGTGCTACACCGTAAAAGTAGCTGGCGCCCAGGCAACCCTGAGTCACCCGAGAGGACTTACCACGGATTAGTTCTTTTCACCGGCAAGCTCTTCCCATGTGATTGACCCCTCCCGTGTAAATTTTTCCCCGATACACATTCCTTTACGATATTGTTAGTCCCTCTTCTTCTTTCTTTTTTTTTCTTTTTGATTATTATCATAGTAAGGATTCGACGTACCAGTAACGGCGTCGAAAGGACTGGTACCGCCAGAGTATTGTTTTCGCTCATTCCTTTCTTTTTTTCTTCTTTTTCTTTTCTTTTTTTTTGTTTGACGCTTCAACGTGCCCGTAACGGCGTTGAAGCGAAAGATTATTATTATTGTAACATCGTTTTCCTACTTCGCTAATTTATTATTCCGTTTTGTTAAATTTTGAAAGATTAAACGAGCATATTATTGGTCATTTTTATAAACGAAATCGTCATTTATTATTTTCCCCCCGTCCATACCCGCCTGCCCCGACTTCGCGAGAAGAGATCTCGACCGGCCCACCAACAAAGGAAAGTATCGACAGAATATCCGTCATAATATATATATATAAATAACGAATTATCATAGACAAAGCTCGACGCGTATTCGAGGTTATACTACACGTCACTACACCTTGAGTGAATTCAATCCACTATAGAATAGCACACAGCTACAGCATTTTTATAGCAGACGATAAATAACCGCAAAGGCCATAGTAGATAATGGCGGGCGCCTGTCGATATATCTGAATAGGGTTTTAGGCCGTTTTTTTTTAGAGTTAATTATCTCTGCTATATCACATTTATTTTCTTATTTCTTTGCAACGAAAACACTCCCGAATACCCAGTCCGAAATATTAAGGCAGAAAAGTGGTAATATGGCGCCACACAACGCCACAATATGTCACCAATAAGGATGATTGTGCGTCGCCATAAATGTTCTTTTGTGGTGCCACAGCGGGTTGGACTAGTAACCAGCGAAGTGCATGCACACTGGCAACAAAACAGCGACATATGTTAATGCCACCTTACCAGCAGCATTGTGTCACATCGTGACGTCCCGATACCGGTGTAATGGCTGCATATTACACCAGGACACCAATATCTCATTGGTTCGTTGTAACACCACTGTCATGACAAGACAACGACACATCGTAGTTCCACTTTAGAGGCAGCATTGCGGCAAGGCGAAACGCCATATTACTGGCACAATTGCGGCACGCTGAAAAACGCCACATTACTGGCACAATTGCGGCACGCTAAGCCGTCACATTAGTGGTACAATTACGGCAAATTAATCTAGCACGCGAGTATTTCGTCGTCTCGTTGTAACACCATTGTGGAGTCAATATAATGGCATATCGTGAAGCTACTTTAGCGGCAGCATTGCGGCCCGTAGTAACTGCAAGTTACTGGCAGAATTGCACCAAATTGCAACGAATCGAAAGTAAGTTGTTGTCTCGCTATAACTTCTCAACGACGACAAGAAAGTGGCAAGTCATAGCGTTAAATCAGCATTGATATTGTCGCACGTCAGACCGCCGGGTTACCAACATAATCAGGGCAAGCCACAGTGTTCAATTCACAATCACAGTGCGACTCGACTTATTTAGCAAGTCAACCGGGGTCGTAAGTCCCGATACCGAACGCGTATGATTCGACACTGTTATATCGTGATTGGCGAACTCCCGCACCTCAAATTAATGTGGTGAAGGTGGTTGGTGAAAACAGTTGGAGATAAACTAAAACAATTCAATTTATTCACAACTATTTACATTGGTTATGTTGAAAATAATGATTATTAATTTAAGTTAGTTCCGCGTAGTAATGACGACGGTTTAACAATGAGTGTATCTCATGGAGATATTTTGAGCAATTATTCGCGAGAGGTAAGAGGTTCAAGCTGGTCGAACTCTTGATGTTCCTCCGCGAGGTTTTGACGATTACTGATGAGAAAAGGTTTTTAAGTTACATTGGTGGTTGGTGACGAGTATTTCCTTTAGAGAAAACGGGGGATGCCATCCCACTCTTTTGGAACAGAAAACTAATTTCATTGGTACAAGTAAAAATAAGAAGTGGGCGGATTTTTGGTCGTCACCAATCACAAATGAGAAGTGTGAGATGGAAAATACTGGACAACCCTGTCGAGCATTTGGCTTGACCAGCGGGCAATTCCAGTGACGCACTCTTTACCGTACTAAAACGTTTCGGCGTTCGGCTCGAGTGCCAAGCGGACGCCTGGTAATCCTTTTATTAGGGATACATTGTGTGCCGGGATGCGGGTACTTAAAGGTAGTCACGTACATAGTTTAAGACGCTACTATTGTCTAAAAATATAGAAGCTTAAAAATAGCAATTTGTATCTGCGAGCCAAATGTTGAATTGCCCTGAACGTGGGCCATCAAGGGAGCGAGTCGTCGAGCAAACCCGTGGATGGACTTATCGACCCTTTTTTATGGGCTTCAGGTAAGAGTGCGGTACTCTTGCCTGCCGTGCCTTGAGAGATGGAGTATATGTTTTATTGTACACGAATAACAAGTTAACTAAATTCTACGCTTTAAACCAAAAATTAATTAAATGTTTGTTTGTTCCGTACGCGACGGAACACACAGGGAGTCGGGTACTGATCGCAGTCTTGCTGTAACGCCATGTTACAGCACAATGGTACGTCCAAGAGCCCCCGGAATGGCGGCATCACAATGCATTCGGATATCTGCTTAGTTGTATAATTGTGTCGTATATTACTGAGCTGAGGGTGAATCGTTACTACAATCTAGCGATGGAGATAAGACAACGACATACCGTAGAACAACATCAGTGGGAGCATTGCGACACGTGGTGACTCCATGCTACATTACATTTGTGTGCGAAAGTTGCCCGTTTGGATATAGCTAACGGGAGAGGGGATAAATAAATTGCGCGCACAAACACAATTAACAATATTGAAAATAATTCTTTATTTTCCACAACAAAAATGTACCGTGATCACCGTACTGTAATGAGCAGACCAAAATGTGTAATGTTGAGCAGACCGAAATTATGAGCGATGAGACGTCCCGATGATAGCGCGAATTATATGCGAATTTTCGCTAACTGCCGGGTGAGCTGACCGTTGTGCGAGCCGACACGCTGCGCACCTGTTGAGAGCGCGAGTCTCTCCGACACCGAACACTGTGATCTTTGTCGAAAGAATTCACTCGCGCTATGCTCCAAGTGAGCGTAAACGATATCCCGAATTGTCGATACGTTTGTCCGAAATGAGATGAGAGTACCACTGAGCAGACCGGGTGAGCAGAACCGTGAAAATGAGAATTCCGAAAATTAGCTGTACGTAAGCGCGTGCACTAGATCGCGGCCATTAACGAAGAAGGAGGAAGAAGAAGCCGGTTGCACACGGCACGACGGCGACTTCTCCCCCCTTCGCTAGAGCGAGCGTCGCGCGTGAGTCCCGCTGAGAGCGCCAGGAGGTGCTGCCGCTCGACAGCTGCCCGGCTGCCGCTCTCAACTCAGCTGAGGCGACGGAACCTCGAACAACATTACATCGCATCGGATCGAGAGTGAACCGTTGTCTTTCAGTGACGCTTCGATTGCGACAAGATTAGCTCAGTAACGTCACATCGAAACATTATGGCACAACGTAACGTTCGAGTACTTAAAGATTCGAGTAGTTAAAAGATTATAATCCACTGGTTTCCTGGTGAATTGTAGATCTCGCTGTAACGCTAAATTGGTGCGAAGACAACCTCACTTAAACGGTACTATAGGGAGTCTAAAATTTGTTAGAGATCGCAGGCATATTTCCACGGCGGCGTGAAAATAACCGAGAATAACTTAAACTATTATTATTTTATTATTATTATTATTATTATTATTATTATTATTATTATTATTATTATTATTATTATTATTATTATTATTATTATTATTATTATTATTATTATTATTATTATTATTATTATTATTATTATTCAGCTGTATATGCTACACGTATCTAAATAATAATTAATCATCTCAGATTGCATCAGATATCCCTAGTTACATTCAAGTGCACATGCATAGACTTCCGGCTAATTTCAGTTTATTGACAAATCAAACGTCAACGATCAAGATAAGTAAGGTGAGTAAGATCATATTATATTGCATACAAACATCATGTGTATTTTACTAAATAAAAAACTTTACTGGGTCTGAATTACCAGAATTATAAATAACAGTTTTTGTAACGATATTCTAACTTAATTTCCAACGAAATGTGTCCATTATCTAAGTGTATCAGAAAATTCTTGTATCGTTTTATCCAACAGTTTAATGTCAATAGAACTCGTGCTCCAAAGTACAAATGACGCTTCACTAAGGATACTTAAACAAAAAAAAATTGTTCGTTACATTCATGAAAATGGAAAAACTAAAAAAAGAGATTGATGGCGTAGTTTGTATCATTATTTTTTTTCTGTTTTCCTGTTCGCAAGATTTTATTCATGTTCGACCCTAAGCGTCAATAAGCGATTCCGAACTCAAGAAGCTACGCTAGTCGAAACGAGTTCGGTAATGAAACTGTTTTAGTTAGCGAGTAAATTCACGTCGCCGACGCTCGTTAGGCAAAATCATCTCACTGAATCTGCATTGACTAAAAATGATCTCGAAGTTTTCCCGAGTTATTTCGGGAATTCCTTCTGCGATGTCTCTTCGAATAAAAAGTGAGTATCACGGAGTACGCTATTGTTACTTATGCCTTGTATTCGTGTTTTGCAACATTCGCACCAGTATACTCGAATCACATGTAACTGTTTACGTTTCATGAGTCTCGAATGTATCTTCGTCGGTGAAGTTTTCTTCGCATGTACTACGTCCGTTGCGATGCTGTCTGGCATTTCCTCGACCGCGATCCACGATAGACAGCTGGAGTCTGGCCGCCAGCTCTTGGAGGTTGAGCCACTGCCTATACTTGATTTTGGGCATTTCGATTGCGCTACTTCGATGCCTTGAGTGCCGCTACCATCGCATCAGAAAACTGTTGCCAAGTCGGTTTGTCATACTGCTTATTCTTCGCCGCAGCAGCTGCATGGTATGAAAAAGATCTTTTTACATAAGTTAAGAAAATAGTACATTACGGTACTAGTGCGAAAAAACTTTCTCTGACGAGTGTGAGTTTGCAGCACGAGCCGAAGGCGAGCTTATTTCCGAAGGTGTGAAAATAGGGACTTTACGCACGCAAAACGTGCGTAAAACCGCCATTTTCCCACCGAGTGATACAATAGTTTTTTTCGTAACAAGTGCACAAAAAGTCTCCCTTTTCGTGTCTGTTACCCGTGGCGACAGTGACGCTTTTTAGTAAGACGTGCAAGAAAGCTACTGTGCATGCGCAAATCATACTAATTACTCTTTCGTATACTTTTTTTTAACACTGGTCAGTTTTTCAATCGGTTTTTAACACTCTAAATATTTCTCGCACGCTTTCGCTACGCTGCAGGCATACAGGCGGGGAGTTTATGTGCACTTACAAACAGTAGTATGTGACACTTCTACGAAGAAGCAGACTCCCAACGGAGGTAGGGAAAAACGTAACACGCCTTCAGCTTATGCAGCCTACGTTACATTCTTTGTCCAAAGTCCGTTTTATCGCAACTAGTAACACCAAGTACTATTATTTCTGTTAATGAATCATTTTCTTCATTAATTGCGCGACTTACAATAGATCCAGATTATTTTCATAAAATAAGTTCACATATTTTTTTAGGAATGCAAAGACGAAAAGCGAGAGCAAAAGCACTCCAAAAACATACCATAAATAGCGTTCGCAAGCCTAGATTTTCCGAAATTTATTGTGTTTTTCTCACGACCTTGCTAGGTTAAATCGCCAGACACGCCATCATCGATTGCGTTCTTGAGGATCTCGTTCGTTGTGTCGTGCAACGTTGCTCCGCCAAGTGTTTCCAAGTACTTGACCTATACAACATACGAGTTATATCGCATTAAAAATAATGAGAGTGGGTTTGATTGATACCAAAACTATAATACTAACTACTATAATACTGACTACTATAATACTGACTACTATAATACTGACTACTATAATACTGACTACTATAATACTGACTACTATAATCCTGTAATACTAACTATGATACTAACCACTTTTCTGTAGTCCTCATCATGTAAATGCTCTAAGGCCTCCACTTCGTCACGCGTTAACAAAGGCAGACAATCGGGTTTGAGTGGAAATTCGCTCGACAGTTCTTCTTCGAATCTATCAATCAGTTGATCCATTCGATTGTGAAGTCAGCTGTGGAAATCGAATTGCAAACTAGTTAAAATCTACGATCCACCACTACGGAGATTCTTTCTCGCAAAATTCCTTAGTATTCCTAAATAAAGAAGAACATTGCATGAACGATTTTTGTAATACATTGTTAATACATACACAACGTCCTGGTGAATAATCCTCAAGGTCTCTATAATTTCCCCCATAAAGCTTTGTTGATCAATGATTCTAAGCCGATTAGCGGACTCAGGTGGTACCGGTTCGTAAAGCTGTCGATCATCCCGGGAGTTGGCAACGGAAGTTGATCGCGGATACGGCGTAATTGGCGTCGAGTTTTCATGTCCGTTTCTGCTTGCCTTTAACACCATATTTCGAGAGTCGTCTCGAGTTCCAATTTGCTTACTATTTATAGGCAAAGCAGTTGAGATATTGTTACATCCCCGTAACGCCACCACGTATAGGATCAAGGATCGAGCAGCTCCCTTCACGCAAACACCGAGCGCAAACATAGAGCCTCGGGGTGTGAGAAAGGGAAGGGAAATGCTCGGACCCAAAAACTACGTAAGAGATAAGAGCGGTCCTTCCCATCCTTCCGGAAAAGTAGAAAGTGGGAGACGGGGAGCCTGAGGGCCAATGAGCTAAGGAAAACTCACCCTCTCGGACACCTACGCGTAGAAAAAGATAAGGAACGAACTAGTATATAAGGACGAAATTTATGCTTAAACAGCAGTTCCTGTAAAATATTCAACCTCTCTGGATCGGGCTAAGAATTGTACAGCTCTACCAGAATCTATTCAAGATTTTCAAAGTAAAAGTAAGTTCAACGTATCTTAAAATTTTCTTTGAGCTGCGCGGACCACCGCGAGCTCCTCATCGTATCCTTCGAACTCAGAGCTGCGCGGACCACCGTGAGCTCCTCATCATATCCTTCGAACTCAAAGTTGCGCGGACCGCCGCGAACTCCTCAATCCTCCAAACTCAGTGAGTTGCGCGGACCGCCGCGAACTCACTCACTCTCCAACAAATCCATCGAACTGCGCGGACCACCGCGAGCTCACCGGATATTCTCTTCCTTACCCAAACCCATCGAACTGCGCGGACCACCGCGAGCTCACCGGATATTCTCTTCCTTACCCAAATCAGAGAATTGCGCGGACCGCCGCGAATTCACTGTTCCTTCTAATCCTGGGGTTCGCGTAGTCTGAACGGGTAAATTCTTTTCTTACAAAGTCACAATCATTTTTATAGTGGGAAAACGTCGTTCGGGCGGACGCAAGAATGACCTCCGGAAAATATCTGCCGAATATAGTGGATACTCCAGGAGTCGTAAACACGGATACTTCACTGAGGAATTCATTCAAAACCTTTTTGGTCAATATCGTTTGGAGAAAATCGAGTTTGTAATAAAATTCTTACATCCATCGAGGATTCCTGAGAATGATCCTCGACGATTAATTTATGAGAAAAAACTTGAACAGTGTAACAAGTAATTCAAATAAATAAATAAAATAAGATTCAGTATTCAAATTTTTATGCTCGTTTCTTTAATAATTCGGTCAAACTCCGTAGCCCGTTTGCCAGACTAATTAGCCTTTGCTAAGGTAAAAAATAGGGCCATTCATTTATGTTACCCGGACGTAACAATATCTACACCTCGCGAGTTACCTCGGAGTCCGATTTTATTGTCACTTCTTGACATAGCGTTTGGCGTACCCGCTCTTCGCGTATCAGTTGCAGTGTCGCACATCTCGTAGTTTTCATTTTCATCTATATCTTCCGAAATATCCACACTTCGCTTTCCGCCTGAAGTTTTATTCGTTTTTTCGCTTGTTCCCGGACAGCTTGGGAAAGTTGAATCTCGCAAAGCATCTGCCTGTTTTTTTGCATTGTCGTTTATTGGTGTACCGTTTATGGTAGGTTCATCTAACGATTCATGTGCGATTTTATTTCCCTTGTCGTGTATTGGTGTATGGTTTGTGGTAGACGCATCTACCATATCATTTCTGTTAGTTTTTATTAGTGCATTGTGTAATGGATTCTGCGTTGCATTTATCCGTTCTTCTGAGATATACATACGTTGCGTGTCAGCTCGACTTTCATTCCTTTTTCCGTTTGCTCCCAGAGTAGCCAAGATAGGCGAATCGCGTAAGTCATCTGCCGCTTTTTCTGCGCTATCCCTTCTTGACGTACACTGTAAAAAAATGGTTGGAAAATTACTGAACAGTATTGGAACCTTTTTTACATAAACTGCTTCTGAAACTTCAAATACATATGCGTTGCAATTTTACAATAA
The DNA here is from genome assembly GCA_963575735.1 of Amblyjoppa fuscipennis. NCBI lineage: Eukaryota > Metazoa > Arthropoda > Insecta > Hymenoptera > Ichneumonidae > Amblyjoppa > Amblyjoppa fuscipennis. Next base: position 4,957,461 of record OY754497.1, read on the forward strand.
AATTTTTTATGGAAATTTTTGTGAATTTCAGGCAAAAGATTTGTAATCTTAATATCTCGTATTGTGATTTTACAGTAAAAGTACATTAATGTTCAATTAATGTAAGTAACGTAAGAAAATTTCAATTTCCCGTAAATTAAATTTACCATTTTTTTTACAGTGTATTACTTACAGGAGGTACATCTTGCTCGCGACCAGAATTTTTGAGTTTCTTGGAATTTGTGTCTTCACTATCTTCATTGCCGGTCTCGTCGTCCGTTGTCATTGGCATCATGTCCTCAATCTGATAAGTATCCGTAAGTTTTGGAATTGGAATTGAAATTTCATAGGAATTGATAAATGTACAAATCTCTGACGATTTAAGCGTAGGAACCGATCCGCGTTCCGACACGACCTCTTTCTGCCGAAAAATGTCTACTGTTGACTTCAAAGATGCTAAGGACGCGTCCATTGGTTGGTGTACTAAATTCTTTTCGGAGACCCCTGTGGTATCATCTGACGACGTTTGAAACTCTGAATAATCGTCCAAATACGATGGACGATTAGCAGATCTGCGTGGCCGCGACGCGTCTGTCATTCTAAAAAAAAGTTCTAAAATCGACAGAATAAATTAAAATTAATAGTTAACGATACACGACATCGTAGTTACTATATGTTCGCGCTCAACCAGTATCTCTCTACTGTTTGCATCGAAATTACGTGGCTGCCATAGAGGCATAGCATAGCATTTTGGGAGTATATCTGCGAAATTAACTAAGGATATTTTTAGCTTGGTGCTGTGCAGTTAACGTAGCGAACTGACGAAGAAGAAAGGGCTATGTCGTAGAATACCTCGATGCTACAGAACTTCCTCACAACCAAATAATGTTCGAGTTGATGAACGACAATATGGCATAGCATTTTACCATCATTATACTTCGCGAATCACAAATGAATAATGTATGAGAAATCAAAATGTCAGCTGCTAATGACTTATCAATACTTCAAACTTTTGGGATTCGGACCGTAACTCTGTGAGCAATGCCAATGGAAAGTGAAGACAGGTATTTCGAGATTGAAGCTGACACTACTGTTTCGGTTAGATGAAATCCACTCATGGAGAGGTGCTGAATAAGGACTGCGACGTTCTGAGCTATTCTGTGAAATATTGAAAATAATTGATCGACATTGGTGTCAGTGCCAGTTGTTAGAAAAAAGTTTAGAAATTAAAATTTTCATGTGCTTTCTCATAGTGTTCTTTTATTCGCAAAGCTTCTATGAGAAAGCATTTTCTGTATTGTTGGATTCCTCATAGAGAAAGCTTGGCGAATAAAGGAACATTATGAGAAAGCCATATGAAAATTTCAATTTGCAATTTTTATGAGAAACACATATGAACATTTTTATTTATAACTTTTATTAGGAAGCGATGTGATAATTTTCAACTGTTTTCAACGTTAACGTCGTGCTGCAAAATGTCTGGCTGATGCAGATTCTGCGCGAAAAAGTATACCAACGTCGCGCTTCACTTTGTCGCTCTCTGCATCTACTTTGATTAACGAAAATACAGGGTCTTAGAAAATAAAATTTAATCATTAAGTAAATTATCCAATATTTGCCGTTTGTGGTAATGTCTATTGTATTTCTCCCCGCTGACTACGAATCTCAAACTTATTTTACTCCTAGAGCGATATTCGATGCAGAAACTCTCATCAGACGTAAAATAAACATTTTCCGAAGTTTCAAAATTTCAAAATTTTATAAAATGTTAACGGTTCGATTGATTTTCGCCAAATTTAATACGAAACAATGTACAAAGTTATTCCATTCCTGTGTCAAATTTCAGCACGATACCTTCATGTTTACACAAGTCAGACGGTTTTCAGTAATTATAAAAAAATCAAAATTCTATAAAATCTAATCGCATTGATAGGTTTTGGCCAAGTTCAATACCAACGTTCTTTGATCATAGTGTTGTATTTGTATGCTGTTTCGGGGCGAGTTCAAAATTTACGCAAGTTAGTGCTACCACGACCTTTTTAAAAATTTCAAAAACGCGTCAAATCTGGCATTGGGCCTTAGTGGTCATGAAAATTTCACGGAGGGAAGAAACGTGACCCCTCTACGAGTGTACCAAATTTCAACTCTCTATCTCAAACCGTTTGCGAGTTATGAACGTTTTAACCGATGCAAGTCTGTCAGATACACATACATTCAGACGCCAGCTAAAAATCGCATTTCTCAACGGTTTGGACTATTTTAAGTGATTGGATACTAAAAGCTCGAAATTTTGTTGCTTCCTCGTAGGGAGAGGTATTTTCGTTAAAAAAAAAAAAATCGCGATTTTGAACTATCATCCTGATACTGCATACAAATACAACACTATGATCAAAGAACTTTGATATTGAATTTGGCCGAAATCTATCAAAGCGATCCGATTTTATAGAATTTTGATTATTTTTTTTTTATTACTGAAAACCGTTTGATTTAAGTAAACATGAAGATATCGTGCTGAAATTTGACACAGTAATCGAGTAACACTGTACATTGTTTCGTATTAAATTTGGCGAAAATCGATTGAACCATTTACATTTTATAAGACTTGGAAATTTTTCCATTTTTCGTCCAACGGGAGTTTCTCCATCGAATATCGCTTCAGGAGTAAACAAGTTCAAGATTCGTAGTCAGCAGAGAAAAATACAATAGACATGATCAGAAACCGGCGAATATTGGATTATTTACTTAATGATTAAAAAAAATGAATTCTAAAACCCTGTATTTTCGTTGAACGAAGTAGATGCAGAGATCTGACAAAGTGAAGGGCGACGTTGGTGTATTTTTTCGCACAGAACCTTGTAATGGATGGTCGACAGGCACTGCGCAATGATTTGAGTCGGAGATGATGGTGTATAAGAGTCGTTTATTAGTCGTAGCAGAGAGTGTAATTCGGAGGTGTAATTCGGAGGTGTAATTCGGAGGTGTAATTCGGAGGTGTAATTCGGAGGTGTAATTCGGAGGTGTAATTCGGAGGTGTAATTCGGAGGTGTAATTCGGAGGTGTAATTCGGAGGTGTAATTCGGAGGTGTAATTCGGAGGTGTAATTCGGAGGTGTAATTCGGAGGTGTAATTCGGAGGTGTAATTCGGAGGTGTAATTCGGAGGTGTAATTCGGAGGTGTAATTCGGAGGTGTAATTCGGAGGTGTAATTCGTAGGTGTAATTCGGAGGTGTAATTCGAAGGTGTAATTCGGAGGTGTAATTCGGAGGTGTAATTCAGAGGTGTAATTCGGCGGTGTAATTCGGAGGTGTAATTCGGAGGTGTAATTCGGAGGTGTAATTCGGAGGTGTAATTCGGAGGTGTAATTCGGAGGTGTAATTCGGAGGTGTAATTCGGAGGTGTAATTCGGAGGTGTAATTCGGAGGTGTAATTCGGAGGTGTAATTCGGAGGTGTAATTCGGAGGTGTAATTCGGAGGTGTAATTCGGAGGTGTAATTCGGAGGTGTAATTCGGAGGTGTAATTCGGAGGTGTAATTCGGAGGTGTAATTCGGAGGTGTAATTCGGAGGTGTACCGTACTGGTCGGTCGTCGGAGCTGAACTGCTGGAAGCGGGCGTGAAGCTGAGGGCTTCGCGCTCGCTGGTACAAAGGAATAAAGAGTTGCAGAGTGTTTAGTCTGTTCGAGAATAAGCGCGGTAACGTGCGCTCGCTCGAGCTGCCGCTGCTCGACAGCACCTCCCGGCCGAGTCCGGTGAGGCCGACGCGCGCGCACCAGCTCTCATCCGAGGCGGCACGGGTTACGTGCCGCGTGCAACAGGTATCGTGCTCATCTACGCCTAATGGCTGACACGGGTCACCACGCGGTCGGGTAGATCGCCGACTTTGTTCGGTTTTGCTCACGGAAAAAGCTCATCCGGTCTGCTCAATTTCGGTACATCTCATCATGGCGACGTATCTTCGCTTTCGGGATATCGTTTGAGCTCACCCGGAGCATAACGCGAGTGTTTTCTCGGGCACACACCACGCGTGACCACACCGGAATGGCTCCCGTTCTCAACGGCTATCTCGCGGCGATACAGCGTCGCGGATAGGTTCTCTCACTCGGTCGGCTCAAGCGATTCACATATAATTGTCCTGGCTCAACGGAGTGCTCACAGTGGACTGCTCATTATAACCATTGTTATTCGGTACCGCTCATTTTTGGTGTCGCTCAATCGGTCTACTCATCGCACAGTGTTTTTTCGCGCGCATTTTTACCATCGTTATTGTTCTTCAATAAAAGATATATTTTCACTGTTAAGATCTGTGTTGTGAATTTATTTAACCCACCGTTCCGCTATAGCTCACCCGGCATTTCTCACGATAGTCTATTAGATAAGTGGCCGCTCGCGGCGGTCCGGATACGCGACAGCCTTAAGGGCTTCTCTGAAGAGCGTATTGAACGGAAACGCTCCGTCGATACGCTTGAATAAATAATAAAAAGTTAAAAAGTTAAATGACTAGGCTGGGGCCGTTACACTCCCCCTCTGGGAGGAAACGATGGACCCGCATCGAACATTAAAAATTTTAACATTTGACAAGATCTTGTTAAGTGTGACTCTATATCATTTGAAAAGGTTCCTTGTTCTTCTAAAATATTTTCATTTTTGTGTAGGTTGTGTAATATTTTTCGAATGTGTGTTTTATCGTTGATCGTTGATCGTTGGTCGGTGATCGGTGATCGGTGATCGGTGATCGGTGATCGGTGATCGGTGATCGGTGATCGGTGATCGGTGATCGGTGATCGGTGATCGGTGATCGGTGATCGGTGATCGGTGATCGGTGATCGGTGATCGGTGATCGGTGATCGGTGATCGGTGATCGGTGATCGGTGATCGGTGATCGGTGATCGGTGATCGGTGATCGGTGATCGGTGATCGGTGATCGGTGATCGGTGATCGGTGATCGGTGATCGGTGATCGCTGATCGCTGATCGCTGATCGCTGATCGCTGATCGCTGATCGCTGATCGCTGATCGCTGATCGCTGATCGGTGATCGCTGATCGCTGATCGCTGATCGCTGATCGCTGATCGGTGATCGGTGATCGGTGATCGCTGATCGCTGATCGCTGATCGGTGATCGCTGATCGGTGATCGCTGATCGCTGATCGCTGATCGCTGATCGCTGATCGGTGATCGCTGATCGCTGATCGCTGATCGCTGATCGCTGATCGGTGATCGCTGATCGCTGATCGGTGATCGCTGATCGGTGATCGCTGATCGCTGATCGCTGATCGCTGATCGCTGATCGCTGATCGCTGATCGCTGATCGCTGATCGGTGATCGCTGATCGCTGATCGGTGATCGCTGATCGCTGATCGCTGATCGCTGATCGCTGATCGCTGATCGGTGATCGCTGATCGGTGATCGCTGATCGCTGATCGGTGATCGCTGATCGCTGATCGGTGATCGCTGATCGCTGATCGCTGATCGCTGATCGGTGATCGCTGATCGCTGATCGCTGATCGGTGATCGCTGATCGCTGATCGGTGATCGCTGATCGGTGATCGCTGATCGCTGATCGCTGATCGCTGATCGCTGATCGCTGATCGCTGATCGCTGATCGGTGATCGCTGATCGCTGATCGCTGATCGCTGATCGCTGATCGCTGATCGCTGATCGGTGATCGCTGATCGCTGATCGCTGATCGCTGATCGCTGATCGGTGATCGCTGATCGCTGATCGCTGATCGCTGATCGCTGATCGCTGATCGCTGATCGCTGATCGCTGATCGCTGATCGCTGATCGCTGATCGCTGATCGCTGATCGCTGATCGCTGATCGCTGATCGCTGATCGCTGATCGCTGATCGCTGATCGCTGATCGCTGATCGCTGATCGCTGATCGCTGATCGCTGATCGCTGATCGCTGATCGCTGATCGCTGATCGCTGATCGCTGATCGCTGATCGCTGATCGCTGATCGCTGATCGCTGATCGCTGATCGCTGATCGCTGATCGCTGATCGCTGATCGCTGATCGCTGATCGCTGATCGCTGATCGCTGATCGCTGATCGCTGATCGCTGATCGCTGATCGCTGATCGCTGATCGCTGATCGCTGATCGCTGATCGCTGATCGCTGATCGCTGATCGCTGATCGCTGATCGCTGATCGCTGATCGCTGATCGCTGATCGCTGATCGCTGATCGCTGATCGCTGATCGCTGATCGCTGATCGCTGATCGCTGATCGCTGATCGCTGATCGCTGATCGCTGATCGCTGATCGCTGATCGCTGATCGCTGATCGCTGATCGCTGATCGCTGATCGCTGATCGCTGATCGCTGATCGCTGATCGCTGATCGCTGATCGCTGATCGCTGATCGCTGATCGCTGATCGCTGATCGCTGATCGCTGATCGCTGATCGCTGATCGCTGATCGCTGATCGCTGATCGCTGATCGCTGATCGCTGATCGCTGATCGCTGATCGCTGATCGCTGATCGCTGATCGCTGATCGCTGATCGCTGATCGCTGATCGCTGATCGCTGATCGCTGATCGCTGATCGCTGATCGCTGATCGCTGATCGCTGATCGCTGATCGCTGATCGCTGATCGCTGATCGCTGATCGCTGATCGCTGATCGCTGATCGCTGATCGCTGATCGCTGATCGCTGATCGCTGATCGCTGATCGCTGATCGCTGATCGCTGATCGCTGATCGCTGATCGCTGATCGCTGATCGCTGATCGCTGATCGCTGATCGCTGATCGCTGATCGCTGATCGCTGATCGCTGATCGCTGATCGCTGATCGCTGATCGCTGATCGCTGATCGCTGATCGCTGATCGCTGATCGCTGATCGCTGATCGCTGATCGCTGATCGCTGATCGCTGATCGCTGATCGCTGATCGCTGATCGCTGATCGCTGATCGCTGATCGCTGATCGCTGATCGCTGATCGCTGATCGCTGATCGCTGATCGCTGATCGCTGATCGCTGATCGCTGATCGCTGATCGCTGATCGCTGATCGCTGATCGCTGATCGCTGATCGCTGATCGCTGATCGCTGATCGCTGATCGCTGATCGCTGATCGCTGATCGCTGATCGCTGATCGCTGATCGCTGATCGCTGATCGCTGATCGCTGATCGCTGATCGCTGATCGCTGATCGCTGATCGCTGATCGCTGATCGCTGATCGCTGATCGCTGATCGCTGATCGCTGATCGCTGATCGCTGATCGCTGATCGCTGATCGCTGATCGCTGATCGCTGATCGCTGATCGCTGATCGCTGATCGCTGATCGCTGATCGCTGATCGCTGATCGCTGATCGCTGATCGCTGATCGCTGATCGCTGATCGCTGATCGCTGATCGCTGATCGCTGATCGCTGATCGCTGATCGCTGATCGCTGATCGCTGATCGCTGATCGCTGATCGCTGATCGCTGATCGCTGATCGCTGATCGCTGATCGCTGATCGCTGATCGCTGATCGCTGATCGCTGATCGCTGATCGCTGATCGCTGATCGCTGATCGCTGATCGCTGATCGCTGATCGCTGATCGCTGATCGCTGATCGCTGATCGCTGATCGCTGATCGCTGATCGCTGATCGCTGATCGCTGATCGCTGATCGCTGATCGCTGATCGCTGATCGCTGATCGCTGATCGCTGATCGCTGATCGCTGATCGCTGATCGCTGATCGCTGATCGCTGATCGCTGATCGCTGATCGCTGATCGCTGATCGCTGATCGCTGATCGCTGATCGCTGATCGCTGATCGCTGATCGCTGATCGCTGATCGCTGATCGCTGATCGCTGATCGCTGATCGCTGATCGCTGATCGCTGATCGCTGATCGCTGATCGCTGATCGCTGATCGCTGATCGCTGATCGCTGATCGCTGATCGCTGATCGCTGATCGCTGATCGCTGATCGCTGATCGCTGATCGCTGATCGCTGATCGCTGATCGCTGATCGCTGATCGCTGATCGCTGATCGCTGATCGCTGATCGCTGATCGCTGATCGCTGATCGCTGATCGCTGATCGCTGATCGCTGATCGCTGATCGCTGATCGCTGATCGCTGATCGCTGATCGCTGATCGCTGATCGCTGATCGCTGATCGCTGATCGCTGATCGCTGATCGCTGATCGCTGATCGCTGATCGCTGATCGCTGATCGCTGATCGCTGATCGCTGATCGCTGATCGCTGATCGCTGATCGCTGATCGCTGATCGCTGATCGCTGATCGCTGATCGCTGATCGCTGATCGCTGATCGCTGATCGCTGATCGCTGATCGCTGATCGCTGATCGCTGATCGCTGATCGCTGATCGCTGATCGCTGATCGCTGATCGCTGATCGCTGATCGCTGATCGCTGATCGCTGATCGCTGATCGCTGATCGCTGATCGCTGATCGCTGATCGCTGATCGCTGATCGCTGATCGCTGATCGCTGATCGCTGATCGCTGATCGCTGATCGCTGATCGCTGATCGCTGATCGCCGATCGCCGATCGCCGATCGCCGATCGCCGATCGCCGATCGCCGATCGCCGATCGCCGATCGCCGATCGCCGATCGCCGATCGCCGATCGCCGATCGCCGATCGCCGATCGCCGATCGCCGATCGCCGATCGCCGATCGCCGATCGCCGATCGCCGATCGCCGATCGTTCGTTGACGGATCAACGATCAATGGGTGGTGGCTGTTGATATCTGTAACTAAGTAAAGCTTTTAGTTATTCATGTCAGTGGGAATGGTTTGGTTATGTTGGATGGGTTTATTTATATTGGATGTTAATAATGGTTAAAAAATAAAAATGTTGTCCTGTTTCATTCTGTTGATGTGATTCCATTTTCCGTTTTTCCGAAATTGTGTATATATTCGGTTTCATTTCTGCTAAATTTGTCCATATTTGATGGATTTCGGTTTTTCCTTGGTTGTATTTCGTTTCATTTCCTGGTATTTCTTTTATAAATTTCGAATTTTGATGGTACTGTGCTTGTAACATTCTAAGTTCTGATTAGTGGTAGTTAGTGGGTGCGACATGTCATTTGGAAGTGGTCTGTTCGTAGAATATGGGAGTTGTTTCTGGAAATGGGTAAAATGATTAACACGAATATTTATAATGTAAAAAAAGCGTTGCATATATACATTGGTCGTAGAGAATTACAAAAATTCTAAGAAAAAAGAAAAACTAAATTGATAAAAAGGAGAAATAAAAATATGCTTTTATAAATGAGAAAAAAAACCAAATAAAATAAAATGTTAAGGAGGATTCCTTCGCTTCTCCTCGCTCTCTATCGACGCTACGCGACGCGTGTCGCGCTTATGCTTATTATATATGTATTTGATTATTTTATGTATGATTGTTTATTAGATTGTGGAGGTATAATAGTTGTGTGTAAAGGTTTAATGTTGTCTTGTTACTGTATAGTAAATCAGAAGATACAAAATTTCTGTCTTCGGTGCTGCAAGTAGCCATGCGTTTGCGTTTCGGATTTTTATCCAGTAAGTTTGCCTTAGCGTTTTTAGTTTGATGTCGCACAATTCAAAATCGCTTAGCTGCGGGTTAACAAGGAGTTGAACCGCGCATTCAGTTTCGTCACTGATTCGTCCTACTGGGTGATTTTGTTTGCCGATGTAACGGTTAAATATAAATTTACATTCGTTTTCGTCTTTCAAGTTTAAAGTAACTACCGACGTCTTCGGAAACTGCGGTGTTATATGCGAGCGAGGACATTCTGAAAATTCAGGCGCGAAACACGGACCCTCTGGGCATTGGGAGGGGGGGGGGGGGGACCACGCGACGATCGCGGAACTCGGGTAGGCGTGGGAAGCGAAATCGGAAACGGGGAGGCAGTCGATCTCAATACGTCGAACGGACTAGCGAACGTTTACGAAAATAAGAGAGTGCGAGAGTGAGAGACAGACGAACGACAGTCCGCGAATCTTACACCGGCGAGGATCGACCGCGATCCGAAGCGACGCGACTCGTTCGCGAACGAGAAGTTTAATTTAGAGTATATTTTAAGTTTACATTTTTCGGGGGAATTACCCTGTCGTTATATTTTTCACGTGCCCAATCATTGGGAGTCTCCTTAAATAAATCCAATTCTCAGCAATTCCATCGTTAATATCCATTATTTCGAGCCCCATCCTCTCCTCCGTGGACGCGAGACCGACCACTCTGACTTAATTCAACAACGGTGTACTGGACTGCTCGTTTTATATATGCGAATCTCGCGCCTTTGGCTGCAGAAAGTTGGCGTACCGGGACTGATAAGTGTTGATATAGTTTGTACGGTGTTAGGTCTAGAAGAGGAATTTTTATAACATAGACGAGTCGTTCTCCGTTATGAAACGCTGTGAGGTCGATTATTTTTGTTAACTCGGGAACATATTCTGTACTAAGTGGTATGGGAAATATTGTGTTCGGAGTTGATTTCCGGATGGCTTCTGCACAAGTCAGTATTTTTTGTTGTTGAAAGTACTTCGGGGTGTATTTGACCCATTTTTGCGAAGAGCACTGCGTTTGTTAGTGTCTCCAAATCGATTTCGTACTGCATAAGTCCTTCGTCAACTAGACTAGTGAATGTTATGAGTTTCTGAATAATGTATAATTCGTGTTGCAATGATGCCTGTACTAGTTTTACCTCTCGTATTTCACCTCTTCCTACTTCCGCTAGTGCAGTGATTTGATTTTGAGTGAAGTTGAAGCCTGATCTGATTATATGTGTCTGATTTTGTACGATTTCTGCCAATTCGACAGTACTGTTTACCAATGCGTTTATCTGTGAGTCTATTCGGTCTGCATCGTCACTGTCCATGGTTCCAAAAAGCATTTTGCTGATTTTCCCTATGAATTCTAGTGGTGTTCGCTTCCTACGTTTTTCGGGTGAGTGTAACGTCAGGACGGTGCGGGTATAAATGAATTGTCGTTGGATACATATGTATATCCATATGTATATATATCTACTAGTGGGGACCTGGGCTCGCGCGCTCGCAATTGTTTCTGGGCGTAAACCGTTATTATTATAAATACTTCAAAATACAATTGTTATTTCTTTTCGAAACGCAAAATACACATCTTAGATTCTCCCTTATCCCCCACAATGCCGTATGCCCCACATAACCACGGTCACCCATCCAAGTACTGATCCCACCTTAAAAGGACTTAGAATATTTCAAGGTAAGCGGTCACCCATCCAAATACTACCCCACCCCCTCTCGATTCTTGCTATATGGACTTACGCCCTTATTACTCCGACAACCCCCCCCCTCGATTCTTGAACACGGCGGCTGCGGCGGCGAAATCTTTTTATATAATATATATATATATATATATATATATATATATATATATATATATATATATAGGTGATATGGCAATTTCGGTGACAATTGGTTTTACTATGTGCGTATTTCGGTGACTTATGGCATCTTTGGTGACCGTCACCGAACGGGTCATATATAATATGCAGAATTTGGTCACTGTTACCGAAATTTACAAATTATTACTTTCAGCAAAATTTTTTTTTATAAACTCAATTAAACGGTTGTAATTGATATTATTCACCGCATAAAGATTCCAATGAGCTCACTGTTCATCCTTATAATGATATGAGACAATATTTCTTCGAATTTCTTCGAATTAACCCGAATTTACCCAAATTACAGCTGCCGAAATAAGAATCATTGTATTGCATAATAAATCAAAATATGATCAGCGCTACCGGTCAATTACGGCTTAGTGATGTGGTATCATCATTGAGGTACGGTTAGGTGTCAGTCTCATTTGAAAAAAATCAAAATTAAAGACTTTATATGCGTGTAGTGCATATTGTTGCGTATGTATACTTTAGTGTTACCGAAATGATCATTAGGGCATTCGTTGCACACTTCGGTGACGTTACCGAAAAGGCTACTATATGCTCTAACGCGGATTTTGGTGACATCTAATGTATAAATATGCGTTGTCACCGAAATGGTCAGAATATGAATAATAGCGCATTTCGGTGACCCTAAGTGTATATATAGGCATAAATTAATTCATATGAGAAATATTATCAACAAACATCTCCCGATATCCTATTACCAACATGAACGTTCGCTTTTTCCAATTCAATTTGCATATATATTTATTCATAATAAAATAAATGATTTGACTGAAAGTGTACAGCCGTGGATGCAACGTTATGGAATATATACAAATGTGTACTCGGCGAATAGGTACTAATAATGGGGTGGTACTTACATACTCGATATGTAATCAGAGAATGTCTATATGTGCGGAAACAGAAATAAGGATTATCCGTACATTGTAAATCATGCACTCCGTATTGTATACCTAAGTCCGCGTAATGTAGTTAAAAATTATAGCCATTTTCTTCGGTAACACTCATATACAGTATATACACCTTAAAACGCGGCGTTACCAAACTAGTCACTCGGCGAACTATTGTCACCATAATATGCGCTCGGCATAGGTCCTATACCGAGCTATTGAAAACGTGTAGACTCAATATCGTATCAGCGAAAAACTATTTTCGCGAGAATAAGAATCAGGAATGTCCATGCTAAGTTAATGATGCCCTGCATTGTGTACCTACAACGTATTATTTTGATCTTAAGCAGCATATGCGTATGTATACTTTTTTACGCGGTGTTACCAAAGTTATCACTCGGCGAAATGGTGTCACCAAAGTATGCACTTTTCAATACACTCTTGCCAAAGTGTACGTATATCGTGTAGCTTGCTCGCTCAAACTATGTATATAATTATTCATGTTTATTATTTTTTATTATATAATTACAATAGTACAATTGTACACACAAAGTGACAACGTACATATGGATTTCGTCTCGACTAATAAGTACCAATAATGCGGTGGCTTATTGAAAACATATAGACTTGATATGAAATGAGCGAACGCCTATTTCCGCGAAACCCAAAGTGACGACTGTCCATTATAAATAAAATATGCAATTTGCATTGTATGCTTAAAATCTCTCATTTTTATTTTAAGCAACATATTCTGTATGTATCCCTTTTACCGCGGTATTACCAAATTAGTGACGGAGCGACATAGTGTCACCAAAGTATGCGCTTGTTAATACACAGTTACCAAAGTATACGTATGTCGCGTAGCTTGCTGGCTCAAACTGCGTACATATTTATTTATGTATAATATTTTTATTATTTAATTAGAATAGTACAGCCCTACAGGCAAAGTAACGGCATACATATGACTTTGAACTAGGCGAATAAGTACCAATAATATGTTGGCTTATCGAAAACATATCGATTTAATATAAAATTAGCAAAAGCCTATTTTCGCAGAACTAAAAGTTATAACTGTCCGTATTAAGTAAATTATGCAGTTTGCATTATATGCCTACAGTCTCTTGGTTTTCTCTTAAGTAATACATACCGGATGTATACCTTTTAACACGGCATTACGAAAGTCAATCGGCGAAATATTGTCACCAAAGTATACGCTTGTTCATACACAGTTACCAAAATATACGTATGTTGTGTAGTTTGCTGGCTCAAACTGCGTACCTACAACCTTTTATTTTTATCTTAAGGGGAAGTGAAACAGATGTGTGTGCGAGAAAGTTAGTTGCAATTTTCAAAACGTTATTCAATGATGCTAATTTTTTTTAAGAAAAAAATGAATTCGGGCCGTATGCAAAATTACGGTGCACATCCGCTCGAATTTGCTTTTTCCTCAAAAAAATTAGCACTCCCGTGAAAAGTTCTTTATACTTTTCATTACCGACCGCAATATTTCAGTTCCCTTTAAGCAGCATGTGCCGTATGTAGACATTTTTACGCGGTGTTACCAAATTTGTCACTCACCGAAATGGTGTCACCAAAGTATGCACTTGTCAATACACACTTGCCAAAGTGTACATATATCATGCAGCTTGCTGGCTCAAACTATGTATATAATTATTCATGTTTATTATTTTTTATTGTATAATTACAATAGTACAATTGTACACACAAAGTGACAACATACATATGGATTTGATCTCGACTAATAAGTACCAATAATGCGGTGGCTTATTGAAAACATATAGACTTGATATGAAATGAGCGAACGCCTATTTCCGTGAAACCCAAAGTGACGACTGTCCATTCTAAATAAAATATGCAATTTGCATTGTATGCTTAAAATCTCTCATTTTTATTTTGAGCAACATATTCGGTATGTATCCCTTTTACCGCGGTATTACCAAATTAGTGACGGAGCGACATAGTGTCACCAAAGTATGCGCTTGTTAATACACAGTTACCAAAGTATACGTATGTCGCGTAGCTTGCTGGCTCAAACTGCGTACATATTTATTTATGTATACTATTTTTTATTATTTAATTAGAATAGTACAGCCCTACATGGAAAGTACCGGCATGCATATGACTTTGAACTAGGCGAATAAGTACCAATAATATGTTGGCTTATCGAAAACATATCGATTTAATATAAAATTAGCAAAAGCTTATTTTCGCAGAACTAAAAGTTATAACTGTCCGTATTAAGTAAATTATGCAGTTTGCATTATATGCCTACAGTCTCTTGGTTTTCTCTTAAGTAATACATACCAGATGTATACCTTTTAACACAGCATTATCAAAGTCAATCGGCGAAATATTGTCACCAAAGTATGCGCTTGTTCATACACAGTTACCGAAATATACGTATGTTGTGTAGTTTGCTGGCTCAAACTGCGTACCTACAACCTTTTATTTTTATCTTAAGGGGAAGTGAAATAGATGTGCGTGCGAGAAAGATAGTTGCAATTTTCAAAACTTTATTCAATGATGCTAATTTTTTTAAGAAAAAAATGAATTCGGGCCGTATGCAAAATTACCCTGCACATCCGCTCGAATTTGCTTTTTCCTCAAAAAAATTAGCACTCCCGTGAAAAGTTCATTACACTTTTCATTACCGACCGCAATATTTCTGTTCCCTTTAAGCAGCATATGCCGTATGTAGACATTTTTACGCGGTGTTACCAAATTTGTCAGTCAGCGAAATGGTGTCACCAAAGTATGCGCTTGTCAATACACACTTGCCAAAGTGTACGTATGTCGTATAGCTTGCTAGCTCAAATTACGTATGTTATTCTTCATGTTTATTATTTTTTTATTATTTAATAAGAATAGTACAATTGTACATACAAAGCGACAACGTACATATGGGTTTGGACGCGACTAATAAGTACCAATAATACGGTGGCTTATCGAAAACATCAACTTGATATGAAATGAGCGAATGCGCGTTTCCACGAAACCAGAAGTTATGACTGTCCATTCCAAATAAAATGTGCAGTTCGTATTATATGCTTAAAGACTCCCTTTTTATCTTAAGCAACATATTCTGTATGTATCCCTTTTAACGCGACGTTGCCAAAGTAGTCACTCGGCGACATACTATCACCAAAGTATGCGCTTGTTAATACATTTACAGATTTATCAATTACTATCAATTTTCATATCGATAAAATTTTGCTTTCCGAGCTTTCATATAAGCAATCTTAAAAGAATGTAAAAAACGCATTTTTTAACCAGCAGTAGACAGAGAACTCCACGATATATATAATACAGTCATGTCCACGATTGTTACCGCATTTACAAGGATTTTTGTTAAATGTTGTCCGCAACATTCTTTTAATTGAAAACTTTGTTATAAGAATAAAGTCAAAATCGAATTATTTATTATAGTTGTCTGTTTTTCGTACTGCGCTCTATAATTCGTCGTACTGAATCAATGTCAATTCTAGTTATTTTTTCTCGGGCGGCTTAGCGCCTTTTTTTGCTGTGGGCTGGCGGTCGCGTGTTTACGATCTACCGGTAGCCCGGCAGTCTTGCGGCGCTCGTTACAGGATCAACGTCGTGTTATTTGATGAGAAAAATAGTATCGTACTTTTGTAACCGTGCGGTTTGGTTCGTGCTATTGTGATTCGTGCTTTTGCGTTTAGCAGCTGTATCTTTCCGTGATATGTGTTTCTCGACCAGAAAATGTTTTTATTAATAAAAGCTAAGAATACGTTCTCGGTACAATCGGCGAAGTACCGAAAACGCAAAATCAAGGGGCGAATCGTCATAGCAAGGAACAGTAAGTATTATTTTATGCAGTAATGTGTCGGACTTGTCCACACTCTACCATATACATTTTATATTTAAAAAAACACTTTACATAATAATTCGGTGCGTGGTAAAAGTTTCACCAACTTTCTTGAACCAATGATTGATGAAACGGTAATTTCGGTGACATGTTTCCGGGTTTTTTTTACGATGAACAAAGGGTCACCGAAGTAATGGACTGACGAAAAGTTTCTTTAAACAAGTATATATATATATATATATATATGTAACATGGATTCTTATCAGTCCTTTTTAATTATTACTTACGATATTAATCTAGACACAAAAAATATTGTTTCCTAAAAGTGACAGCTACTTTTATTTTCTGCCATATTCCAGAAAATCGACACACGCTTCTGGATGTTGCAACGAATTTGAACGGAAATGTACCGCGAGTGATACTTCATCGTACAGACCGTGAGAACAATAATGTTTCTGGTACAGTCATTTTATTTTTTAAGTTAAGGCATCATTATTTTAGTACTTAAAAATATTAAGTATAATTTTGTACGTGTTTTTATTGTTATCGATGTTTGTTATTAGGAGCAATCAAGGACATCAAGATTTCAACCGATTCCGACCACGCATCAGTATTTTCAAGCCAATCGCAAATTGAAATAATTGTAAAATCATCATCGAAAATCGATAAGCCGACGAGATATGATGAAATCGATCATCGATCATCGCAACAATTGTTCATCGCAACATCTCCTGGAACCCACTCGACTAATGCAGGTAATATAATTTCGGCAGGGTTGTTTTTACATAATTGGCTGATATGAAGTATGTGGGACCATGATAATTGGCAGAATACAAATAGCATAGTTGCAATGACATCATTTATTCATAGTGTTTGATTCGAAGGTGCTTTCTAACAGTAGTAATCTATGAAATCTCCAATATGTTTGTTGATTCGTAGAATTTCTCCGATACGACTTTTCAATGATAGATATCTCTACACAGTTTATCTCCGATAAAATTTTCTATTAGTAGCATCCATTCGCAGTCTCAACCCAATGCAATTTTTAGCCATAGTATATCTCTGATATTTATTCATATATAAATTCTCTCCGATATGATTCTCTACTGATAACATATTTACGGAGTTCCTTTTCGATAAAATATTGTGTTTATGGTACCATTTATTCTAGAACTTTATTTATTCTGCAGTATATGTGTTTATTCATATGTGGAATCACTCTGCTGTGTTGCCCATCTGTAGAATCTCTCCGAAGGGTTTTTCAATTTATAGAATCTCTCCGAAGGTTTTTTCAATTTATAGAATCTTTCCGAAGAATTTTTCAATTTATAGAATCTCTCCGAAGGGTTTTACAATTTATAGAACCTTTCCGAGGGGTTTTTCAATTTAGAGAATCTGTCCGAGGGGTTCGGAAAGTTATAGAATCTCTCCGAAGGGTTTTTCAATTTATAGAATCTCTCCGAAGGGTTTTTTTTTAAATTACAGTATCTATAAATTAATTTATAGAAAACCAAAGGATTTTTCAATTTGTAGAATGTCTCCGAAGGGTATTTCAATTTATAGAATCTCTCCGAAGGGTTTTACAATTTATAGAACCTTTCCGAGGGGTTTTTCAATTTAGAGAATCTGTCCGAGGGGTTCGGAAAGTTATAGAATCTCTCCGAAGGGTTTTTTTTTTAAATTACAGTATCTATAAATTAATTTATAGAAAACCAAAGGATTTTTCAATTTGTAGAATGTCTCCGAAGGGTATTTCAATTTATAGAATCTATCCGAAGGGTTTTTCAATTTATGGAATCTCTCTGAAGGGTTTTTCAATTTATAGAATCTTTCCAAAGAATTTTTCAGTTTATAGAATCTCTCCGAAGGCTTTTACAATTTATAGAATCTTTCCAAAGGGTTTTTCAATTTAGAGAATCTGTCCGAGGGGTTTTTAAAGTTATAGAATCCCTCCGAAGGGTTTTTCAATTTATAGAATCTCTCCGAAGGGTTTTTAAAAATTATAGTATCTATAAATGAATGTATAGAAAACCAAAGGATTTTTCAATTTATAGAATCTCTCCGAAGGGTATTTCAATTTATAGAATCTCTCCGAAGGGTTTTTCAATTTATGGAATCTTTCCGAAGGGTTTTTCAATTTAGAGAATCTGTCCGAGGGGTTTTTAAAGTTATAGAATCCCTCCGAAGGGTTTTTCAATTTATAGAATCTCTCGGAAGGGTTTTTTTTAAATTACAGTATCTATAAATTAATTTATAGAAAACCAAAGGATTTTTCAATTTGTAGAATGTCTCCGAAGGGTATTTCAATTTATAGAACCTTTCCGAGGGGTTTTTCAATTTAGAGAATCTGTCCGAGGGGTTCGGAAAGTTATAGAATCTCTCCGAAGGGTTTTTTTTTTAAATTACAGTATCTATAAATTAATTTATAGAAAACCAAAGGATTTTTCAATTTGTAGAATGTCTCCGAAGGGTATTTCAATTTATAGAATCTATCCGAAGGGTTTTTCAATTTATAGAATCTCTCCGAAGGGTTTTTTAAAATTATAGTATCTATAAATGAATGTATAGAAAACCAAAGGATTTTTCAATTTAGAGAATCTGTCCGAGGGGTTTTTAAAGTTATAGAATCTCTCCGAAGAGTTTTTCAATTTATAGACCTCTAAGGGTTTTTCAATTTATGGAATCTCTGCGATGTTTTTATTAATTTGTAGAATTTTACTGATACGACTTTCCAATGATAGATATATCAACACAGATCATCTCAAATAAGATTCTCTATTATTACATCCCATTGCAGTCTCAACCGAATACATTTCTTAGCCATAGTATATCTTTGATGTTTGTTCATATATAAAATCTCTCGAATATAAATCTATATATAATATGTATACGTAGTTCCTCTTCGATAAAATATTTTGTTCGTAGTACCACTTATTCGAGTATATTCAATTCAGTAGTATATCCTTTATGTGTTTATTCATATATAGAATCTCTCCAATGTGTTTGTCAATCTGTACAATCTCTTGTACCTGATATTCCATTCGTATTATCTCTAAACAGTTCCTCTCCGATAAGATTTTCTATTTATAGGATTTGATTGATGCAATTTTTCTATTTGTAATAGCAATTCTGTATCAGTCCATACATGATATAATATTTCTGAAACAATATGACTGATATGATTTTCAATTCATAATCCGTTTCTCTTCGGTATACCAGGGTATGCTGAAGGTCGATACAAACATCTAAGAGCGTGCGAGCTCATGCGTAAGTACGCTATGGAATCTGGCGCTGAACATCCCGAGCGTTTGCGCGGCACCTTATTGCGGAAGCACTTTGCTACTCTGTGTGCGGACATGAACATCGACGAAAATCAAGTAGCTGACGTCGCTAATTTCATGGGACACGCTGAGAAAATTCATCGTGAGCACTACCGCCAGCCTGTTGCGCGTAGAGATGTATGCGGGATCTCAAAGCTACTGGAAACAGCTAGTGGCCTGAATAAAGTCGCTTCAGCTGAAACTCCGACCGAAGACGATACAATAGAGTCGGATCCCAATCCCATAAACGACCGAAACCATAGCTCAGATGACAAAGAGGAAGAAGTGAAGAAGAAGTGGAGGAAATGTTCATCAGGAGAAACTGGCCCTATATCGAGAAAGACACTAGTCAAATCAAAAAAGGTTCGTTTCGAAACAAGGAAACGTAAGCGCGACTCTCAATCATCGGATAGTGCGGAATCCGATGTACCGTGCAGCCCGAAAAAAAACAAAAAAAGTAAGTTCTTCCTAAAAGATCAGGACTTGTGTTTATTCGTCGAATAAGGATGAGAATTTAATAATATAAGTGCTAGAAAGTATTATTACAATTAGAATGGCACTAAAATAGTTGTTTTTTCAGCATTAAGTACCACGAAGTCGAGAAAGGTTCCTGCCGAAACCAGAAAACGTAAACGCGACGTCGAATCATCGGATAGTGAGGAATCCGATGTAGAGTATAGCCCGGACAAAAATATAAAATGTAAGTTCGTCCTGAAAAATCAGGACTTGTGTTTATTCGTCGAATAAGAATGAGAATTTAATAATATAAGTGCTAGAAAGTATTATTACAATTAGAATGGCACTAAAATAATTGTTTTTTCAGCATTAAGTACCACGAAGTCGAGAAAGGTTCCAGTCGAAACCAGAAAACGTAAACGCGACGTCAAATCATCGGATAGTGAGGAATCTGATGCAGAGTATAGCCCGGACAAAAATATAAAATGTAAGTTCTTCCTGAAAAATTACGATTTTCAGAATAAACACAATGCTCATGCTTCAATGAAGCATGATGAACTTAATAATGCGACAGTGTGAACGTCTTATTACAATTGCAATGGTACTAAAATAGTTGTTTTTCAGCCACAAGTGGAAAAATGCGAAAAAAAAGATGGACGGATGAGGAGAGACATATCGCTCTGACAGCGTTTTCAAACCACATCTCACGGAATAAACACCCTACAGCAGTAGAAATACGTAGCGTACTGCAAAAAAACCCTCCATTACAAAGAACTGAGAAGCAAATAAGAACGTGGGTTTGCAACCAGATCATAGCGAAAAGAAATTCAAAAACAGCTCGCTAGGAGGTTAATATATAGAACGGCCAGTAGTGCCATTTCACGTTGCTAAGCCAACATCGAAAAACATTCAAATGTTATATTGCTTCCAAAAACAAGTATCTTACGAACCACAATACTATACTATGTACTTAGATAACATTATCTATAATTTGCCTGATTACTGGACAGTATTATCAAAATTGTCTACTTAGTTCCTAAAATTTATATACCACGGATAGACCGATATAGATGTTTGTTACAAATTGTTTTTTTTAAGAGAGATATTTTGTTTTATTTTTTTAAGATATATGGTCCAACCGCATTTACTTTGATTCAAAGAAAGGGGCAGAGATATGATGCAGCCGAAAAAATAGTTATGAATCTCTTAATCATAAATTAGTATTATTCCGATGCTCATTGATGTGATTGACAGTAAGATGATGACGATAGCTGGCACTATCAGAGCTAGCAAAATGTTTTAGTGTGTTGTGTGTAATATAAATATGAAAAACAAATAAAATATGTTTTCCAGAAGAAGATTCTTTTCTTAATTCCACACATTCATCCATGAAATTCAATCTCATAGGTGTCACAATTCATCCTCATAAACAAAGCAATATTGTAATAATTTTTTAAATCACGATTTTACCTGCAATATTCTAAAACATCTGGAAATGAAATGTAGAAAACTTTGTGGTTGATAAGTTGTGGGTCCAGTATTTAGATTTTTGGCTGTTTTTATTTTCCGAATACTCTGATCTCTTTAACTGCTATACATTTAGGGGCATTGCACTGTTAGTTGTTATTGTATAAAAATATTTGTGGTAGTGTTGCATTGGGTATTATTCTATCAGAAAGGATGCATTTTAGGGCTCAGATTTGACGAAATTTTCTATTTTTTAATATGTATTATTGCTTCAATTTCAGCAACTGAACAGATATCGAGGCAAAACTCTATAGATTCAATGGACAAACTCATGCAATTGTATGAAATATTAATTAATCGAACTATGTGTCCACTTCAAACATTTTTATTAAAGATAAATAGGAAGTAAATCTCTAATTGTATGATGGGCTTACTACGCATCACTGATTAACCGATCCTTTCGTAACCCTAAACAAACAAGTGCACACTTTGGTGACACGGTGATACCAAAGTATGCACACTTTCAAACACCATATATCAAACGACAATTACACACAATGATGATCCGATTTCTGAGCGAAATTAAATTTGGTTGAATTAGATTAAAGGCAGCAGAAGGCATGAATCTTTGAAGTGTAAAGGGCTCGAATGTAGAAATTATTGTAGGCAAGATCATAATATGTTAATTAGATACTTAATTCTGTAATATTAATAAAGTATAATATAATATAATATAACCATATTAATATTAATATGATACTTAATTCTGTACTTTGTAGTTTTGCAGACTTCTCGCTATTGCATAGTTTTTTGGTGTCCACTGTGGTTCGTATTTACGCTAATCATTATTTTTTATTCCTATTTTGGCTGGATAAGTATAGTGCTAACAACAACATAAAAGAAAAGTTCACGTTATCTGAATATTAATTTTGCTATTATGAATTGCAATGTTCATTATATATACGGAGGACGTTTTCGGTTCATTAACTGACGATTCGTAGTTATTGGACTCGTTCGGGTAAACAAAATGCAATAAAAAAAATTTATTTGTCATGGTAACCAATTAAACATGGAAATAGGATATAGTTATTTGTATGGCAAGGGCGTTGAAAGGGAGTTCGTGACGAGTGTGAAAATGCCACACGAGCCGAAGCCGAGTACGGCATTCACACGAGCCAGAACTCCCTTTTCTACGTCCATGCCATTCACATAATTTTTCCTAACATATTCACGAAAATCGCGCTTTCGTGCGCTTTTTGTACGCACCCATGAAGTGTGCGTACAAAGGCACTTTTCCGCACTAGAGTTGGAAAAATGACCATATTGGATTTGTACGCATGCACAGTATTTTTCCTGCACGCGATGCGAAACAGTGCCGTTCTGCGCACACTTCACAGGAACGAAAAGCGGGGTTTTACGTGCATATGTTAGGAAAACATTTATATAGGTCAAACCCGTTCGTCGGTGTATATTTTGGTGACACTACACCGTCAAGCGACTACTTCAGTGACACTACACCGTCAAGCGACTACTACTTAATAATGAGTATATTTCATATCGGATTTAAATGACTTATACAAAGGAGGCCGCTGTGGTAACGATGAAATAATTTGTTATAGAAAACTGATGGAAAATCACATGCAAACTGATATAGTTCGGCAATCGTATACATTGGTAACAGTTTTATTATCATCAAATTCAAATTATAGGCATTTAATTGATGCAGTATTGTTCTGCAGTTAGGTATATTACAATCAAAATTCAATCTCTTATCTTGGATACAACACATGCGCATCGATAGTATTCGGTAATGGTCAAAACGCTTTAATGCGTATTAAGCGACGTGTTCAGTGACACGAAGTGTAAGAGAAATGGCGATGTTGGAGACGCTATGTAAATACGACAGTATGTAGATATTTTGCAGTTGTCTTTTTCCTAATTCTCTGGTCTCTCTGACTGCGATACAGTTAGGCATATCGAACTGTTGGATATTATTATATTAAAATATTTGTTTTCAATTTGAGTTGAGTATTATTGTATCAGAAGAGATTCATTATCGGACTCAGTTTAAACGGCATTTTAAATTTTTGGAATATATATGATTGCTCCAATTTCGACAATTGTACAAATATCAGGTCACAAGTTTGTAGGTTCAATGGAAAAAGTTTGTACAATTGTATGACCTATTAATTATTTGAACTATGTGTGACTTTCCACTTCAAACATTATCATTAAAAATAAACAGGAAAGAAATCTCCGATTGTACGATGGAGAAAAGGAAAAATGTACAACCTTACGATGCATTACTGATTATCGCATTCTTTCGTAACACCAAATAAGCAAGCGCACACTTTGGTGACACGGTGGTACCAAAGTGTGCACATTTTCAACCTCCATATATCAAACTGCAATGACACATAATGATGATCCAATTTATGAGTGAAACAAAATTTGATTGAATTGGATTAGAAATTATGAATGTTGCAAGTCTGAGGGGCTCGAATGTACAAATGATTGTAGGCGTCGTTTTTGGGGTCCATTGTGGTTCATATTTACGCTAATCATTATTTGTTATTCCTACTATGGCTAGATAAGTATAGCTAACAACAATGTAAAATAAAAGACACGTTATCTGAATATTAATTTTGCTATCATGAATTGCAGTATTCATTATATATACGGACGACGGTTTCGGTTCATTAACTGATTATTAGCAGTTTTTTTTACTTTTTCAGGTAGACAAACATGCATTTAAAAAAATTATTTGTTATGGAACCTAATTAAACATATGGAAATAGGATAAAATTTGTATAAGTCATACTAGTTTGTCGACGACCATCAGGCCGACACAGATTATACTTAATAATGAGTATACTCCATGTTGGATTTACATGATTTATGCAAGGGAAACTGCTGTGGTACTGGTGAGATAATTGGTTATTGAAATCTTCGATGGAACTACACATGCCAATTGATATAATATATAGTTTGACGATTGTATACGTTCACGGAGAAAAAAGATTAGTAATAATTCAGGACCACACAGGAAAAATTATTAATGTTTGGATAATCATTTTATTTATTCCAGTAATGTGAGCATTATTCCTGGAATCAGTGCGATGTGCAGTGAAATATTCCGGTGTAAACCCGAATATTTATTGCTGTGACTAGTAATCATTACAAATGGGTAAAACTTACTGTGTATACCAGTAAAAATTACTGGTGTACCAGTAAAATGATACTGTACAAAAATGTTATCGCACATGTATATTCCATGTATTCACTCTTAAAAATTCCGGTGTCATTCCAGTAATTTTTATTTGTAAATTTAAACAGTAAAAATTCCTGTGTTTTCTTCACGGAGCGCATCATTCATGAGAATTCCAGTACAATGTAATGGAATTCCAGTATATTGTAATGGAAATTGGATTAATTATTAGTATTTCTTTTTCTCCGTGTTGGTGACAATTTAATTATCATCAAATGCACTTTATAAGCATTTAATTGATGCAGTATTATTACGCAGTTTGATACATTGCAATCAAAATTCAACCTTTGATCTTGAAGAAAATACATGAGAATCGATAGTTTTCGGTATTGGTCAAAACCCTTAAATTCGTATTAAACGACCAGTTCGGAGACACGAAGCGTAGGAGAAATGGCAATATTGGAGACTCTATATAAATACGACAGTATTTACATATTTTGCAGTTATCATTTTCATAATTTTTTGGTCTCTAACTGCAATACATTTAGGGCTATGGAACTGTTGAATATTATTCTATTCAAATAATTGTATTAGTGTCGGATTGAGTATTATTGTATCAGAAGAGATTCATCGTCAGCCTCAGATTAAACGAAATTTCAAATTTTTTAATCTGTATTATTGCTCCAATTTCATCAACGGTACAAATATCATGCCACAAGTTTGTAGATTCAATGTATTAAGTTCGTACAATTGTATGAAATATTAATTAGTAGAACTACGTGAATACTTTGGTGATGCTATGGCGTCAAACGACTACTTCGGTAACACGGACATCGAGCCGACATAGATTCTACTTAATAATGAGTATAATCTGTCGGATTTACACGATTTATACAATGATACTGATGTGGTAACGTTTACGTGGTATAGTAAATAATTTGCTATAGAAAACATTGATTGAAATACACATGCAAATTAATATAATATATAGTTCGATAATCGTATACATTGGTAACAGTTTTATTATCATCAAATACAATTTATAAGCATTTAATGAATGCAGTATTGTTCCACAGTTAGATATATCACAATCAAAATTCAATCTCTTATCTTGGATGAAACACATGCATATCGATAGGATTCGGTGTTGGTAAAAACCCTTAAATTCATATCAAGCAACCCATTCGGTGACACAAAATGTAGGAGAAATTGCAAGATTATAAATACTATATAAACTGTATATAAACACAATATATATTGTTAATTTTCAATAATCTGACCATTCATCGACATTTCCGTCAACAAATGATTCCATTTAGTAATTGTACGCAAACTATCGTCAAAAACTATGATTTAACAAGCATTATATCAGCCCGAAGTAAATATCTCTAAAGCGGTAATTTTGGTGACAACACATTTCTATAAAAAGGTCACATTGGTGACACTATATATAACTACACGTAAACATGTTATTGATCATTAAAAATCAATAATCCGACAATTTATTGATATTTTCTTGGTCTAACGGCTCCGTTAAGTCATTAACGCAATCAATGCTCTAAAAAAAACTAAAATATACCCAGTATTTTATTAGCACAAAGTAAATGTCAATGATTTGAGGATTTTGGTAACGGCACATTTTTATGAAAGGGTCACATTGGCGACACTGTATAAATTATATATAAAATATATAATGTCACCAATATGACCCTTTTACGGAAATATATTGTTTCCGAAGTAAACATTTTGTCGATATTGATTTCGTGCTGGTCAATTGCTTGTTAAATCTTTGTTATTTTGACGATTGATTGCGTAGAATTACTTGAGGGAACCATAAGCCCAAAGAAATGCCGAAAAATCATCAAATTATTGACTATTAATAATTGATAGTCTGTCTATTTGCAGTTATATATAGTGTCACCAATGTTGCCACATCTCCTACACCACATGTCACCAAAATAATCGATTGATACTTATTTCATTGTCCTGTAAAAAAAACATAACTTATTTGCAAATCCTTCGAGGAGGGCTTGTAAAATTATATTTTCCTTCATAAAAAAAGATTTCCGAAAGTGTCACCAAAATCGCCATATCGCATACATATATATATAGAATTAATTATATACTAATGTTATACATACGGCATTGTATATTTTCACAAAATAAAAAAATTGTTTTATACTTTGTAACGAGAATTTTCAGGCTCGCGTACACTACGGCCCCAACTCTCCACAAGCAGCTTTCCCTTGCTCGATACCGAACCATGGGACTCGAACCCACGACTAGAACACGAACTTAAGATACCGAGCGATCATAACCCTTCCCGTAGGGTAAGGTGAATACCCTTCTTCGCACGCGGTTGGGCGCCAGGTACCTAGGGACCACCGCTCGAAGAGCGGCATTTTTATTATATTTCGCGGCGAATTACGGGAGAAGATTAGGGAAACGGAGAAAAGGCGAGGCCGGCGAGACTCCAACTAGCTCAGCCCGCCTGGGAGAAAATGGTAGAGGGGGGTGGACGGGCGAGTGACCAACGCAATAACAATCATCTAATTAATTTTATTCGTCGTTTGGCGGGAAAATCTCAGTGAACAAAATTCATAGCTAACATAATCATTAATAATTGGAGCGCAGTCGAAATCGGTAATTTAGCCTAGCGAGGTACGTGAGAGAACTGAAGTTGATTAGGGAATGTAGCCCGGGCGAAATTATTGCGAAAGGTTAGATGTAGCCAAATGATAAACTAAACTATTGTCAAGGATTAAATGTAGCCAAGGTAAAATAACTATTGCAAAGAATTAAATGTAGCCGAGACCGAAATACCGAAATTACTGCTCATTATAAAACTTAGATGAAATCAGAGGTATTATTAACTATTGCCTAAAATGAGATGTAGCCAGAGGAGAAATCACCGGAAAATAACTAAGATCGGAGAATTAAAGTTAAACGGAAACAGGAAATAAGAGAGATTTTACGACGAATAATTAACTGGAAAAACTACCCAAAATCGATAAGCAATAGAAAAACACAAAAATCGTTGCGATTGCTAGACCCACTCTATTCTTAATGTAGCCGATTCACCGGTACGCTGGACGCGATACAAAATAAAGAAATAATAGACGCCGGATAGAACAAAGCTAGAACGCCAGATAGCCGAGGTAACCGAGACAATTCTCGGAACGTATCGTTCGATGTAAACACGGCGCGCCCATGACCGCTCGCGCGCAATATAGCCAACGCGTGGCCGTTCAGCCAAACGAACACTGGAAGACGCGCTCGTCATCGCTTTGTCTCGCAAGATGAAATATAGCCCATGTAACCGGCGAAATCGCCTTAGCCTCGATATTACAAAATTCGCGATATGTTGCCGATCGTAGTGTGCGAAAGTGACGGAAGTCACGACGCTGACGTTCGAATCAAGGTACGCGACTAATTAGGCAAGAACGTAGGATAGAATGTAGCCGAGAGACACGCGAATTTACCGAAATAACAATAAAAAAAAAGAATAGCAGATACACGAAATTACTAATACGCGAGAATATAGTCGAGAGGAAGGAAACATAAAATAAAGCAACATAAAAAAAAAGACCAGCGCGAAAATCTCGCCGGACATGCTTCACCGGACCCAACTCGTCGCCCGATCGGCAAACGCCAGAAAAATACAATAGAAATACTACAAAAGATTAACGAAAGGCAACACAAAATTATCCGATAACTAGAAGTGTAGTTGGATCCTGGCTCCGCATCCCCGGTGAGCACAGAGTACCAGAGAGAGACGGAAGCTTACCGGTGTGCGAACAGCCCGGGAGACTGCTGGTCGAAACAAAAGGGACTGCCACTCGTCACCGCAATCGATCACCGACTGACGAATAAATTAGCACGCTCCCGGTAGTCCGCACTAGCGCTTCCCCCTCTCTCGCGACTCCCGATACCAGCCTACGCGAATGGCTAAGACGCTGAGAAGCCGGTTCTGCCCCCGGCCGTGCCCCGCTACCCGCGAGAATCTTCCGCTCGCAGCGATTATTGTCGATATCTATGGACTCCTTCCTCCCAGGATCCGGTGGGGCAAGATGAACATGAGGGGAGGCCTCCCTCGCGAAGTCCAGGCGTCCCTTGTCCTCCGCGGTGGGCCCACACGGTACGCCACATAACTGCACCTCATATCCGTCCTTTCCTCGTAATCCCCGCAAGTGGAGGCGCCGTGATCGGTCCGCGGCGTCCGTGAATTCGACGGGACAGGAACGGCTCCAGGCCGTGTAGTCGGGAGGGATGGGAAACTCTGTTATCAGTCACTGCCCGCGTCCCTCTGGCCTCCTAGTCCGCGGAAGCTGGTCTTCAGCTTCCGCCTGCTTGCCGAACGAAACACTCTCCGGCCCTCTTAGGCCAAACTCCATCACGTGGACACGACCTAGGGCACACCGCCCGACGGTCGGGTCGAAGAGTCGCCAGACTCCTGCACGGCCTAAAAAAAAACTTCCAAACAAACGCAAACACAAAACACAGGAAATGCCAAAGCAAAACGGCAAAAATTGACGAAAAATGAAGAAAAGTCCTTCTCGGCGAGTCGACGATCGAGTCGGTTCGACGAGCGGCGTACTCAGGGCCGTAAATCCGGCCCACTGCCCGACCGAAAACCGTGCGAGGTGACGGGACGCGAAATGTCACGTCACAAATTATAAACATAATAGGCCTCCAGTTGTACTATTTTTTTCCTTTTCTCTTATCGCATGTATGGTCAAGTTTATCGCCATATGTACAACCACGATAATACGTTGCAAGGATTAGTTTATTCACAGTGTAGACGGTCCAAGCTTGTTCTGCATGCAGCTCGGTACGTGGACAACTGCGGAGATTGAGACAATGGTGATAGTCACCATACGCTGTATTGGGAGCATAATTTATTATTATAATGTTTTATTTCATTTATTTATTCCATTTTTTTGTATTTGTTTCGGACATCGATCTATCGCTACGTCTCTTCGACAACAACGGTCCAGATTTTGTTATAGAGGACTACATTGGAGCCTCGGGGTACCGAACTGACTCATTCTGATGAGTTTAATAAATCAATTTTAAATGTATTTTATTTTCGTATATATCAAATAAATGGTGGATTGTAAGCGATGTATATCAATACTTCCGGACCCTATCGCTCCTCATTATTTAATATGGACCCGGGTTGGAAACACGCATGGACGTCAATTATCGCCGGTCCTACGGGCTGCGGTAAAACATACTTTGTAAAAAAGTGTTTAAAAAATATTTCAGCTATATGGCTGATGTCGAGTTCCCGCGTATTCTTTTTTATTATTCAGAGTGGCAAGACGGGTATACCGATTATGGTAAAAATATCGAATTTTTGGAAGGTCTTCTTCAAAATTCAGATATTGCTGGTGATCAAAGATCCAAACTTATAATAATCGACGATTTAATGCGCGAGGCCTCAAACGGTGAGATAGTAGACTTATTCACAAAGGGAAGTCACCATAAGAATATTAGCGTTATTTTTTTAACGCAAAATATTTTCCATCAGGGTCGTGGACAGCGCGATATCTCTTTAAATACGAATTATTTCGTAGCATTTAAAAATCCTCGCGATCGAGCGCAGATATCACATCCGGCTCGGCAGATTTATCCTGAGGATCCGAAATTTTTACAAGAAGCTTACCATGATGCGACGTCGAAAGCTCATGGTTATTTGCTTTTAGATCTTAAACAGTCTACTCCGGATAACTGTCGATTCCGCACCTGCATCTTTCCGGATGATGTTAGTAATTTTGTGTATGTACCAAGACGAGGATCCGGTTCTCGCTAATTTATCAAGTATAAATAGACAGTAGCGAGTGTACAAATATCATTCGCGTCTCTGCTATGGCTCCAACAACAACGGCTAAAGCTTCGCTTGGGAAGAAGAATATAATCTTACTGCATGCTCTATGTGATCTGGAGAAGCATCAACGTGATTCATTATTGCACAAGATAGATCGAAGCGGTGTTCGATGTATTTGTGAGTGCGCATTAAATACCTTAAACGGTGCAGTCCCATTGAAAAAGAGTCAAAGAATAAAACTATCGAAATATAAAAAAATTTTGCGCCATCTCGTAAATAAAACTGGTAGTTTGAAGGCGAAAAAACGTGTAATTGTGCAAAAGGGAAGCGGATTCTTACTACCTGTTCTTCTCCCAATTATAGGCACTGTGCTGTAATATTTTCACACGTAATTGACCAAAATGCAGCATGCAAAGAAAATGGTTTTAGTGCCTCAAGATGCTGTCATGTCATCGCACGAGCAGATAGAGCAAACACGCTCCGTTCAAACACCAGGTACGACACTCAGCAGACTCGATGCCGAAATGGATGATATACTTCATTCAGTGACGTCGACGAATCAACGTGAAAAATGGAAACTTTAACAGCAAGTTTTACAACGCTATCAGTTTTTTGTTGAAGAGGAGAGACGACCTAAAATCATCATCGCTTCGGTAGCCGACAAACCTACCGAGCAAATACCTGAGGAAGCTGCACAATCAACTACTGAAGCTGAGAAAATATCTGACGAAGTTTTTGTGGCTAGTGTACCAAAAACATATAGAAGGCAAGCGGAGCAGTTATGGAATCATTTGCACGCCAGCTCCAACACCACTCTAACGTGGGATAAATCGGGAGTTGTCCATATCAATGGTGAACCAATAAAAGAATCGAATATTATAGACCTTGTAAATGATACTATGCGTCATAGAAAAACTGTGCGTGCCATTGATCGTGAGCAGTTTGGAAACGAACTCAGGCGTTTAGGGATTCCTCGTGAAGGGAGAACCTAAACGCCACGCAGACGGCAATCCTGCAAGATGGTGCTACCGAGAGCGTTACGCGAAAATATACTAAGCATCTGAAAACTCATGAAGTTATAATTCCTGCTGGGCTCTACGCTAGTGTAAAAGCACTAATCGACACCATTAATAAAACAGATATATTCAAAGACCATATCTACCTGGAATATAATGAGGATGTTGGCGGGATTGTAAGCTTGAAACGAGCACCTGATGACTGCGTTATAGATAAGTGTGTACTTCCACATCTTATATGTCTTGACGATAAACTTTCTAAAGCTTTGGGTTTCGAATCCGGAAAAGTTATGGACATTCATAAACAATCGAAATTCATCGCAAATTATCCTGCTAACTTATCGCTAGCGCTTCCTGATAAATTATTTGTGTATACAGTGTATATGTGAAAATTATATAACCGGTGATGCTCAGACACCTCTGTTACGTATTGTACCTGTAAATAATACAAATTATATTTATGGATCCACGCAAACTAAATCGTTCTCCCCGCCAATTTATATACCCTTATTACGGACCGAATTCGGTACGATCAAGATAGATATAAGGACCGACACTGGTGAACCAGTACCATTCCAGAGCGGAATGTTGACCGCTACATTACATTTTAAGTGGATACGATAAAATATATCGCTATGTATCGATATATTGATCATTACGAGAATCAGGTTGGTGGCGGAGTTGATCGTGTTTTCATTGGTGCTCCATATCAACGAGGACATGGTCTAGGAAGCTTTCTCAGTGGCTTATTTCGGCGTGCGTTACCATTGCTCACTCGCGGCGCTCGCGCGGTCGGAAAAGAAGCGCTACATGCAGGGATGAATATATTGGGTGATGTTGCACACAATACGCCCTTCAAAGATTCGTTTAGAGCCCGTATGACCGAGAGTGGGAGAAATTTGAAACGTAAGGCCGACGAAACATTTGAGAGTCTCATGAAGGGGTCAGGATATAAAATACAGGACCGCTCGTCACAGCATCATTCGTTGTTTGGTCACGCCAACCCTCACATCGGTACTCCTACACATAGAGCTCTAAAATATACAAAAATTCGTAAGCCTAAAAAATCTACGAAGAAAACGAAAAAAGTTTCAACCGCTAGACATAGTAAGAAAAAGGGGCGTAAATCAACAAAGTCTAAGAAAAAGGCAGCTAGGAAAACTAAGAAGACTAAAATTGTTAAGCGTAAGAAACGAACCGTTGCAGATATATTTGGATAATTAGCGAGACAATAGGTCGTTTTTACACGCGCACTCTTGCGAGTGCTTGAAATCAGAGCTGGATTTATTCACGCTTCCACCAACGCAGACCAGTATAGAAGGTTCTCAAGGAATTCATTATAAGCCCATTTCTTCACTGACAGATGAGGCTCCTATTGAATTTGTTGTCCCCAGACATGGTGATGAATACATTGATCTAGTCCATACTATGTTAAATTTGCGTGTTAAGCTACAGCCGAGGAACGGTGTAGTTGACGCCCATGATAAAGTAGCACCTGTTAACAATCTACTGCATTCATTATTCAATCAGCTTGATGTATCATTTAACCAAAAACTTGTATCGCCCTCGAATAATGCTTATGCGTACCGAGCATACATTGAATCACTACTGACTTATAAGGCTGCAACAAAAGCCTGTCAGCTCGGGGCCAGTATGTGGGTAGATGATACACCGCAATGTTTCAACTCTCAACCAGTTTCGACGGCCCCACCAGTTGAGGGTAGACCAGCCCCCGTGCAAGCGAACAAAAGTCTAGCTACGCGGCAGGCCATGATGGCAAATGGTAAAACGGTCGATCTTACAGGATATCTACATTCCGATATCTTCAATCAGGAAAAATGTTTACTCAATGGTGTTGAATTACGCCTTCGTCTTATACGTTCGAGAGATGCTTTTTGTCTCATGGATGCATCTGGGAAGGATTATACGGTGCATATAGTCGATGCCAGTCTCATTGTCCGACGTGTTAAAATTAGTCCGGGTGTTTTACTAGCCCATGCTAAGGCTTTGAGTAGAGGAAAGGCTAAATATCCGTTTACTCGCGTAGAAGTGAAACCATTTACTATTCATGCAGGTGTTCATGGTGAAACACTCGATAATGTTGTACTGGGTCAGCTTCCAAGACGGATTACTATCCGTCGGTCGATAATCGAGCCTTCAATGGAGATAGAACTATGAATCCATTTAATTTTCACCACTACTCATTAAATTGTTTATCCCTGTACGTAGACGGTGTACAGGTGCCTAGTAAGCCTTTGCAACCTGATTATCATGAGAGCCTTTATACCGAGCCATATCATACTCTATTTTCCGGTACGGGAATACTTTGGGATGACGATAGTGATGGTATAACAAAAGATGCGTATCCGTATGGTAACTGTCTGTACTGCTTCGATTTAACGCCCGATCTTTCTGCTGGACGAGCTGGTCACTGGAATCTTGTGAAACACGGTAGTGTGCGTGTTAGAAATACGTTTCAAGGCTGCTTTGACGAGTACGGTAAATTGTATTGTATACTCGGAATTCGATAATGTCGTCGAGATCGACGCGTCCCGACAGGTAATGGTAGACTTTTCGGGGTAAGCCTGCGTGCTTAAATATATTCTGTAAGACTAGTAAATATTATTATATTATAGGGATTGTAAGGTTTTTTTGTAAATAAATAAAAATATGTAAACACAGAGGTAAGCGGGTTTATGTTTTTATTCGATTTTCATTCTCTTGAAAACCTCCACCAACTCCAGCATATCATCATCATCATCATCATCATTTTTCACACTATAATTTCCTTCTCCCGTCGCTTTCGACTCTTCTTTCTTCTTCTTCTTCTTCTTCAACACCTCTGCGTCTTCAGGCCTTTTTCGCTTCTCAGATCCGGCCTTTTCGCTACGCCGTGGATGGTCCTCGCGAATGCATCCACACGCTTGTTGCTGCTATAATAGGCGAATGTATATATTTAATGAATCGGTTTTTTTTTAATTTCCGTATGGTTTAATTATTAAGCTGAGTGTTACACTCACCGATGCGCGCAATTGTCTCCCCTTTCATTAGCGAAATTTTGGCGTCATCGGATAAACCATATTTTTGGAGGCTGTTTTGGGTATTGCATCCGCTTGTCCCGGCGCGTTGTAGCCTTCGGCTTGGAGTGGTGTAACCAGCCATGGTTATTCTGTTCTCCCACACGCGTTCTTCTCTGTTGAGTCGCGTGGTTACGCCTCGTGAATACCTCTACAAACTTTGCTCTTCGGTGGACCATTTTTAGGTGTATACCGTAGGAGAATTATTTTGTAAGTGAACTTCCACTGCGTTACGCTAAACAGCAGGCCTCATGCAATATGCAGTCGGAAGTGGGGTACTAGAAGGGGGGTTGTTTACGCCACGTTTCTTTTCCGCTATTTGTAAGTAGGCGTCTCAAGGGTTGGGTCCTTATAGGACCACACAAAAAAGTCAAACTAACGTATTGGACACACTCCCGCTCATCCCCTCCATCGTCAAAAATCTTGGAGATCCATCTGTATCAATCCTCGGTAGTAGACAGCGATCCTTCGACAGTAGCGGTTGTGCTTACTGGAGCATAACATCTTTTCACAAAAATGGACTATGTCATTGATATTCAAGGGTTTGACGATAAGGATGACCGTTTCATTGTTAAAGAAGTAGCCATTGTCTACTTCTAGCCGTTGTCTATCAAGATAAAGAGTATTTCGGGCATTGGATCACCGCGCCAGCATACGTTTTTACGGATCTTCCAAGATCAATGCGCGCGAAAAATAATTGGACGACTCGCCATCATCACGGCCTAGATTGGTTCGAAGGAGACGTAGGAGTCAGAACACTACACGCAAATCTTCGACAGACACACGGGCTGCTGGAACGATTTAGACTCGCGGACATGAAAAAGCGAAATATCTACAAAATGTGACAGCTCGTGAAATAAAAAACCTTGAGGAAACTGACTGTCCTTCATTTAACGATCTGCCTTCCTCGACGCAAGTCTGTTTGCATCATGGACTCTTAAACAGACCGGAGCTATCTTGTGCTCTAAACAACGGCGCAAAATTAAAGAAGTGGATCCTTCGCGACGTGCCTCCTACAGCTACGCGGGTACCAAAGTTTGACTTCTCACCAGAACCTTTGAATCTAACGAAGCCACGCGACTGTTACTCTCCAGTCGTAACAAGTGATGAATACGATCCAGATTAGCCAAGCATTGCAGAGCTTACACTCTAAAGTGTCACGAAGTGTTCATGCCGCTGATCAGATTCCAACTCTGTTAACGAGACCGACAGCCATTGTTGTGAACACTGATGACCACACACGCCCTGGAACACACTGGGTCGCAATCTACATCGATGGCCGAGGACGTGGATCGTACTTCGACAGCTACGGCCTTCCGCCGCTTATAACAAGCCATATCCACCGTCTACGTAAGAACTGCACCCTCTATCGATGGAATACCAAACAGATTCAAAGCCTCTCTTCAAATGTGTGTGGCCAGTTTTGTATTATGTTCCTTTATCATATGTGCGGCGGGGGATCTCTACTACAATTCCGGAATCTTTGCACTGCCGATCTCAAACAAAACGATCGAATCGCCGCAAGATTTCACAAACGTATAATGAGTAAGTTGTCGACTGCTACGAAAAACATTAATAGACCCTTTGGAAACTCGCTAACAGGTCGCGGAGTCTATGTAAAAAAATTTGTTCAACATTGGTGCGCTAGACTGACTAATTTTTAAATTTGTATACATTAAAACTGTAAGTCTAGATTTAAGAATAAACATGCAAACTTGATTGTAAAATGTACAACAAAATGATTTTTACTTACCTTCCCGCATCCGTTTCGTATATTTATTTTTTATTTTTTTTTTTTATATAAGCTGAAAAATATAAAACATTTTTTTTCCACGCGGGGAATCGAACTCGTGCTTTCAAAGAAAACGCTACTTGAGTTCAATGTCTTACACCGCTCGGTCAAGCTAGCTTACGCAAAGCATTCGGCTACCCTCGAGAAACACCCTACGCGCAAGAGCGAGAGCACTCCCTCCCGCAGCAACAAGCCCGCGCTCGGAGAATCCAAGATGGCGCGACTCGCTGCTACGTTGTCACGAGCTCTCCCGTACGCTCCCTGGACTTCAGCCATCCGCCGCTATACCGTCTACGCGCTGCACCGCTCGGCATCCTCTCTCATGTACCCTAGCCGACGGGCCCGCCGCCGCTCGGCCGCTAGCGTACCCCAAAAATCCAACATGGCGTGACTCGTCGCTACGCCGTCACCAGCTGACCCCGCGCGCGCTCCAGCCAGCTCACCCCCGCCACGCTTTCACACCCTTCCACTACACACTCACTCCCTCCCTTCACTACCCTCTCCCCATCATCCCCTCCGTCCGCATCGTACGTCGAGCTGCTCAAGTGGTCGACCAGGGGCGGGTGGTCGGGACTTGGCAGCCGAAGAAGCAACATCTCCTCCAGCTCCTCACCCTGGACACCCACCACCTTCCTACACGGCCGCGGGGGGCAGGGGGAGGGGGGGGGGAAGAGGGGGGGAACCACCCCAGCAGCGAGCCGGCGGGCCTCACGGCCCGACCGACTACGCTGCACAGCAACCCCCACTCCTGAAAGACGCCATCTTGAAAAAATCCATATAGGTACTGTAGTCTACTGTAGTATTACATTCATTTGGATGCATTTTCAGGTTTTTGCTTAGTTTTAGGACGATAGCTGAACATTTACGCAAGTTAGAGCACCACATCCTTTTTCAACATTTTTTCTATCAGGGCTTAAATCTCAGTTTACTTCCGCGAAAAAATCTCAAAATTTAGTGATCGCAGATTTAATAATAATATAAAAAATTAAATATGATCTTTATACTTAATAATTATCTTTCCTAAACATGCATTGTTCAATTCGTTAATTTTGTATTTCATAATTTTTTAGATTAAGGATTCTGATCCTATTTAACTTTTGGTTGGAAATGCATATGTAATGCATCCTTAAAAGCTGTTTTATGATAAATAACGTATTACTGGGTTAATAATTTCTTATGTATTACGAATATTCGCATATCATTAGAGAATTCTTCCTACGTTGAGGAAGATTTTCGTTCGGCTCATTTGGCTTGGAGAATCTGGTTGACTGTAATCGCTTAGAGCCTTAACGTAGCTATGTCGCTTCGCGCTCATTTCGCATAAGTTCAAGAAAAATAAGAGAAAATTGCATGTACTTCTCGATGGTATAAAATTTTGAAAAAATGCATGCATACTAACGGTTCTGAAAAGATTAATTGTGCATAATAATAATTCCAAAATGTTATTAATAAATGAATAAAAAATGAATTGTTTAACAAATTATCCGGCAACATAACTTTTTTGAAAATGAAAATGATTCATTCATTTTTCTGAATACGTATGAATTTTTTCAGATTTTTCAGTCAAGTTTGATTTTTGTTTTATATATGGAAAAAATGTGTAAAAAAACAAAAAAAATCAAAGTTGACTGAAAAATCTTAAAAAAATCATACGTATACAGAAAATTGAACAAATCATTTTCATAAAAAAAAAGTTGAAAATTCACATTTTCATATAGCTTCCTCATAAAAGCTGAAAATTGAAATTTTCACATCACTTCCTCATAAAAGTTGAAAGTTGAAAGTTGAAAGTTGAAAGTTGACATTTTTATATCACTTTCTCATAATGGTCCTTTATTCGGAAAGCTTCTTCTATAAGAAAGCATTTACTATATTTTTGGCGTCCTCATAGAGGAAGCTTTCCGAATAAAGGACCATTATGAGAAAGTGATATAAAAATGTCAACTTTCAACTTTCAACGTTCAACTTTTATGAGGAAGTGATGTGAAAATTTCAATTTTCAGCTTTTATGAGGAAGCTATATGAAAATGTGAATTTTCAACTTTTTTGCCCACATCAATATCGTATTTAACTTTTAGTCAAAACTGGTGGCTGACTCAGGTTTAGCCCGAAAAAATACACCAACCTTACACTTTTGGTCAAAACCGATGTAGGCTCTGTGCTCGGCGCGAAAATAACATAGAATTATGTGTTCCAAATTTTGTTTCGATCCTTCAATTTTTACTCGAGAAGTTCAAATGACATCGCTTAATCTAATTATTTCAATTCCATCATATCCATCCTGTTGTGTATTTATTGTCTTAAAACACGATAGACCCCTGGATTTTTCCGCGATCCCATCGGAAAGCAAAGAAATCGCTGTTTAAAAATACCGAAAAACACTAATTTTTGCAATTTTGGCTACAAAAATGCCCGGTCAACTTTTTCGCTAGATGTCGCCCCAGGACTTTAATTCCATGTATTTTTTCATGCTGATCACGAATTTGACACTTTTTTATACATAGACGAACATTTAATGTGGAAAAATGCGTCTTGAAAAAAAAAAAAATTGCATAAAAATCGAAAAATTCAAAATGTCATAAAATTTTTACGGTTCGATCGATTTTCTTGAAATTTTGATAGGATCATCTGGTGATGATATTCCATTTGTGTACGCGTTTTCAGCCCAATAGCTGAAAAATTGCGAGCGCTACGCTGCGTACAGACATTTTCGAAGAAATTAAAAATGGCGTGCAAAAAAAACAACTGAACATTTTTGGACGAAATTTTGACCAAACGTTGACTATTGATCACATATGATGTGTGCCAAATTTCAGCTTGATCGGTTAAGGCTTTCTCGAGTTATCGCGGTTTGAATTTTTCACGTCGAATTCACACACACACACACACACACACACACGCACACACGCACACGCGCACACGCGCACACGCGCACACGCGCACACGCGCACACGCGCACACGCGCACACGCGCACACGCGCACACGCGCACACGCGCACACGCGCACACGCGCACACGCGCACACGCGCACACGCGCACACGCGCACACGCGCACACGCGCACACGCGCACACGCGCACACGCGCACACGCGCACACGCGCACACGCGCACACGCGCACACGCGCACACGCGCACACGCGCACACGCGCACACGCGCACACGCGCACACGCGCACACGCGCACACGCGCACACGCGCACACGCGCACACGCGCACACGCGCACACGCGCACACGCGCACACGCGCACACGCGCACACGCGCACACGCGCACACGCGCACACGCGCACACACGCACACACGCACACACACACACACACGCACACACACACACACACACACACACACAGCCACGGGGGGATGTCTGTAACCCCTACGTGGCGCGTCCCCAGGTGGCGGATCGGGGAGTGCTCGCTCGCAAGAGAGGGTAAGGCCTAAATAAAATAAGCCTCGCGGACCAACAGACTGGGGGAAGAAACCCCGACAAAAAATCAACCATGGCGAGTACGACCTATGGAAAACCGATTACGGTGCAGGGGCCCGGATCCCCAGTACCGGCGTCTAACAGAGGCGAGAGCGCGGGCCTCGGGACGTCGTCATCAAACTACCGCAACAGCACCACAGAGGTGGACCACTTGGCCTCTGTCGCGCATACAGCGTCAAGTGAGGAGTCCAGAAGGAAAGAAGAGTTCCTCAGGCTAGGAAGCAACATCACGAAGATGATAGAATTTATCAAGGGCAAGACGAATGTCCACGGGGAAATCCGAAGATTGGTGAACTCAATGAGTACCTCGTACAATAGAGTGTCGAAATGGGATGAAGAAATCAACGCGAAGAACCCAGGGAAGAAACCATTGTCCCAAGGAATACCGTCGACGATGCAGAACTCACCCATGACCGGTGTCGAGACGACAACGCCGGAATCCAAGCAAAAGCTGGACCTTGACGGCAGGAAAAAGCGCACCCCGCCTTCCGGCGAAAACCGTGAGGTAAAGAGAAATAGAAAGCAAACGGATGAACAGACCGACACTCAGCTAAACCAGACAAACCTTGTCGAAGAAGTAAAAAACCAATGGGAAACTGTTAGGCCCAGGAAGCCGCGAAAGCAGCGCAAAACGGCGGTTGTACCCAATGCCGTTATAATCCAGAAAAAGGGCGAACTCAGCTACGCGGAAATCTTGAGTAAAATCAAAAAGGATGCTGCCCTGCAGGACGTAGGACAAAATGTCACCAACGTACGCAGGACGAAGGTAGGAGACATCATCCTCATAATGGACAAAATCAGTCAGGAGATGACTTCTCAGTTGGGCACAGCGATTGAGACGGTACTTGGCGAGGAGGCCACAATCAAGACAAGAGTCCAGGAAATCACAATCGAGATCAAGGATCTTGATGAGGTGACAACAAAGGAAGAGATCCTCGAGGCGCTGGCAGACAGGCTCGGTAGCGACAAAGATGTACGACCGGAATGCGTCCTGTCTCTCCGTAAGGCTTATGGGAACACCCAAATCGCCGTGACCAAATTGCCTGTAGAAGCAGCAAAGAAGCTCACCGATGCAGGTAAGCTGCGTATCGGCTGGGTGAATTGCCGAGTACGAGAATTAGTGAAGCCAACCAAGTGCTACAAGTGCTGGCAGTATGGCCACCTTGCCAAGAATTGTAAAAGCGCAACTGACCGGTCGCAATGCTGCTATAAATGTGGTGCGGAAGGCCACGTGGCCGCCAAGTGCAACTCGGAACCATGTTGCATATTATGCAACGGTGGAACGATGAGTGATGCAGGCAGGCACATAGCTGGAAGCAGCAAATGCCCAGCCTACGCGAAGGCTTACCAGGCGCTCATCCAGAAACGAGCATGAAAGTATTGCAGGTAAACCTGAATCACTGCGAAGCGGCACAGGACCTGCTCATGCAGACTGTGCGGGAAAAGGAAGTACACATTGCGATCATCGCGGAGCCATACCGAAACCTTGATGGACAAACCTGGAAAGCAGATACCACGAACAAGGCCGCCGTTTGGGCATGTGGCAGGTTCCCTTTCCAGGAGATCATGAGCAGGCATGAAGAGGGCTTTGTGAGAACCAAAATAAATGGTGTGTATGTGTACAGCTGCTACACTCCACCCAGTATGACTATAGAAGTCTTTAAACGTGTAGTAGATCGGCTGGTTAGTGATGTCAAGGATCGGAATCCATGGGCCATAGGCGGCGACTTTAATGCCTGGGCAATGGATTGGGGCAGTAAGAGGACGGACAGAAGAGGACAAGCACTGCTGAAAGCGCTTTGTACACTGAACCCAGTCCTGCTAAACGATGGTAAAGCACCCACTTATCGTAGAGGAGAAGCGAGTTCTACCATAGACCTGACCTTTGTCAGTAGCAGCCTCGTAAAGAGCGTCAAGCACTGGCAAGTGACGGACATCTACACACACAGCGACCACTCCGCTATCATATGGGAGGTCTCAAGGTTCAGGAGACCGGCACGACGATCATCGAGGATGTCGAGAATTAGGGGCTGGAAGGCTAGTGCTTTCGATGATGAGGTGTTCCGACTGGCTATGGTAGGCAGCGAAGTCGGAGAGCATAACGCAGAAATAAAGGTGGCGGAAGTCATGAAAAGGGTCACAAGCGCATGCGATGCCTCCATGCCGAGACGAAAAAGGGGGAACCACCATCAGCCAGTGTACTGGTGGAATAAGGCGATAGCCGATCTTCGGAGGGCAAGTAACCATGCCAGGAGGATAGCTCAGCGGGCCAGGGGAAAGGACACATATCCAGTGTTGGCTGCAAGATTCAAGGCGGAGCGTACAAGGCTGACCAAAGCCATTAAAAGGAGTAAAAGACAAAGCTGGACCGATCTATTAGGCGAAGTAGATAGCGACCCATGGGGCAGGCCATATAAAGTGGTAATGACCCGACTCCGTAGTCAGTCAAGACAGCAACCTACCTGTCCGGAGCAGCTCAAGGAGATAGTCACGGTGCTATTCCCAGAACAGGAAGGGCTGGACTACCAAGTGGAGCAAGTAGCCGAGGAAGACGTTCCCCGCATCACATGCGAGGAACTACTCCGAGCTTGCAGCAAAGTAGGAAATAACAAAGCGCCTGGAATGGATAACATTCCCAACATAGCGCTCAAGGCTGCGATCAACGAGGCACCCGAGATGTTCTTGGACATGTATAATACCTGTCTCAAGGAAGGGACCTTCCCAGCGAGATGGAAGGTGCAGAGACTTGTCCTTTTGCCTAAGGGGAACAAACCGCCAGATGACCCGTCCTCATATCGCCCTCTATGCATGCTGGACACTGCGGGAAAGGTTCTAGAACGAATCATACACAATCGGATAGAATCTGCTATCGGGAGCGCCCTAGCAGGCAACCAATATGGCTTTAGGAAATCAAGATCGACACTCGACGCGATTAAACATGCTGTTGACGCTGCGAAAGACGCAACTGCCGGTAGAAGGTGGAAACGGGGTCCAAAGAAATATTGTCTGGTGGCGAGCCTTGATGTCAAGAACGCGTTTAATTCGGCCAGGTGGGAACACATCTGTGCGGCTTTGAACAGACTGGAGGTACCACCTTACCTGAAAAGGATGGTAAAGAGCTATCTCGACAACAGACTTCTCATGTACGATACAGAAGATGGTCCACAACAGTATGAAGTCACTGGGGGAGTACCCCAAGGCTCCGTACTGGGGCCACTCCTTTGGAATATCATGTACGACGGACTGCTAAAACTACGACCACCGCAGGGAGCGGAGATAGTGGCCTTCGCCGATGACGCAGCGATTGTCATCGTCGCTAAGTACCTGGAGGAAATGCACTGCATCTTCGAGGAAACATATGAACAGATCCAACA
This sequence comes from Amblyjoppa fuscipennis, assembly GCA_963575735.1. Lineage (NCBI taxonomy): Eukaryota > Metazoa > Arthropoda > Insecta > Hymenoptera > Ichneumonidae > Amblyjoppa > Amblyjoppa fuscipennis. Next base: position 5,000,564 of record OY754497.1, read on the forward strand.
ATGGATGTGCTCGGCTGGATTAAAACAGGCTGAACACAAGACGGAAGCTGTGCGGATCACTAGCAGGAAGAAAGTGGAGACGATAAACCTTACGGTGGGGGAACACGTCATTACTTCCCAACCCTACATCAGGTACTTGGGAGTGATGCTTCATACGAAGCTTAGCTTTAAGCAACACACTGACCATGTTGCCAAGAAGGCAGCTAAGGTAGTAACAGCGTTAGCTCGGCTCATGCCAAATATTGGCGGACCGCGACAGGAGAGGAGGAACCTTCTAGCATCAGTGGTGACCTCGGTTCTTACCTACGGCATCGCCATCTGGGGCGAAGGGCTGAGGACCCAGAAATACCGGAGAAAAGTGGCTGCAGCTTACAGGCTCAGTGCCTTGAGAGTATCCGGTGCACATCGCACAGTATCGGAGGATGCTGCATGCGTTATAGCAGGAATGGTCCCCATACACATACTGGCCGAGGAGAGAAGAGCAATGTACGAAGCAAGGACTACACAGACGGAGGTTCAAGAGGAGCAGCGAACGAACGCGAGGCAGCGTAGCCTGGATCGATGGCAAGGGGAGTGGGATGCATCAGTGAAGGGGAGGTGGACACACCGACTAATCCCTCAGGTGGAAGGTTGGGTAAACCGCAAACGTGGCGACACCAACTATTATCTGACGCAGATGTTGTCGGGCCACGGTTGCTATAGAGCGTATCTATACAAGTTTGGATATGAAGAGTCTCCCGAATGCCCAGCAGGGTGCGGCGTGGCAGAGGATGCCGAACATGTTTTCTTTCACTGTCCCCGTTTCCGGACAGATAGGGAAACATTGGAAGAACTGTGTGGGACGTGCACGCCGGAAAATGTGGTGCAACGTATGGTAGCATCGGACCAGGCGTGGAACGCTACCTGCCACCTTGCTACCGCAGTACTGAAGAAACTGCGTAGTGAAGAACAGGAGAGAAGAAAGGCGGAAGTGGGAGGATAAAAGTCCCTAAAAAAAAAAAAAAAGAAACGGCGGAAATGGCGTGGTAAAACCATATCAACAGCGGAAGAGCTACGGCTGCGACCACCCCCGCGAAGTAATGCCTAGCGGCGGTGCCGCGGGGGTATGAGAAGGTCAATGGCGGAGGAGGTTTAGGGTTTTAGTCGGTAGAGCACACCTGCGAGTCTGACACACGGGTTGCACATGCAACCTAGGTGCATAAAGCATTTCCCCCCTCCAAGAAAAACACACACACACACATCCGGACATTTTTTCTAAATGTGATTTTTCGATGTTTTGGAACATTCTGAACACGTTTTCATTAAAATCTGGAATTTTTTTTTTCACCATAACAAAGCTTCCTCTATGAGGAAGCAAAAAGTTGGTTTGCCGGATAATTTGTTAAACAATTAATTTTTTTATTAATTTGTTAATAACATTATGGATTTATTATTATGCAATTTTAATCTTTGCAGTACCTTTAATACGCATGCATTTTTTTCAGATTTTTATACCATCGGGAAGTACTTACAATTTTCTCTCATTTTTCTCGAACTTATGCGAAATGAGCGCGAAGCAACGTAGCTACCTTAAATTACCGTGCCACGTCTCTGGAGCGAAATCTGACGCTAGATACAATTCGCGAGTCTCGTAGTTTCTTGTCTCGCAGGACTCGTACACTATACTGTAAACTGTGTATGTAAGAGTGTGTAAGAGTACATCGAGGCTGAAGAGATAAAATGAAAAGACAAATAAGGACCATTAAAAAAATAGTCCCATCTTAAATGGAGGGCGTTGCTCCGTTTTTCCCCAGAGTCTTATATGTATAAAGTTGTGTTGATCGGTATCAATACAATGGGTAAATCAATACAAATAGTAGAATCTATACACGGTACTCCGTGTATAGATTCTATATAACGGACGAAAGCGTCATTGACTCCCGTTTCTACGTTCATGCCATTCACATAATGTTTCTTAACAAATTCACGAAAATGTCGCTGTCCGTTCCCGTCAAGTGTGCGTGCAAAGGCACTTTTCCGCACTAGTGCTGGAAAAAAGACCATATTGGGTTTGTACGATTGCCCAGTATTTTTCCCGCACGCGATGCGACAAAATGCCGTTTTGCTTCATAGGAACGGAAAGCGGGATTTCACTTGCATGTGTTAAGAAAATATTTTTTTATAGTATTAAGTCAATTATCAAATATTCACCGTTTTGGGGCCTGGTCTAATGTATTTTTCCGCGCTGATTACGAATCTCGAAATTATTTTACTCTTGAGGTGATATTCGATGCCGAAATTCTCGTCAGACGTAAAATAAAAATTTTCCGAAAAGTTAAACAATTTTTAAATCTTATAAAATTTTAACCGGTCTATCGATTTTCACAAAAGTTAATACGAAACATTGCATCAGTGTTAGTCCATTCCAGTGTCAAATTTCAGCTCGATACCTATATCTTTACGCAAATTAGATCATGTTCGGCTTTTCCTCAAAAACAAAACAAAAAAATCAATATTCCATAAAATCTGTCTCCTTGAGATATTTCGGCCAAATTCAATACCGAAGATCTTTGATTATCGTATTATATTTGTATGCAGTTTTAGGACAGTAACTCAAAATTTACGCAATTTAGAGCTACGAAGACCTTTTTCCAAATATTTTAAAGTTTCAGAGAAATGAGAGGGAATTGCAAACACTTCTCAATGGTATAAGATTCTGAAAAAAATGAAGCATATTAAAAGTGCTGAAAAAATTAATTTTACATAATAATAATTCCAAAATGTTATTAACAGATTGATGAAAAATAAAAGCGTTTAACAAATCTTCTGGAAACCTTTTTTTTAATGAAAATGATTCGTTCAATTTTTTGAATACGTACGAATTTTTTCACATTTTTAATTCACATTGATTATAGTAACTTTCTACACATTTTTGCCGTATAAAAATGAAAAATTCAAAGTGAATTCAACAATCTTAAAAAGTTCATACGTTCTCAGAAAACTGAACGAATTATTTTCATAAAAATAAAAGTACGGTTTTCGAGAGATTTATTGAACAATTTTATTTATCATCAATTTGTTAATAACATTTTGGAATTAATATTATGCAAAATGAATCTTTTCAGCACCTTTAATATGCTCAATTTTTTTCAGACTTTTATATAATCTAGAAATGTTTGCAATTGTCTCTCATTTCTCTGAAACTTATGGGAAGTGAACACTATTCGCAGACTATCTTAACGCGTCTCTTGGTAATAGCGTTTCCTTAATAGTATAGTAGTAGCAGTAGTGGTCGAGCAGCACGAATCTTATATGCTTGACTCGCTAAAGACTCTCTTGGTGTAACGTGTGGCCCGCCGTGGTTCCCGGCCGTCTGCCGGCCGGCTGACCCTATTGCGTATTACCTTCAGCCGCGATCACTGAAGCAGAGTTCTTGCAACTATAACTTTTTAAAAATTCTAATTTAAACCACCTGGAACGAGGATCTCACACAGAATCTCTCATATCATTATCGCGTATCTGCCGCATCAGTTGGGCACATAAACTGTAGATTTTAGCTGGACTGGAAGCCGAAACTACCAGCAAACATTTGATTGGGAGATAGTTTGCGGAGTCGGGGTGCTTTGCCGTGCGTGAACTTAGTTTCGGATATGTGTACAGAATGTGTACAGGGACTGCGATACAGTCCCGATGTTCTTTTTTTTTCTACTGTACCATCAACTGTTAAGTCTTACTTTTTTCCTGAGTGATTTATCTTCGCAGTTTCGCCGGCTGTTTATTGCATCACTAGTGCGCAGAGAGCGGGGTAAAACGGAATGCCTGGGGCAAAACCTACCAGTGTCCTTTATCGGGCACGATGTTTTTTTTTAAATCGTCCGTTTTTTCCCCTCGTCCCCTAACTGTGTCAATAGTATTCTCGCTACCAAAAAAAAAAAAAAAAATGAAATAAATAAATCAATATTTTTAACAATTGCTGGTCCATAACGGCGAACAGTCGAAGTAAAAAAAATACAGCTAGGAGTCATTTATTTGTTTAGAAAAAGAAAACTACGCGGCTTTACCGATTATCAGGACATACGCTCAGTCTCCTCTACCAATTCTCAATATTTCTTCTGCATCGTTTGAGTTTTGGTTGATAATGAGATCTCGAGAGAAAAAAAGTTGTTCGAGCCTGAATTTATCGCCCGAGCCGTTTCAAAAAGTCCGGCATGTAACGGCTCGAACAGCCGAAGTTTGAATACAGGTCGTATGACGCCTTTCTCGAGTAAAAGTGTAGCGTACGGAGCGAGCCGGAATCTCACGTGACAAGAGAGATCTCGATCACAATGCGTACAGCGATTGCATATGCGCTTATACTGCATAGCAGGTATATTCCGCTTTAAGTATCACGACTGATGGCTTAAGGCGTTGTGCCAATCCTCCCTTTTCCCCTAAATCGAGTCCGGTCGGTAACAGAAGCTGTAATTCACGTTTTTTTTACACGGGTTGCATTACACAGTTGCATTAAACGGGCATTGGTGCATGTTTGATGTAAGAAATTACGTTCGAACCCAGATTCTTATCGCCTCCGGGCGATGCACAATACCGCGATCGATGACAAAAACTGTAAGCAATTTTTATAAACCACCCCGACCAATAACATTCAATCGCAAATTCTTACACGAACATGCATCGATGGCCAATTAACGTAAGAATTTTCTTCGAAACGGAAATAGTCGGCATCCGTAAAAAAAAATTAATGAGTTTTCGTCACCGACCGAGCACATGTCGAGTAGGGAGAAAGGGATGTTAGATCGCCTTAACTTTGGTCATAATATTTCTTTGAATATGTCTGAAAATTTATCTGAAAGTCTCGGAAAAATTATCACAAATTTCTCTGATTATTTTTTCAACCCCAATTTCGACCAATGAGAGCGCGGTATTTGACATCACGTGGTACAACTAGGTCTAAATTATATCGATAATTTTTCGAAAATTTTCCGGCTAGGTTGCTAGGCGATAAACATTAATTTTTCTGTCACTTGTAACCTATGCGAATGATTAAACGTCAAATTGCTATTCACGAGCATGGACATGAGTGAGCGAAGAAAGCGATTTGGTGATGAATCTCTAGAGAGCATCTCTAAAAAAATCAAACAGAATGTCCCGGCTAATACAGAGAAGAGCAAGAAGTCGATTTGGGCCCAATTTACTGGATTTTGTACAGAGAAAAAATATGTGAAATAAAATAAAACGAAATAAAACCTTGTCAGGAAAATGTTAAATACCACAATCTCATTGGTCGAAATTGAGGTTGAAAAAATAATCAGCCGAATACCCCTCAAGCTTAAAAATTAATCGGGTATTTCCCTCTTGTTTCCCTGCGTAGCATCGATCGAGATAAGTTTTGCTCAAAAATCCCTCGCGCTGCGCGCTCGGGATTTTTTTAAGCAAAACTTATCTCGCTCGTTGCTACGCAACGAAACAATCGGGAAATACCCGATAATTTTTAAGCTCTCGGGGTATTAGAACCGACAAGTCCTCTGTATTTCTCTAAATTTTCAAAAAAGTCAAAGACTTTTCTGCATCTAAATATTGCTGGGTGTTCTGAAAATCTGTCATTTTTTTCTCCCGACTTCTCTTAATAACTATGAACTTTGTTATTTTTCTCTGGCTAATAATTTTCTATACTCACGAACATTTATCTGGAGAACTGCAATAGTTGCTGATTTACAGCGAAAACCAGAATGAGCAAATCTTAAACAGAACTCGTAAGTTATGTGAAATTCTCTAAACGCACATGACTTAAGAAAATCATAGCATTTCCGAAAAATAAAGTTTTTTAAAAATGTCTATTCTTGGTACAAGTAACAAAATGAGTAGATCTTAGAAACAACTTGTATTTTCTATTAACGTACGTAAAAAAAAAGTTTTCCATAGTTTTGCGGAAAATACTCTAAATTTCTCTAATAAATTGTGACTATTGTAGATCGCATCGAGAAAATGACCGATATTTATACATTTTTAAGTGGAAAATTGAAATTTTGATACCGCTTCCCCATAAAAGTTACAGCAACCACAGAGAATGTAAAAAAAGTTCCAAACCGCGTAAAATCTTGAATCGGGCCTCGATCGTAATGAGAATTACATTGAACGAAGCGACGTGATCACTCTAGTACACCGAAAAAAAGGTTTGTTAATATCAACCTCACAGCTGTGGTCACGGAAAATTGGTTTGAATCAATCCAGGCGCATTTAAACAGACTGCACCGTTGTTGAAACACTACAACTGGTGTGGGTGTGTCAATTGCGTATAGCAGTTACTGCGATTGTAATGTTGGTTCAAAGTGAACCAAAAATGCATTAAATCCACAACTTTTTTTTCGATACAATCGTATATACTGTCACCGTACAGAAGGTATATTATTTTGACTTGAAAGGAAAAGAAAATGTAAACAAAAAAAGAAATATAGAAATATAGAAATATAGAAATATAGAAATATAGAAATATAAAAATATAGAAATATAGAAATATAGAAATATAGAAATATAGAAATATAAAAATATAGAAATATAAAAATATAGAAATATAGAAATATAGAAATATACGAAATTCCAAAACGTTTCCTTTTTTATGCTTTCTTTTTATCTCTCCTGTCTCTTTTCTGTCTGAGCCGTCGAGAGAGTGTAACTCCGATTCGCTGAATCTCGAGTAACGAAGACGACATCGCCGAAGTATGATGATCTAAAATTGATTCTTTCGCTCGTGCGAGCATCGGCATCGATTCTCGCACCCCAGCATTGTTTACCTCCCACATAAAGAAAAATAACAAAAATAAAAATATTTAATTTCATCACACTACCTACCATTAGCTACTCAAGTTCTACCGTTACCTCGGTCCCCAAACAGTTCTCGTCAATATCCAGTGAAGTCACGCAATTATGCATACTTAATTTGCAACCGATAATGTTATACAGGGTACCGACTTGAAAAAAAAAAACATCGTAAGCCTCGATACTCGCCAAGTTGTAGACCCAAACGTAATAGCAACCAGACCCAAATTAATTAATAAAAATAAAAGGAGCAGAAAAATCTTGAAGAAAAAACGGAATATTAAGAATATTAACGAGCTAATTATTGAAGACAAAATGAATTGAATGTATCGAAGTGATTTACGTTCACTAGAGAATTGCCGTCGAATATTTGGAGCTTTGTCGCTTTATTGCACGTGTTCTTTTGTTCTTGCTTCGCGCTCGGCGTGTGTTTACATTTTGTCATGTAGCGTTGCCGAGTAGTTCGTCCTCGGAATCTTCGAATGCTCGTTACCAGCTCAGTAAAATTTTACGACTAGAATTATTTCGAGCGAAATCTTATTCTGGACGCGTGACATCATCCCGACCAGCTCCGAATCTTTGAGACGGCTTATCTGATTTGGTTGACAGTACAAGACTGGTTTTCCTCGTGCTTTCTCGGGTATTGTATTATTAATTGACAGAATTCCGAATTTATGAATTGACCGTCGTTCTGCGTTACTTATTCGTTTCGTCCTTCTCGTAGGGCGTAGGAATATCTTGTTCGAGCGAGCCTCGCTAATGACAAGTTTAGGACTCGGCGTCGGTAACAAAAACTGTAATTTCTTATGTGCAACATGTTTTTAGCGAGCCAACGATCAACCATAATTTAATTCCATTAACAATTCTTTTCAGATTCTAATGGTATTACGGGTATTACTTTTCAAGAGAACGACCGTGCGTTTAGGATCATGGTATTTTTTTTGCTGATCGGAATTGGATCCGTGTTCAGCATACTCCGTATAAGCAAGATCAAGGAAAACTATCCCGAAAGGTATACTACTCGGATAACAATGCACTTCAAATTATGTCTGTGAATACATTATAATGATACCACATTTGATTTAGGATCATGACGTCATTCATCAAAACACGGAGCCTGAAAGTTACGGACACAATTCATCAGCCTCTGGACAACATCAATAATATTTTTTTCATCGATACCAAAGGCTTTTACAATATTGTCAGCGATCTTAAACGGCCCGTCCGGCAAAACATCTCCGGTAAGCTTATCAAACTTGCAATTTCTTTTAAACAATAATCTGATTACCCCCCGCCCCCCCCCCCATTTTGTTCTTGGTTTGTTAATTGTAATTGAGAATTTCATTTCGGGGAAACGTAGGTCCCAATTTTCCAAATGTCAATGGCGTAATACCTCTGAATTCCTTATAGGCTAAGTTTTGTGTTGGTAAAAAAAACATCGAGATTTTAATGAAAACGTGTTCAGAATATTCCAACACGTCGAAAAAATCACATTCAAAAAATGTTCGGGTGTGCGTGCGTGCGTGAATCAGACGCGAAAAATTCAAATCGCTATAATTCGAGAATGCCTTGACCGATCAAGCTGTAATTTGAAGAAAAATTAATTTAAAAAATGTTCAATTATTTTTTTGTACGCTATTTTTAATTCGTTCAAAAATGTCGGTTCGCACTACAGCTCTCACAATTTTTTAACTATCCGGCTAAAATCGCATACACAGATGGAATATGATCACTCAATGATCCCTGTGAAATTTCGAGAGAATCAATCGAGTCGTTTAAATTTTATGTAATTTTTAATGTTTTGCATTTCATGAAAAATTAGTACTTTAGTTGGCTGAAGGACTTCAGTCGATGGCTAATTGGCATATATGTCATTGGAGTCTGTTATGTATTAAAAACTATTCCATGTTATGCACTGTCAATAAATCCACTACTACTAGTACTTAACTTTAGACGCAATTGTCCTCATAAATATTCATTTATTAATAAAATAAGTGCCATATTTATGATCAGCGTGAAAAAATACATGAACTACAGTCTCGGGGTGACGACTAATGGAAAAGGTTATCGGGAATTTGTATAGTCAAAATTGCAAAAATGAGTGATTTTACGTTTAAACAGCGATTTCTTGCTTTCCGATGGCATCACGGAAAACCCCAGGTGCCTATCGTGTTCTACTGCAAAAAATACATAAGACGATCGATATGACGGGGTTGAAAAATTTAAATGCAGACGTATCATTGAAATTTTTTGAGCAAAACTCGAAAGTGAAGAAAATACATTAATTCGGAGGCGCATAATTTTCTATGTACTTTTTCACACCGGGCGCAGATTCGACAAAATGTAGCATGACAATGGTGTATTTTTACGCGCTGAACCTGAATCGTCCAGCCGTTTTGCATAAACGTCTAACACGTCGTTAACGTTGAAAAAAGTCGCAAAATCCAATTTTCATATCGCTTCCTCATAAAAGTTTAAAATTAAAATTTTCACATCGCTTTCTCATAATGTTCCTTCATTCGCAAACATTATGAGAAAGCCATATGAAAATAAAAATGTTAAACTTTTATGAGAAACCATATAAAAATTTCAATTTTCAGCTTTTTTAAATACAACTCAACCCACTGTGCTTAAATGACCAGGTACTCCTCCGTTTACCTTCGATCAGCAGCGAGCGCGAACTCACCACATCGATGATGAACAGACGAATGTGAAAAAACAGAAGAGTTGTTTACTTGGAGGGAAGGCAATGCCATCGGTAACATCGAAAAGAATGTTTGTGCTCATCTTCTCGGTAAAATGCAAGAAAACGAGTGTGAAGAGAATGGACGAAATAGGCCGAGATTGCAGAAAGGGGGAGGAGCTACGGCTACCGGACGGGGGCAGAAGTTACAAAGCTAAAATTCTCGAAGTCAGCGGTAAGCAAAGCAGTGCCGCGGTGATGCAATTTCTCGGGCTTGATTCATATTTCGTTTTATTATTATAAATCGAAATCATTTACGAAACGTAAATAGTTTCAATAAGTTATCATTTTTTCTCGAGTTCGTTAAAATAACCACCTTCCTTGCGTCCAACCCTGGCGGATAATCGCCAATCATTGACCAATGATCATTATTAATTTGGGTGCATGCGCAATACGGTTTCATTACTCCTTCGGTAGTAGTAGCGCTCATTACTACCTCCGGAAGTCCTATTACGCCTGGGGGAGAACAGGTCATTGGTGAATATAGCGATTTTGCCACGCAAGAAATGTGGTTATTTTAACGAGGTCGGAAAAAAAGTATCGCATGCTACACGGGAGATAATGTATTTTCACCTCGTGTGACTCAAGCTTTGCACTTTGCAAAAATCGCGAACTTTTCTCCCTTGTAGCATTATATATTATTTCGATCGAAAATACGCCACTTTCGGTTTGAAAATTTCATTTTTCAACCGGAAGTGACATCATAGCAGCGATGTTATAAGTCGGATTCACTGTTTAGAGGATAAACATTGGCTCGAGAGGCTAGGAGTCACGGAAGATGGTGAGGTTATCCCTCCGAAAAAGAAAACCCAAAAAACAAAAGGATTGGCCGGCCAGAAGAGCAAAGCAGTCAAGAACGCCGAAGAAAGAATATTACGACTTATGATTGAGGGAAATGGTAGCATGAACACTCGCCAAGATGCTGGCGTAATTGGATCGAAAGAACTGGACGAGGACGAGGACGAGGACGACGTGCCGACAAGAGAAAAACTAAAGAAAAATGAAAGCGAATCCGACGGCGTGGTTCTGTCGAGACAAAAACTAAAAAAAAAAGTAAACGAATCCGATAACGTGGTTCTACCGAGACAAAAATATAAAAAAAGGAAACTAAATCCGACGAAGGGGTTCTGCTGAGGCAAAAATCAAAAACATTTTCGCTTGCTTCCGACGACGATGACAACGACGCGATGATGCCGAGAGGTATGGGACGCAAGAGTCGAAAATGTTCGCTTACTTCCGACAGCGAGAACGATGAACTGATGCGGATCGATAAGGAACGCAAGAGTCGAAAGCGGCCGCTTAGTTCCGATGACGACGATCATGATGACGAGATGAAGCCCAGAGACGAGAGACACAAGAGTCGAAATATTTCGGTTACTTTCGATGACGAGAACGACGCGATGATGGTGAGAGAACAGAGACGCAAGAGTCGAAAACGGGTGCCTACTTCCGATGACGACGACGAGAAATTCCAGAAGACAAACGCGAGGATAATTCGGATACCGAATAGACCAGCGTTCAGCTTCGCGAAATTCCAACGCTTCATGCTCGTTAAATTCAACTCTTTGCTTTCACATTATAACTTTGTAAAAGAGGTTTTGGGTTCAATTTGTTCTGTTAATTTGTTTAATTGATTGCATCATTTTTTTTGCTACGGTTTATCTCGCGCATTTGAATTAACCAATACAGAGAGAGAGTTATGATGAAGAAACTCCAGAATACACGGTTTGGAGGTGTTTGGAATAATTTCAACACGGTAATGATTATATACACTCAAACTTTAACCTATTCCACCTATATCGTCACTTATTTGTGTCTTAAGCGATCAATTGCTTAGGATAAATGCTCAAGAACAGGTTAAAGATCATTTGCTCTCCACGAATAGAAAATAAAAGTCTTGCAAAAATGTTTCGATTGCAGGCCTCTCGGTGGATACGCAGCAGGAACAAAATAGGCCAAAAATTTGCAGAATCACCGATGCCCATTTTATGCGGATTATGGAAACTTGTATAAGAATCGAAGCACCGATTATACTTCAAGAAGTGGCAGAGACTCTGGATGGGAGCCTGAAACCCATTCTGCTGAGGCAAACTTTCGTGCAGGTTTTTATTTTTTTTTTCTCAAGCCAGGACATAACTATTTCTTTTTTCAAATTTCATAACGGATTTTGTTTGTTGTTGTTGTTTTAAAGGAGGATTTTTTATGGAGGTGAAACCTTGATACGTCCCGACAAGAGCTACATAGGATCTGAGGAGAATTTCAAGCTGTACATAACAACAAAAATCGCCGGTGTACTCCCGACTGGTCACAGCACGATCTTCGTTGTCCCCAAAATCAAGTGGTGCGTCTTAAAAACCTGCAACCTTGGAGCCTGGAGCCTGTTCTGCTGAGACAATCTCTCGTGCAGGTATATATTTATTCATTTTTTCTCGCACCTGCGTAGAAAAAAGTCGTATGGGTAAGGCTATGGGGTCGAGTATGGGTGAGTGTATGGGAAATAGTATGGAATGGATCTGGGTCAGACGATGGGACGCATCTGGGGTTTGGGACCCGCCCAGATTCGTCCCATACTCTTATCCATACTCTTTACCAGACATCGTGTGCGAGCAGGAAAATTTTCATAAAATCGACCCCATACTCTTATCCATACTCTTTTCCAGACATCGCGTACCGACAGGGAAATTTTCGTAAAATCTACCCCATGCTCTTATCCATATTCTTTCCCAGACATCGCGTACCGACAGGGAAATTTTCGTAAAATCTACCCCATACTCTTATCCATACTCTTGCCCAGACATCGTGTGCGAGCAGCAGAATTTTCGTAAAATCTACTCCATACTCTTATCCATACGCTTTCCCAGACATCGTGTGCGAGCAGCAAAATTTTCGGAAAATCTGCCCCATACTCTTATCCATACTCTTTCCCAGACATCGTGTGCGATCAGCAAAATTTTCGTAAAATCTGCCCCATACTCTTATCCATACTCGTTCCCAGACATCGTGTGCGAGCAGCAGAATTTTCGTAAAATCTGCCCCATACTCTTATCCATACTCGTTCCCAGACATCATGTGCGAGCAGCAGAATTTTCGTAAAATCTGCCCCATACTCTTATCCATACTCTTTCCCAGACATCGTGTGCGAGCAGCAAAATTTTCGTAAAATCTGCCCCATACTCTTATCCATAATCGTTCCCAGACATCGTGTGCGAGCAGCAGAATTTTCGTAAAATCTACCCCATACTCTTATCCATAATTGTTCCCAGACATCGTGTGCGAGCAGCAGAATTTTCGTAAAATCTGCCCCATACTCTTTCCCAGACATCATGTGCGAGCAGCAGAATTTTCGTAAAATCTGCCCCATACTCTTATCCATACTCTTTCCCAGACATCGTGTGCGAGCAGCAACATTTTTCGTAAAATCTATCCCATATTTATATCCAGACTCTTTTCTAGACATCACGTGCGACCAACAGAATTTTCGTAACATCAAGCCCACATAGTGCTAAAAACTGTACCAGCCATCGCGTACAACGCCCGCATAGAAAAAAAGTCGTATCGAAAATTCTATCAAAATGAGTATGATTTGACTTAACTATTATTTTTGAACTCCTTATCTCGACCATTCACCCGTGGTGAAGAATTACAATTTTATGAAAATTATTAATATATTGTAACGTTTCACTTTTACGCCTAGGGTGATTGCTAGGGGACTTGTGGACGTTGGGTTCGGGACGAGCGAGAAATTATTGGTAGGCCGTCGGTTGAAAGATAAAATTTACGATTTATTAATGCAGGTGAAAAATGCGGTACAAAAGAAAGAAATTGTTCGTAGTTAATAGAGTTCTTCAGAGCGGCGATTTATCAAAACGAGGGAGAGACAAACGTAAACCCTTGGCCTCATGGGTTTTCTTTCAGTGCAAACAAAAACAACTTTAAATTAACTGAATCTTTTCCTTTAACCTGGGTTCGTTACCCTTCGATAATTTGCTTCTAAATAGCAGCAATTCTGTTCATTGATCGTCGCCGATATCTCCGGGCCTTTTTCTGGTGTCATATTCGTAACAAATGGTATTCTAAATTTCCAAACCTGGAACTCGCACCGTAAGTGCAAATCTCAGGTCGGGACCTCGGCCATAACCTTCGCTTCCACGAGAGCTACGTGCTCTGTGGTGTCCCCACCACCCCACCGGTACTCGTTTCCGGGTTAGTTCGGTCGGGTTACCCGACTAACCTTTCTAGCTACGGGGAGGAGAAAACTAGGATAGCCGACGTCGCCACCGGTGACTCCTAGTCTTTCGGGAGGTACTCTGATTATGCTTACGTCACCGCAAGCTACCAGGACCAGTAGGATAAGGGGTTCTGAATTACCTTCTCTCCGTCGCCGTCGAGAAATAATAATTGCCCTACTGGTGCTGTGCACCGCCTGTTATACCGTTCGCCGGCGGTGCGCACGGCACTCTTCGTCTCCCTACCGCGCGCGAGTCCCCACTCGTGGGGCCCCCACGGCGGTGTTCCCTCGGCGCGCGCCGCGAGCGCTCGAGTGGGGTGACGTTCTCGAACGTTCTAGAACGTTCGGCCATCGGTGTGTCTAGTGGGGGTGTGCTGGGAGCCCCTTGTCGCGCCACTCAGGGCCGGCTCGAGCCCGGGAGACGATATGAACGTCTCAGTACTTATATATCACTTTGTACATACTTCACCTTGCCTTCGTAAGATTTTTTTTTCCAAGCTATCTCAACCAGTGCACACTTAGCTGCATAAAATTTTGTAAGAAAAAATGATCATAAATGATCATATATGGATCAGATCTGATTGATCATATCTCAAGTCTCAGTCTCAAGTGATATATAAGTACGTCTCAGTACTTATATATCACTTTGTACTGTGACGTATTTTCCTGTATCTCCACGGAAATCTCGAACAAAAAAACAAAACCGAAAATCGAGAACCGAAGCTCAAACCAGACGGGAGCGAAACGCGGAATCGAGAACCAAAAAACGTCACCTTCGGCCGTCCACCCTCGCGAATGCATTGGAGTCCCGGTGGGCGCCAGTTAATTTTTGTTTCACCGGTATTAACAACCGGACTAACCTGGAGGTCGATGGAACCGACCTCCGCAGGGCTGATTTTTGTTTCGCCGGAATCGCCGAACCGGACTAAACTGGAGGTCGATGGAACCGACCTCCGCAGGGCGGATTTTTGTTTCGCCGGAATCGCCAAACCGGACTAAACTGGAGGTCGATGGAACCGACCTCCGCAAGGACAAAACACAAAACGATAAAAACGGGAACGGAACGGTAACGAGCTAACACCAATGCACCCGCGAGAGCAACGGTTGCGGAAATGCACGGTTTGCTCAGGGTGTAGGTTGTGGTAGAAGGGTCGCGATCCTTCGCCAATAAAGTAACGCGAAATCTATGCTAGCGAGAGCTCAAAATTTCCAAAACGAAAGTAATTAATTTTGTTGGCTATAAGCCACGGGAGCTCGCACACACGTGCATCGGGAGAGCTCAGCTGACCGAAGGATCGAGCGAGCGTAACGAGAGCGAGAACGAATCCTATACGCGATCGAAAATTTACACAAACGATAAACTCACCAGCAGGAATAAATCCAGCAGGAATCAGCAGGAATAAATCCAATAATATGGGGCGAGAACCGCACCTTACGATGCTCCGAGAACTTCAGCACAATCACTGCACCTCAAGAACGTTAACCGAAACGCATCATGAACACAGGAAATCGGTAAAGAACTCGCACGAGATGGCACACGAGTCGAACCGCGAACGCGCGGTGACAGGTAGCGCGAGCGAGACACACGAACCGGAGCGAGACGGTAGCCGGAGTCTACGACAGCGCGAGCGAGACACGCATCGCGAGCGCGAGACAATACCCGAAAAACCGTAAACACACGGGAGCGCGAGCGAAGTCCGAGTTGCCCCGAGGACGACACTCGGTAGACTGATTTGTCTACGATAACACCTGTAACGGATCATTATCATTATTTCGGGAACTCTGACCGATAGCTACTGCCCTCTCAAACTATTTCGAAACGGGATTTCAACGGGAGCCTGTAACCGAACTGTACGAAGCGGTAAATTTCGAGGATCGTTACGATCGCTTCTCCTCGTGCAATGCGTGAAAACAAGGCTCTTCCCCATCTCAAAACCACGGCACAAGGGTTCCATCCTTGTCCGGATTAAACCGTAACTCCGCCTGTTCTCCAACGCATTGCACTTTACCGTATTACCCACTAGAGCGCCGGGTTTGCACCGGACTTTGGCGTATTCGTAACGAAGCCTCGTCGAGTCTCTCCTCCAGTTGGGCTTGTAATAACTTATAGATCCGCACCACCAACTGGATTCGAAAACCCCGACTAACTGGATCTTTACTGGAACCGTAACCGTACAAAAAATAAACGTTAGCGGAACTGTATTCCCGTAAGCTAAATCGTACCGCGATTAGCGAGAGAGGCAGCAAAACGAGATCTATACCATAAAATTCGGTATTTTCGCAAGAAAAAGTACTAGATGCTTTTTTCCTTAAGTTTGTGACGGTGATTCCAAAAAATCACGTCACAGTACATACTTCACCTTGCCTTCGTAAGATTTTTTTTTCCAAGATATCTCAACCAGTGCACACTTAGCTGCATAAAATTTTGTAAGAAAAAATGATCATAAATGATCATATATGGATCAGATCTGATTGATCATATCTGATCAGAGCAGAGAAATGGCGAGATCTGATCATATATGAACATATCTGATCATACTTGGACAGATCTGATCAGGTATGGTCATATCTGACACGAGATTTTGACGAAAAAATTGTTAAAACTCGATTTGAATTATGGGTTTTCCCATGAAACAACATTTTTCAGGGGGAAACCCACATTTGTAATGGAATGTGTGCAATAAAAGAAAAAAAAACAATAAAATCAACAAAAAAAATCAGTAAACGGGAATCGAGTGTGTTAAGCGAAGTCACTTACCACTCGGTCACGAGAACTTTCGTGACAAAGTATCCAAATCACAAGTATATAAGTGACGTCTGAAGGACAATTGGCCTTAGAATATTTTTCTTTTCGGACGGTAATAAACGATTTTTCTTCAACCATACCATTATTCGTTATGTTGCACGCGTAATGCTTAGGAAATGTGAATGTCTTACTTTTATCGATACACATCATTCATGAGGATATGAAAATAAACTTGTTCAAATCTGACACCAGGTAGTCCATATGTTCAGATATGATTAATATATGATCAGATATGACCAGATATGATTAATATATGATCAGATATGATCAGATATAATTTCACATAAGAACAACGCGATCATACATTATCAGATATGGTTCACGTACAATCTTGCATGAGTAGATATGTTCAGATATGATCAGATATGAATTCATATCTCAACATATTTGATCATACGGGATTATATCTCACCATATATGAAAGACGACCTTGTCGGGCATGCGTATATATGGTCATATCTGATCGTATATTATCCGATCAGAATCATATCTGTTACGGATATGGACATATATGATCAGATATGATCATTTTTTCCCAGGAGTGGTTTTTTTTTTATTAACCCCTTGAGCGGCAAGAAAAATTTCACTGTTTGTGCCCCAAACGCGTAAAAAAAAGTCTTTCAATTTTGATGAAACATGTCGCCCAGGAGTTTTTTTAGTCGCTGATTACGAATTTGAAGTTGAAATTGAGAAATTGGAAATGGCGGATCCAATATGGCGGACCAAAAAACAAAAATTTATTTTATTCGTATAAAAATTGGTAGTAGGGAGTTTTCGACGACGCTGATGACAAATCTGCCCTCAAAAATCAGAAATTCAAAATGGCGGATCCAATATGGCGAACCAAAATGCCAAAATTTTCGAGGTTACTGTTTACAAATTTGCACTCGAAACACCAAAATTCAAAATGGCGAACCAAAATATAAAAATTTACTTGATTCGCATAAAAATTGGTATTAGGGGGTTTTCGAGGTCACTGATTACGAATCTAACCTCAAAAATCCGAAATTCAAAATGACGGAGCTAATATGGCGGACCAAAATGCAAAAATTTACTTGATTCGCATGAAAATTGATATTAGAGGGCTTTTGAGGTCGCTTGTTACGGATCTGCATTAAAAATGAAAAAATTCTAATTGTTGGATAAAATATGGCGGCCAAAAATGCAAGACCGACTACATTTGGTTAAGCAAGTTGGGCGATAGGTAACTATAAAACATTCGACTTTCCGAATGAGAACAGCTGAAGAAACAACACGTAAATCTCTTGAAAATATTAGCTAATTTTTTGCTTAGTGGATAATAATTTGTCACACTAGATAATAATGAAACGACCTAATCATATTACGTTTTGCATTTGCGCGCGCCAGATTGGATCCACCGCCTTCAATTTCTGTATTTTGAGAGCAAGTTCGTAATCAGCGACCTAAAAACCCCCGAAATACCAATTTTTATGCGATTCAAATAAATTTTTGTATTTCGGTCGGCCATTTTGAATTTCTAAATTTTGAGGGCAGATTCGTAATCAGCGACCTCGAAAACCCCCTAATATCAATTTTTATGCGAATCAAGTAAATTTTTGTATTTTGGCCCGCCATATTGGATGCGCCATTTTGAATTTCTAAATTTTGAGGGCAAATTCGTAATCAGCGACCTCGAAAGCTCCCGAGTACCAAATTTCGCAAACATCGGTCGAGCCAATCAAAAAATAATCGTATGACGCCATATGGCGTCAATGCCGCTTCGGGCACGTAAAAAATTTGACGGCACATGGCGTCAATGCCGCTTAAGGGGTTAAAGAGATATTTTACAATTAAATGTATGTTTTACAGTTGGCAAAAGAACGGAGGTTTATAATAATGTAGATTTTACTATCTATATAATACTGTTATTTTTGGGGTTCTGTTCCGGACTTATTGTGCTGTACACGCGTTTCATCTGTCTCTTCGTTTTATCGTTATTAATTGTGGTTTTCTTGTTCAGTTCGTTTGTTGCTTCGGCGCATAATATTCACTAAGCGTGGCTGCGCCAGTGGTGCATTTAAGTGGTCCGTTTTATGTGGATTACAGTACTTTTTTCGTTCGATTTATTCAGTTCGGTTCGCGAATTAGGTTAACCTGTTTGTGAAAAATGCCCGGAGGTCGCCGAATTACCGATGGGTTGCTTGACTCTAATATCGCGGTCGCTCTCCCGTTGGGGGGCGCCGGACTAAAGTGTGACAACACACCGGCACTTATCGGGGACTCATCGGATAAACCAGCTATCTCCCACGGTCAAGTGGACGCCGCTGACACATCGTCTCGCGGTAACAACACCCTGATACATATCGACGCTCCCGATACAGACGAAATATTCAGCACTCCTTTATCTGGCAGTACATTTGAGGTAAGGAGGAGAGCGGGTAGACCGACCAAAGCGGACTCGCTACGCAACAGAGGTAGAAGCGGTTCAGAGGGAAATGTTAAGGAGTTCCTCAAGCGAAAAAGAGCCGAGGCTGATCAGGGGCTTTTGGAAAAATGTATTGGCGATCTGCCTTTTAAAAGAAGCAACCTTATTCAGCATTCTCCTGAGAAGCCGACGTCACAAACGGAGGCAACGGGCTCCCGTAGCTCTCCCGCCACGGACACAGAATCAGCTGGACTCGATAATAATAATCGCTCCGCGGCTCTCGCTGCCGCGCCGAGCGATGTTGTGCCTAACCGGTCCTCCCCGCCGCCAGAGAGCTCCGTATTAAAACTTTTGATGGCCGAGCTCCATGACATGAGGCGTGAAAATCGTGAGAACGTTTCTAATCTGGAGAAAAAATTCAATGAAGCGACATTGCTCAACAACTGCACTGCTCATTGCTCAACAACTGCTGCTCATTGCACTGGTAATCACCAGTGCGAAGGAGGAAATCCGTGCCGAGGTTCAAAAAAACTCACAGCGCTATGAAAATTCTTTAAAGGAAATGGAGAAAAAATTCACCGAAAAACTAGCCATTGTTGATACTAAAATCGAGGAGGCAAACCCTCGTCTGGAGATAGCTGCACTAAACGAAAGGGTTACTCGTTTGGAAAACCAAGGCGTTAGCCCGAGTACTGCTCCCAATGCGGATGTTCTGAGTCTGAAAAGACGCCTTGAAGACCATGAGAAGGCTCAACTTGCGAACAATATCATCATCAAGGGACTCGGAGGTGGCGAACACTCTCTTATGGAGAGCGTCGAAGGTTTTTTGCACGAAGAATTCGGCGTACTGAACGCGGTCTCAGACGTCATCGAAACAAAAAAGAAATTCAACAACCTGAATATTTTAATAGTCAAACTTACTAGCCGATACATCAAAGAGCATATCATGAGCAAAAAACCTCAGCTGGGTCATCGCAAGATTTATATCGAGCACGAGCTAACACCGGCAGAGTTAGAAGTGTATAAGGTAATAAAACTCAAGGCCAAGGAGCTCAGAGATGAAGGCAGAAAAGTAAAAATTGGCTATCGTAAGATGTTCATCGACGGGGTCTGCCACTTCTGGAATCGCGACAAGCAGTGCCTTGAAATAGGCCGGGAACTATCACCCCGGAAGAGCTTGCTGGTTGTATTGCAAAGGCGAAATCTGGAAAGGCACCGGTTGTGGATGCCATACCGAGCGAGTTTTACAAATCTTTAACCGAGGAATGGTTTGCTTATCTATTAGCACTGTTCAATAGAATTTTAAACACCGAAGAACTGCCAAAAAGATGGTCCAAAGTCACACTATGTATGTTGCACAAAAAAGGTCCCGAGAGTGACCCCTCGAATTATCGCGGCATCGCGCTCGTGAACTCTATCACCAAGCTCTTCACGCAAATTCTGCACGATAGACTAGAGAAATGGGCGGCTGCCGCGAAACTTATTCCTGAGGAGCAAGCCGGTTTTAGGAAGGGTAGAGGAGTTATGGATAATTTGTTTACGCTTCAAACCTCGATTCATCTTCGTTTAAGGCAGGTGGCGGCAAAACCTATGCTCTTTTCGTTGATTTCAAACGAGCCTTCGACTCTGTCCCGCAGAATAAGCTTTGGGGAGAAAATGCTCGCGCTTGGGATTAGCCCAAAAACGATTCGTATTCTCAGGAACTTATATAACCATGCAACTCTTCAGATCAAAACAATCGCGGGGCTTTCTAACTCCGCCGACATCAGCGAAGGTGTACTTCAGAGTGAAATATTAAGTCCGCTGCTGTTTGTCATTTTTATTTCCGATATGATTTCGTTCTTTCGTTCAAGGGGCGTAAGGGGCATCGAGCTGAATAATATGAAAGATCTGCTAATGCTTCTGTATGCAGATGACCTGGTCATACTTGCGTACTCCCCGGTGGACCTAAAACGCAAACTACGCATCTTGGCTGACTATTGTGAAGATAACGGTCTCGCCGTGAACACTACGAAGACGCAAATTATGGTATTTAGAAGTGGGGGGAAGTTGGGCAAGGATGACCGGGACTTCACATACAGGGGCAACGCAGTTGAGGTGGTTAACAAGTACCAATATCTCGGTGTTACACTATCCAGCTCCTCGCTGGGGCTTCTCCCTGCTTCCACGGCGGTTAACAAATCTAGGATAGCCACACTGTCTGTTCTGTCTATTCTGGCTTCTTCTAAATGTGACTCCTGGGATGCTATCACGAAACTGTTCAACAGTGTGGTGTCCTCCACACTGCTATACACTGCTCCCGTCTGGGGTCTCAGATACACCGCCGCACTTGAAAAGGGTCAACTGGAGTTTTTCAAGCGCCTGTTCCGGCTACCTAAATGCACACCGGGTTGCGCCATCAGGGTAGAGCTGGGTATCTCCAAAGTTGCACTAGGGGTCATCAACCTAACACTAGGTTGGATAATTAAAGTACTCAAAATGGATGAAACTCGACTTCCTAAAATATGCCTTCTACGCTTGGTGCACTTGGATCGAGTCTGCCCGTCGACCTTATATAACTGGGTTACCCAATTTAAGTTGTTGTTAGGTGCAGCCGACAGGGACAGCTTGTGGACTAATCTTACTCCGGAGTATTGGTCTGTCTAAAAATGTTCAGTGTTACAAGCGGTCAAACAAGAACTCGCCGATGCGGACGTGCAAGACTACGCGGAATGTAACGCTTTTCAAGTGCTATTGCGTAGGAATTTGTCTGCTGGTTACGTTAATTTCTATCCTACTCGCTGTCCCATCAACTTCAGTAGAGTAAAAATGCAGGTCAGACTTGCCACCAAATACACACGCAGATTCGTTATCAACAAGACTGTATACAAATACGACCCCTCGCAAATTTGTACGCTCTGCCAAGCAAACGAGCTCGGGTCGCTAGCGCACCTACTGTTGCGATGCCCCATCTACGCACCTCTTAGGCAGCACTTCCTAGCCAGTAGACACAATAATACGCTTAGCCTCGAGGAAAATTTAGCTACGCTTTTAAACTGCAAGAACTTGTCTAGTATTAAGGTCCTATTTTATTTCATGTCGAATTGTTTCAAAGTCAGGGCCTCGCTTATGCTAATCGTGACATCAAGGCTGTGTACTGTTAAGGTATATTATTTTATATTTAGCTAATATTTTTGTGTATTTTATTTATGTAAATTATTGTCAATTGTGTATGATTTTGAACTCCCTGCACTATGAATCTTTGTATTCCCATGTGTGCATAATAAAAATATCTATCTATCTATCTATAATATTGTTATTTTTGTTTACGTTCTCCTTCGTATGTCTACGTATAACACGTAGAGGTATTGAAATACCGTTATATAAATATTTCGTAATATTACCGTATTTTACCGCATTATGTGGTAATTTCTTTCTCAACATATTGTGTTGTAAAAATACGACCATAAAAGTTTTTCGTAATTCACCGTAAAAAGTGATAAAAAATCATCTATCTAGATGTGAAATTACCAATAACATATTTTGTTAATATTACCATAACATTTTTTGAAAATTTACCATGTGTTAGTGATATTTAAAATCACGATGAAACCATACGATTATATTACTTATGTGGTCATGTTCAAATCAGCCAGGTAACGTATCTTTACGGTAAAAAAAGGTAAAATTACCAGTCACAGTTACCGCTAACATCTCCAATAGGGGAGTATTTAGTGTTTCTACACTAAACAGTCCCCTAGCAGCTTCAGCAAACATAAAAATAATTGAAAAAGTTACGGTAACTTCACTTTTTATATCGTTAAAAAAATCGCAAAAATATGCATATTTGAACTTCTCTGCATGCGCGTGCAGGGGCCTCTCACTGTTCGTGCTTGCGGACGGTCGTTTCGTATGGTTCAATAATCGAAAAAATAACCGCACCAATACCGAGCATGTCCAGAATTTGAAATAAACTCAAACTCACACTCGTGGGTGCGTGCGTGCGTGCGTGCGTGCGTGCGTGCGTGCGCGCGCGCGCGTGCGTGCGCGGGCGCGTGCGCATGCGCGTGCGCGTGTGTGTTCGATAAAATCAATGAATTAATAAATACAGTGCACCCTCTTTCTGTTCTCAGTGCGATTTCAACGGAGTACAGGTGTACACTAATATGTTAATCGAAGCATCGCTGACACAGAACGAGAGGGACAGGTGCTGCCCCGTTGTAAGCGTTATATGGAACGACGAGGAATTGCATAATCTCGGATTCAGAAAGATTACATCGCATCCCGATCGAAAGGTGATAACTCCCCAACAGATGGAATGGATTCGAAGTAAGAATAAAATCATTACACGGTTTCCCATGAAATTTATAACACAAACGTTGTAATTTTTATTTTTATTTTTGTTTCAGACGTCTGCAAAAGTTTAAATGAGATACCTGATTGTCGCATACTCTCCACCCAACCTCCGCCGACTTCGCAATTATATCGAAATTGGATAACGTACTACATCAGCAATAAAAGGTACCAAGAAAATAAACATTTGACACCTAGAAAAGAAACATCGATTGAACAACAATCAACATCGGATGAACAAAAAAATCGTAACGATGATGACGATCACAATGATCGTACTGGTGGACAATGGTACCAACGAAAACAACGACGAAACGAAAAAAATTGAAAGGTAAATCATAATAAAAGAATACTTACCAATTATTGTTCAGATCGTAGTTGCAAACAACCTCAGCCCACCCAAATAAAAATAGAATTGAAAAATAATTGACAACATTTATTAAAATCGTATAAGACAATGAAATGTTGATGATTAAATAAGAATTTATAATGTTCGAGGCTGAAGGTATTAGGTCGACAGCCTGATGGCAATAGAAATAGTAATTTGAATTATAAATAATCTCAGAAATGTACCAGCATATCCATACGGGTAAAATATTGTCAATAAATACATTAACTACTCTACGTATAATGTTCACAGGTACCACAACCTTCGCGACACATCGATTGATGCTACAGAAATATTATCGACGAGATGCATCGAAGAACCAAATACGATGATGATGACGACGGCGACGTTGGAAGAAGATGAAAAAGAACATCACAAAAGAAACAAGTGAACCAAAATAATGACATTATTTACGTACACATTGATACAACAATATTTCTTTTCAATATCTATAACGTAAAAATTATTTTTCATTATTTTGAAAAATTAAAGTTAATAATTAAAAAAGAATTAAATACATAATAAAGTCATTGCTCTCGATCCATTAATTTTGCATAGTATAAATAAATGGCTGAAAATCGCTCGAAAATCGCTCCACATTCGCCAAACGTCCATATCACTGAAAATCGCTCGAAAATCGCTCAACATTCGTCGAAAGTCGAAATCGCTCGAAAATCGCTCCACATTCGTCGAACGTCGGAATCGCTGAAAATCGCTCGAAAATCGCTCCATATTCGTCGAGCGCCGAAATCGCTGAAAATCGCTCCAAAATCGCTCCACATTCGTCGAACGTCGAAATCGCTGAAAATCGCTCAAAAATCAATCCACACTCACCTTTGATTTTCAGCCAAACATCACTTGAAAGTCACTTCACAATCATCAGAATCAAGAAAACAGACGTTTAGCGAGATTCAAACGAAAGTCAGATTACACGTGTTCGATTCTCCTAATCTAGAAGTTCGATGTTCAAACCATCAACTCACAATTAATACCATCAACGCCACATTCAAACCGTTCGCCAGGGTAGCCAGTGTACCATCCGAGAGGCTAGGAGTTACCGGTGGGGACGCCAGCTATCCTAGCTTTCTCATCCCCATAGCCTGTGAACAGGGAGGCAACCCTACAGGATGGACCCGGAAGCGAGTACCGGTGGGGTGGTGGGGACACCACGTACCACGCAGCCCTCGTGGAAGCCGAAATCTCTGCCGAGGACCCGACCTTGGGCTGGCATGGAGGAGTATGGGAACTATTCCCATACGACTCCCGTAGATGCCGGCACCGGGTTCTGGTAGACAATGGGGAAAATATTAGAGTGACCGAACACCAGGACGAGAAGAATAAAACCAGGAAGAATTGGCCATTTAGTTAAATTAATTCAATAAAATCAATTTTTATTGCTCAGAATAATTTAGTTCAAATGCTAACGGGTAGCTGACGCACCGTCGCATTACATTTAATCAACAATCTCTTTTCTGTTTGACCGGCACGATGCCAAAACTTAAGATTAAGACTTAGGATCAAGAACAATATCTTTTTCAGTTTATGCGCAGCTATTTCTGTTCAAAGAAATCACCAATGAAGAAACCAACTGTATCATAATTTACACAATAATCTCAATAAACAATCAATTTTTCTAGTAACCGACTGCCTACCAATAATTTCTCGCTCGTCCCGAACCCAACGTCTACAAGTCCCCTAGCAATCACCCTAGGCCTAAAAGTGGTATATATATATTCCACTATATATATAATATATATTATATATATATATATATATTGTTGTACCCCGAATTATTTTAACAATCGAAAACATGAATAAATAAATTCATCAAGTAATTGGGAAATAAAATTGGGAAATACTTACTGACAAATCCACCGAGTCGCGAAGCCGACGCGTGTAGGAATTTGCCGAGTAAGTATCGGACGATGCACCGGTTAATGCACCCGGCACTGACTAATCGTGCCGAGTAAGAATCGAACGATGTGCTCGATTCTATATGCCCAAATATGGGCATGCAACAAAATTGCAGACGCATCAATTTAGACCTCGCGGATCGCGATCGGGAGATTGGCAGTCTGAACTCGACTAGAGAACGGAGAGGTTGGTCTCAGGGTTAGGCTCATGGTCAAAGAATATCACCACTGTATAAAGATATATTACCAACGAACAAAAACCATCGTCATTCTTTGAATAAACTTGTTATTAAGTTTGTTAAACAAACTTGAGTTTCACTCTTAATTTGGCGACGATCCCAAATACCAAAAAATTATATTTGTTGACCTCGCGTACAACAAAATTGGTGGCAGCGGTGGGATCTGCCAAAAGTCTTGTACAAACATAACAAGAAATTAACGACGGCAAGTGCCGAAAAGACTGGTGCCAACGTCAGCATCGACACGCACAAAAAAAAAAAATTTTAACTCACCAACTCCGGTGACATCAAGTCTCGACAATGCAGACGTTGAAAGGAGACACCGACGCAAGTTCAACACGCAGACGTTGAATTGCGAGTAACCGGGCCCGACACACAGACGTCGAGGCCACGAGGGACGCAGAGACAACCGTCATCCCGAGGATCGACGAGAGGAGACCAACCTAGGAGTCCCGAGGACTACCGAAAGGATCAGCAGCATCCAGGAAGGACGACAGCAGCTCGACAACGCACAATCCCGAACGAGAGGAAGCGAAAAATCCGCAATGTGGAAACTTCTATTACTGTAAGTGGCAGTCACTATTTTAGTTGCGTAAATCAAAGCCAGTTAGGAGTACATGCCTGAGGACGATCGAGCGAAATCATTGAGATTAACGGGTTTAAGAGTACTGTCAAGGTCGTTAGATTCATTCCTCAACAACTTTTTATATTTCGAAACAGTAGAGCTGGAAGGGAATAACCCTCCGAGAAAGCGCGCAAAACCTTTCGGGTCAGAAGCGGAGTCACCTGACACCTCGCGCGAAACCGAGTCCGAGTTTTTTGATCCGGTCGAAACCGAAAGAAATTACGAAATAAATTTAATAGATTTTTCTTTGCTTGATAACACCGTACAAGAACTTCCCGAAATGCCGGACGCCGCTGTCGTATACATGACGTTGAAGGAGGCCAGAACATTAATTCCGCGTTTCGACGGGACAAAACCTGAGGAGGTAGACGATATAATAAACGCTTACGAATACGCAGACAAAAAGGTAGCCGACGCCGACAAAAACGATCTTTTGGAAGCCGTACTAAAAACGAAAATAACAGGGAAAGCCGCGAAAGACGTAAAATATAAACAAATAAACACTTTCAAAAAATTTAAAGAGGAACTGACCGCACTGTACGGGACGCAACGGACGGTAGCCGCGTTACAGGTAGAGTTCAACACCAGCAAGC
Organism: Amblyjoppa fuscipennis; assembly: GCA_963575735.1. Lineage (NCBI taxonomy): Eukaryota > Metazoa > Arthropoda > Insecta > Hymenoptera > Ichneumonidae > Amblyjoppa > Amblyjoppa fuscipennis. The sequence continues at coordinate 5,027,609 of OY754497.1, forward strand.
AGAAACCAGACGAGACAGTATTAGCATTCGGGCAACGGTTAGAAAAGGTAATGATGGACCTAATAGACGCCAGCACGGCAGCGGAAGACAATGTCGTGAGACGACAAGTGATTGAAGAATATATCCGACAGACGGGACTGCATAATTTCGAAAGGGGACTCCGGCGAGAGTACCAAATTATTGTAAAAGGGCGAGGTTTCGCCAATCTCTCGGCCGCCATGAAAGGGGCCATGGAAGAGGAAAAATCGGTACAGGGCAACGAATCCATTAATAAGCAAACGCAGGGCGACAAGCCCGCGCAAAAATGTCATAACTGCGGGAAACCAGGGCACTTCGCACGGGAGTGCAGGGGTCCGACGGGACGGTTCAGCTTACCCGCCCCGGGGCAGGAAGGTCCCTAAATACAGTCGACATTATATGCAATTATTGCAAAAAGAAAGGGCACGTCTATAACGAGTGCCGGGGACGATTGCGCGACGAAGGAGCGACCAATCAAGGACCAGGAAATAATGGAAACACCGGAAACAATAATTCCCGCGGGCGAGGAAATTATCGGGGTCGTGGAAATTACCGCGGACGAGGAAACTACCAGGGGCGAAATAATTATCAGGGCCAAAATAATTGGCAAGGTCAAAATAATTGGCAATGTCAAAATCATAACCTAGGGCAAAATGGTCAAGGACAAAACGGACAAGGAACCAACAACCAAGGAAGCGGCGCTGCACCAGAGACAGAGAAGGAAACCCTGGGGATGCTGCGTTTGAACACCCTCACCGTATGGGGAAGAGAGGAAAAACCCCGAGAGACCATACGCCTTTACACGGTAGACCTGCCAACGGTGAGCGAAACAGCAAGCGATTTTCACATCGAATCGCCGGTAGCAAACATTGGCATCCTCACCCTCAAGGCCGACACAGGAGCCCAGTGCAGCATCCTGAAAGAATCCGCGCTGACGTCCGACACCCCAATCGAGGAAGCCGCCGTCGACTTAGCAGGCGTGGCAGGTAAGGTGATAAAACCACTATGCCGAGCTCAAGTGACACTCGACACCCCGACCGTCGTGATAAGACATTGGTTCTATGTCGTAGGCAACGACGTACCGCTTAACGTCGACGGGCTGCTCGGAATGGAATTTATAAAAAAGCACAAAGCCGATATATTAGGAGGAGAAATACTGAAGTTGTATGGGCACTGCATGCCACTAATCGACGGGACTGCCACCGTAAATTTACCGCCTCGAAGCGAAAATTTGGTACACGCAAAAACGAGCAGCAAATTCATCGGACTCGTCCGAAAAATCGAAATAGGCGAAGGAATAATTATAGGGTCATGTATCACACCGCCGAAGGGAAACAGCTGCGTCGTACGCATCATAAACACGACGGAGAGCGAAGCACGGGTGCAGCGACCGACCGTCACGCTCGAACCGCTGACGCTGAGCGAGCTATCAGGCGAAGGTGACACCAAGGCGCTTCAGATAAGCACCGTCGGAACGACGAGCGGAGCGAGCCGATTAGAAAAAATACGTGAGGAAGTACGGACTACTCACCTGAACGAGGAAGAGCGCAAATCGCTCATAGAAATATGCGAAAAATATGAGGATATATTTCACCTGGAGGGAGATAAACTCCAGTACACAGATAAAGTCGAGCACACCATACCGCTCCGAGAAGGAACTCGACCAATCGAGGTCAACCCGTATCGACTACCCGAGGCTCACAAAAAGGAGGTCCAGAAGCAAACCCAGGAAATGTTAAATGACGGAATAATTCAACCAAGCAGAAGCCAATGGAACGCACCGCTATTGGTCGTAGCAAAAAAGCCCGATGGCACGGGAAAAGCGCGCATGAGGATCGTTGTAGACTTCCGGAAATTAAACGAAGCTACAATCGGCGATTCCTACCCACTGCCTAATATTACCGAAATATTGGACCAGCTGGGAAAGGCACTGTACTTCACCACGCTCGATCTCGCATCTGGATTCCATCAAATCCCGATGGCGGAGAGCGACAAAGAAAAAACAGCGTTTTCCACCCCACAAGGGCACTTCGAGTATACTCGCATGCCCTTCGGACTAAAGAACGCACCGCCAACCTTCCAGAGATTAATGAACTCTGTACTGTCCGGGCTGCAAGGCGTAAAATGCTACGTATATCTGGACGTTATTGTAATCTACGGAACGACGCTCACGGAGCACAATAAACGACTGACAAAAATTTTCCAACGACTCAGAGAAGCTAAACTGTCGATCCAGCCGAGAAAATGTCGTTTTCTGAAAAAAGAAACACAGTACCTCGGGCACATCATATCTGAAAAGGGAGTAAAACCGGATCCTGAAAAAATCATCGCGGTAAAAATTTCCCTACGCCGAAAAACGTGAAGGGCGTACAATCATTCCTAGGGCTAGCGGGATACTACCGAAAATTCATTAAAGATTTCGCGAAGACGGCAAAACCTCTCTCCGAATTAACAAAAAAGGATATAAAATTCGAGTGGACTCCCAGGCAAGACGAGGCCTTCGAAAAATTAAAAACCACGCTGACAACGGCACCGATCCTCCAGTACCCCGACTTCGAGAAACAATTCGTGGTAACGACCGACGCATCTGATAAAGCGATAGGAGCTATCTTATCGCAAGGCGAGGTAGGTCAGGACCTACCCGTGTGCTACGCGAGCCGCACACTCAATAAAGCCGAGCAAAATTATACGACGACGGAAAAAGAACTGCTCGCTATCGTATGGGCGACGACACAATTTCGACCATACGTGTACGGAACCCGGTTTAAGGTGGTCACCGATCACAAACCTCTTACGTGGTTATTTGGGGTAAAAGATCCCGGATCCCGACTCATGCGTTGGAAAATTAAATTATCCGAGCACGATATCGACATACACTATAAAGCTGGAAAAATTAATGCGAACGCCGACGCTCTTAGCCGAATATACACCACCACGCGAGCGCAAGCGAGAAAACAAGCCGGAGACAGCGACGCGATGAGTACGAACGACCGCACAAAGAGGACATCCGAGAAGAGAGAGAGCGAACTAGCGAGCGACGAGGAGGCAGATACTACCGCGAGCACGCAAGCGAGAGCGGCACCGCGCGACGGAGACAGCGATACCCATGCCGACTGCGAGGCAGCGAGTACGGACAGCCGCATAAAGCGGACGAGCCAAGAGCGGGACGCGGAGTACGGGGAGGCAAGCCGCCAGCAGCTAGAGTATAGCGGCGACGCGCAACCCAATGCTTCCGACGAAGATAGCCGCAGCATAGGCGGAACCTTTCCCGACGAGGCAGAGCGCGAAAAAATAATACGCGAATTTCACGATGCCCCTCTGGGTGGGCACCAGGGCACGGCGAGAACGCTCCAGCGTATACAGCTCCAATATCGCTGGCCAGGCATGAGGAAAGAAGTCGAAGACTATATCTCAAACTGCAAAAAATGTCAAATAAATAAAATATTTCCGAGAGGAAGGGCACCGATGGTCATCACCGACACACCAAGCCGAGCATTTGAAAAATGCGCTGTTGACATCGTAGGGCCTCTGACAGAAACCTCCGCCGGAAATAAATGCATCCTCACCTTTCAGGATTCCCTCACGAAATACAGCGCCGCGATACCCCTAAAAAATCAAGAAGCTAAGGAAGTAGCCAAAGCCCTCGTGACCGAAATCATATGTCGCTACGGCACACCAGGAACCATTCTGTCCGACCAAGGGACAAATTTCCTGAGCGACACATTTAAAGAAATGTGCAAGCTGCTGAAAATACAAAAAATCTAGACCACAGCGTACCATCCAGAATCAAATGGAGCCCTGGAACGGTCGCATCGAACTCTCGCCGAATATTTAAAAAACTACGCCGACGAAGACCAGGAAAACTGGGATGAGTGGTTACCATACGCGATGTTCACGTATAACACCACGCCGCACACAGCCCGGGTCTCACGCCACACGAGCTGGTGTACGGTGACCGAGCAGAGACACCGACGGCGCTGAAACAAGAGCCGCGACTCACCTACACCTACGACGACTACGTGCAAGAATTAAAAGAAAGATTACGAGCAGCATGGAAGCTCGCCCGATCTCATCTAATCGCCGCGAAGGAAAAATCTAAAATAGACTATGACAAGAAATCCAAAATAACCGACTTCAAAGTAGGGGACAAAGTCCTCCTGTACGACCCCACTGTACGACGGGGCAGATCGGCTAAATTAACCCCGAAAAAAATCGGACCTTACGAAATAATTTCAAAACAATCCGCGGTAAACTATACGATAAAAAAGGGAAAAAAATCCGTGAAAATTCACGCGAATCGACTACAGCATTTTGTGGAATCCTAGCCTGGATCCACGTACGGTGCGGAGTATAAACATACACCAATAAATAAATAAATAAATAAATAAACAAATAAATAAATAATAACACAACTCCGAATAACGCAATAATCAAATAAACGCAATAAGGAAAACCGCCACAATTAAATAAAAAGAACCACAGTCAATTGAGGTTTAACAAAACCACGGTGGGGAAAACCCCTCAATTTATTACTACAAAACCGGTAACAAAATTAACGCGAACAAATGCCAGGCCGGTAATAACAAAAAATACACCACCAGCGATCTTCTTCAAAAAGGGCCACCAGCCCGATGAAATCCGGGTATGGCTCCGACTCCCCGCGGAACGCCCCATCACCCCAAAGGGCGTCAACGGCCACCCGCAACCGACGGCGAGCATGCCGGACCTCTAGAGCCCGCCGAATAAAAATCGTCTCCGGGGAGAGCACCCTCGCAGGAAACATCGCCAGCTGGAGGGAGACAAATAAAGAAAAACTAAAAATCCCGGAGAAGTTTAAAAAAAAATAAAAATAAATAAAAATAAATAAAAATAAAAAATAAAAAAATAAAAAATAAAAATTACACAAAGAAAACTCACCGCCTGTCCCCGCAAATTCACCGGCATGTCCCTTCCACTACAAACAATCACGCGGTAGCAATCCATAGCAGACAAGTTGACTTCGAACTGAACGCAACGAAAGTTGAAGAACGAATGAGGCAGGAACACACGAGACATATAACTCGAAAACAAAAAACTGCCGAAAAAGATTTAATATATATATATATATATATATATATTGTGATGTTATATTCCCCGTGGGACGGGCGAAATCATCCATAAATTTGTAGACTAAAAATTGGGCCAAAATCGTGCAACGGGCGGGAAAAAGGGGGGGGGGGGGGGTCGAACAAGATAAAAATAATACTCGTGGGGAACAATAATAACAATGGTTTAATGGTGCAAAAGGATAACAAAAATTGAACTTCAAAGGGTTGAGAAATAATTACACAAATGACCGCTTCGACGCCGGTACTGGTACGTCGAAGCCAAACCAAAAAATAACAGTAATAATCCTCTCTTCAACGCCGTTACGGGTACGTTGAAGAGTCTAACCGAAAATATAAAAATCAATCAAAAATACAGCTTCGGCGCCGTTACTGGTACGCCGAAGGTCAAACGGAAAATAACAATAATAATTTCTGCTTCGACGCCGTTACGGGTACGTCGAAGGCAGAACCCAAAAATAATAAATCGACAACGAAATAATAATGAAAAATGGTAACTAATCAGTCGAAAATAAACGCAAGCAAAACGGGAATAATAACCTAAATAATCGCTGAACAATACGGGGCAGTCGTAAATAATAATCCGGGGGAAAAGGGGGGGGGGGGAATAGTCGGGGCAATAATACTCGCTTTTTAACAATAATCTCGGGGAAAAATAAAAATGCAATTGGCTCAAAATTATCGAAAAGCGCTAATAAAGGGGACTGCAAAAGGGGGAAATATTCGGGATAAATTTGGGAAAGTTATAGGGATCTTAAGGGGGCTTTGTGGGACAGTCAATGGGACTTCGAGGGGGCTCGTAAGGGACAGCTGGTCAGGCAAAAGTTGCACGAAAATCGAATAATACAAAATCAAAAACTGACTCAAACGACTCAAATGGCTCAAATGGGCGCCAGCTACTGTGAGGGGGTAGCACCGTTATAGATCGTGCAGACGGCACGGATCTCTTCTCAAAAAAACACAACTCAAAAAACTCTGTACTTGAAAAATATCTCTGTCTCGACGGACAGTCCAGCTAGCTCGGGAGAGGGAAGAGGGCTCAGGGGGAGGGTACACGAATCCGACGGCTTCTTACACTATTACCTCGGTCTTAACTCAATAAACTGTACAAAAAAAGGCTTAAGGGCTCAAGGGAAGGGAAGGGAAAAACTTTAACTAAATAAACTATCACTTATCATGAATTTTACGCCTTTTACGCCGCTCACCACGCGCGCGATATCTCTCTTTGCTCGTGTAACAAAGGACGTCGACCACGTGTCGACCGCGAGGCAAAGTCTTTTCTGAATAATTTCTACCAAAAATACGGGGTTTCGGGGGAGGAAAAAGGGTCAAACAGGGTCGGGAAAAATGTGGGCAAAAACTTACGGGTCGTCGGGTTTCACTCACTCAATGCACTCAGATCCTGGTTACAATATTTCCTCAAATCAGTGGATAGCCTCGGTCATTATAAAATTCCGTACAATGGTCCAAATCGTATTCCTTGGCTATCACTGAGTCGTCGTAATGGGCGGGTTTTACTCTCCTACACGGAGTCGGAATTAACAATGGACAGCCGAGTCGTCTTATAAATTTGGGAAGGATATTCACTCGCTTTAGGCTGTCGAACAATACAATTTCTCTTAAAACTATCGACACCCGATCTCACACACGTCGTACACCACGCGGCTCGGCTCGGAGAGTCCGGGGAGAGTGAGGGGGCAGGGCGATGTCTTCTTCTTCATCGTCGGGTCTGGCGCTGGTGATGATGGTGGGGAACGAGAGCACCTGTGCGTCGGCTTTGGTCGGTAATCGGAGTCATGGACGGGCGTTTCCTCCGGACGACGGGGGGTGGCGACAGAGGTGTCGCTGGATCGTCAATCGATGTCGTGCGTCGAAGATCACAGCGGCAGCGGACAGGCGGGGCGGGCAGTGGCGACTTTTCGGCGGGCTTTTCGAGGCTGGTTCGGACGGTCTTTCACAGGGCTTTTTCCCCTCGTCCACGATCCTCCTACCTTCCTCGGCGTCAGCACGTCGGCTCTCGTTTCTTTGCAGGTCCTGGGGCTTGCTGGGTCGTTGGGCTGTTCCTTGGGGCTGTCGGGGTAGTTGGGCTGTTCCTTGGGGCTGTCGGGGGAAATCTTGACGTTGCCTTCGAGCCGCGCACACTCACACAGGGGGTAACGGGAGGGAAGAAAAAAAAGGGAATTTAAACACTAACTTACACAAAATATAAAGCAGAAAAAAACGTAAAAAATATGCTTGTCTAACGTTCGGTGAGCGGCGGACTCGAGCCGAGTTTGGCGAGGGACCTGTGACGTACCACGTCACAATATATATATATATATATATATATATATATATATATATATATATATATATATATATATATATATATATATATATATATATATATATATATATTACATACACACAACTCAGAAATATTATCCGACTTCCAGACTCACGGCACTATCAAGCCACCACGAAGCGGCGACGACCACCAACCCGGCAGGATACGAGATACGAAAATTCACCGACTCGCCAGGAATTTTCTACGAAGAAATCGGAACCCTTGCAGTCGCTCAAGACATATGGAGACTCGTTTTAACAAATTTTAACAAATCTGAGGGGATTAGAGCAACTCTGCAAAAAACAAATGTCCTTCGATTTTCTGTGCTCCATACTCGACACCACGCTGACAGAAATGAACGGCAGGATAGTAGAAACTATGGCCGTACTGCAAGAAATATTAAATAAAAATCAACGAAACCGCCGAGGACTAATAGACGGACTAGGAACCATAGTAAAATCCATTACGGGAAATATGGACGCGACCGATGCAACACGCATAGACAGCGAAATACAGGCAGTTCAAAACAAACAGAAATCAGTCGAAAAAATAATGCAGGACCAAGTTCAAATAATCGAGACAACTTTCGACGTATTCAATCAATCAGTAAACCACATTGAGGAAAACGAGAGAGCTCTAAAAAATATTGTAATCAAAGTGGAGCAATCCATCAATTAAAAAGTATCCTCTATAATAGCTAGACAACAACTAGACGAGCACATAGACGCGTTAGAAGCAATAATAGAATCCTTACTCGACGAGGTACTCGAGTTGATGAGCTTCGTGGCTAACTTATCGCATGGAATAATAAACCCGAACGTAATAACGCCAAACAAGCTCATAGAGTATCTCACGGCTGCGCTCCCACACCTACCAAAGGGTAGAAGCTTCCCCACACCGATAGCGCGGAGCGAGGCGCACAATCTGCTGGAGGTAGCAGAACTTAAGGCCTTCAGCCGACGCGACGCAGTAGTAGTAGTGGTCGAGATACCACTGGTCGGAACACAAGACTACCGCGTCAGCAAAGCGTATCCGTTACCGACACGCGCCGCGAATAAAACGTACCAATATATCGAAACAAATGCCGAACCCGTAATAGTAGATAGGGAACACTAACGCTATATAAAAATGTCCGAGGCAGAGCTCAACGAATGTAAACATAAACAGGGCAGGTATATATGCAAGCCGCAACATCCTTCATTGTCTATAAATGAAGACGCACCCTGTGAGGTAGTAACCTATTCCAATCTAGACAGTGCACATACCGAATGCGCAAAAAGAATTGTAACATTAAAACGACCTATAATAATAACCATGAAACAACCAGGTAGATGGCTGTACGTGACTCCCACGACAGAAACCGTCGTAATTAAATGTTACGATCGCCCCCAGAAGTACGAAAAACTTCAGGGTTCAGGTATACTGGCTTTGACAGGGAAATGCACGGTGACTGCCAAGGATTATAAAATAGAAACCGTGCGACGAATAACTCAAAAGTATTCGATACATATTTACCACCATTTAATCTAACACTAGGCATCAATGAAAACGAACTTATACCGAAAGTGGACAGCGCGAGTGGAAAACTTGTATTAAAAAGAGTAATAAACAATCCACAGGAATTAAATCAAATCGGTATGCGAATCCAGCAAGTGAAAAAAGACTTAGAAAAAATCACAAACGACGAAAAACAATATTATTATACCATAGGTGGATACTCAACAGGGACAATAGCCCTTACAGCGCTAATAATTTTCATAATATATAAATACATTCCAAGGAAAAGGACGACCGTCGAAGTCGTAACCCCACCGGAGGAAGTCGCACTAATACCATGCCGCGCCCGGCTATACCGCGAGCGCCAAAACGAAAATCAACAATTGGCCAACTCCGGGTGGGATTCCAACGGAACAAACAAAGTACTGGCACGATGTAGAAAAATAAATGGTGCACAACGAAATAAATAAAATAAAATTAACCAGTAACATAATAACGGGAAATTGTAAATCAAGAAATGCATAAGAAACGTATAAGAAATGTAGAGCAAAGGATGAATGAACCGCGCAGCTCACAGCTGAATGTTACGAGAGTGAAACATGAGCCGACACCTGACCACACCAACGATAACAGAGGCCGACGCACGACGTCGAGTCAAGCGAATAAATCTCGAAAACTCGATTTCTTCTTTTTAAGGGGGGAGGGATGTTGTACCCCGAATTATTTTAACAATCGAAAACATGAATAAATAAATTCATCAAGTAATTGGGAAATAAAATTGGTAAATACTTACTGACAAATCCACCGAGTCGCGAAGCCGACGCGTCTACGAATTTGCCGAGTAAGTATCGGACGATGCACCGGTTAATGCACCCGGCACTGACTAATCGTGCCGAGTAAGAATCGAACGATTCTCGATTCTATATGCCCAAATATGGGCATGCAACAAAATTGCAGACGCATCAATTTGCACCTCGCGGATCGCGATCGGGAAATTGGCAGTCTGAACTCGACTAGAGAACGGAGAGGTTGGTCTCAGGGTTAGGCTGATGGTCAAAGAATATCACCACTGTATAAAGATATATTACCAACGAACAAAAACCATCGTCATTCTTTGAATAAACTTGTTATTTAGTTTGTTAAACAAACTTGAGTTTCACTCTTAATTTGGCGACGATCCCAAATACCAAAAAATTATATTTGTTGACCTCGCGTACAACAATATATATATATATATATATATATATATATATATATATATATATATATATATATATATATATATATATATATATATATATGTGGACATATAAGGTTTCGTCTGATACTCATAATTTATTGTATGTCACAGATAGTGTTCTGGTCCCATAATTAATTGTTATTTCAATTGATTGATTTCCTATCTTCGGATTTTAGCAATAAAGAGAGAAGGTTATTTTGCCGCCTTCCGTCTTTTCCATTTTTTCCTTATGGGACGAAAATCCTTCTGTTCTTCCTTAATTAACTAAATTCCCTAATGCATAATAAAAAAATGTAAATAGAGGTTATTACTAATTATTACGTGTGATTGACCCTAAGATTTGTTCTGGTAGGCGTTAGTTATAGAATGCACGTAGAAGGGTGAGGCCCCTTTTGTCGTGCGTCCACGTGCCGTCGTGCCGGCTCTCAGGTAGTTGTCCCGGCAGACCATAAAATTCTATCTCATGAGTTGAAATCTCATTGTTAGAGTAGGTTTTATCTCTTAACATCAAGATCGTAATTAGCATCTATTAGATGACTTGGGTATGTTGTTTATTCCTATTTTTCTTGGGCTCAAAATCAATCAGAAAATAAGATGTGGATTTTCTCATGAAATGTTGCCGGCGTGCAATGGTATTTGTTCAATTAGACTCAAATGTTAAATCAATCATTTTTCTTTAATCTTTACCTTTCGTCTGGAAACACTTATCCGAATTCTATTTATCACGATGTTTGTTGCAAAGGGGAATAGATTAACGATATTCTTTCATGGTTCCAATAAAAATTACGGTGAAATTCCTAATTTTTACCATTGCGTCACTTTCTAATCTCATTGTCTAGTGGCGCCTTTTCTTCTTAACTCGGAGTCTTAAAACAAAGGAACCCCAAAAAGATTTTCAGAGAGCTGTCGGCAACGTGTCGAAACGGCACGTAGTGACGGGAAATCGGGCCCCTCGGCGGTCGATGACCGCGGGCCTCTTCATTCATAGTTCCCGTGCGATAGTACGAAAGAACTAACGACGTTTAGGATCTATGGATTTTTGTCGATACTCGTACCTTGGGAGGTGGCGAGTTATTTTCAAGCGGGTTGCCGATTTTACCGCCTTGTAGTAGCGCGGCGCCCGGTGTCATAGCCCAACTTTCGTGGTCTTCCTTTTCATAGATTTCTCTTTACCCTAGCGTTAGATCTTTGACCATTAATTTTTTGGAGCGGCCTCTCTGACAAGATGAATCTGCCGACTGAGTTGATAAGTTAGTCTGTTAATATTGTCTAGTCTGTTAATATTGTCTAGTCTGTTAATATTTCAGGTTATCTGACGAAATTTTTTTTTCCTTGAAATTATAATTTCCAGAGTACAGGTTTTCATGAGAATTTATTGAAGAAAATTTAAGCGTTACGCTGGACGTAACACCTCCCCCCTTTTAAGACGATCATTAGGAGAATCCAAATGATCGGCTCAATTTATGAGTGGGTTTTCGGCTAAATTTGATTTGATTGCTTTGAATTTTCAACTTCCATTTGAATCTTTCTCCTGAGAATGCGTTTAATTGAGTTTACTTTCTGATTGTCCTTTCCCCTTGGTGAATCTATGCCGTACTTTATTGGTAAGTAATGTAAGTTTCCTATTCCAGTTTTTATTTGACCCATGTTATCTATATTAATTATTGTGTTGGTCTCATCGATACGTTGCATTGAAATTGCCTTTGCGTTGGGGTACGTCCTATTCCTTATTGCTCTAACTTAATGATACTTATGGTTGTGGTAGTTCGTTGATGATGATTCAATAGTTATTAGTAAGGCCAGGAGTTGAGTTCGAGCTTCCGGGGTCTGTTGTGTTGTCTCCGTGCGATTCGTGAAATTTCCAGGTCAGGATGTCGTCTCTTGTATTGCCGGACGCGTATATCGTGTTCGGTGAGGATAAAACGGCTCTGCTGGCCTACAGGTAATAGTAGATCGTCTTGTAGGCTGTATTTGGTTCCGCCGATGATTGCTTGCTCCGTTTGTTCGGGTATTAAAGACACCCATTCGTCCAAAATACAAGACGGAACGTCGTTCCACTGCGGAGGCACGTTTACTCCTGCGGTGATTTCCCAGTAAGGTTCTCTTCCGTGTCGTTCATAAGAATTGTCCGTTGTGATTATTACGTTATATTGGACAATTGTCTGTGAATCATAATAGGGATTGAGACCTTCGACCATTAGGGTTTTAAAACGAATTTGTTTAGTTCCATTCTCATACATATGTCTTGATTATTTATCCCCTGAGGGTTTTTTCCTTTCGATTCAATCTTCCTGTTATTCTTTTGTCAGTATTAGTATTCTTATTATTTCCATTATTAGGGTCGTTATGGTGGTTAATATTGTTATAACATAAATCTATGTATATATATATATATATATATATATATATATATATATATATATATATATATATATATATATATATATATATATATATATATATATATATATATATATATATATATTGTGACGTGACATTTTCGCGTCCCGCCACTTCGCACGGTTTTGGTCGGGCAGTGGGCCGGATTTACGGCCCTACCGACGTCGCTCGCCGAATCGGCTCGATCGCTGGCTCACCCAGCTCCGGTTTTGTTTTTCTTTTATTATTACTACCATTCATTGTTCCTCTCGCTCATTTTTTTTTCTTCTTTCGGAGATTTCGTAGGTCCGCCTACGCTCTGTCTTTTGTTCTTTCTTTTTTTTTTGAGTTTGCTCTAGGCCGAGAGCGGAGTTTCGCGACCCACCGACACAAGCGTCGGAAAGTGCTTCATCGGCCGTGCTCGCATTGGAAATTGGCCTAGGAGGGCCGAAGGAGATTCCGTTCGACAGGCAGGCGGTAGCCGAACACCAGCTTCCGCGGACGAGGAGGCCAGAGGGACGCGGGTAGTGACCAATATACCGAGTTTCCCGTCCCTCTCGACTACACGGCCTGGAGCCGTTCCTGTCCCATCGAGATTCTCGGACGTCGCGGTCCGCTAATCACGGCGCCTCCACTGGTATGGATTACGAGGGCAGGATGATCACCGAGGTGCAGTTATGTGGCGTATCGAGTGGGCCCACCGCGGAAGAAGAGGGACGCCTTAATTTCGCGAGGGAGGCCTCCCTTCGTTGTTCATCTTACCCCACCGGATCCTGGGAGGAAGGAGTCCGGGGACATCGAAAATATTCGCTGCGAGCGGAAGATCCTCGCGGGTAGCGGGGCACGGCCGGAGGAGAAACCGGTTTTCGTCGCCTTAGCCCGGCTAGCGTGGGCTAGGATTCGGGAGTCGCGAGAGAGGGGATAGCGCTAGTGCGGACTACCGGGAGACCGTTAGTCTATTCGGCAGTCAGCGATCGGATGCGGAAGCGAGTGGCCGTGTGGCAAGTTTTCGAGCTCAGTGTTCTTTTGTTCTTCGAGCGGTCTCCCGGGTTGTCCACGCACCGGTAAGCCCCGTCTCTCTCTGTACTCTGTGCCTAGCCGGGGATGCCGAACCCGAGCCCGATTACCGTAATATTAGTAATAGAGATTTCGTATGGCGTTTTAATTCTCTCTTTTCTGTCTTTTTCCTTTTGCTGTTCGTCGCCTTAAGCGACATTCTGGGTTCGGTAAGGCATGCCCGGCTAGAGTTCCTCTCTGGTCAAGCCCGCCTCTTTCATTTAATTTCGGCTATATTCGCTCTTCGCTTTCGCCTTTTCTGTTTCTGTTTTCCCTCACCCCCTTTCGAAGTAAGTCGCGGTAATGGTTTGTCGCGTTATTAATTTTATCTGTCTGGCTACATCCCACGAATTACTGTTCACCGAATTATTGAGTCCCATTTACCGGCTACATGGGCTATATACGATATCTAGCGAGACAAAGGGATCTCGTGCGCGCTGGATCGCGTTCGTTAGGCCGGTCGGTGGCTATAGCGCGCGCCAACAGCCACGGCCGCGCCGTGTTTACATCCAGCGTCTTGCGGTCGAGAGCGACTTCTTTGCCTAGGCTATCTGGCGTCCGGTTACAGTTTACTAACGCGTATCCCTTTCGGCTATCTCACGTTAAGCGTACCGGTGAATTGGCTATATTCGGCATCTAGTTTTTGTGTTTATTTTCCTCTGGCAATCGTGACCCTTTTCGGTTCCTTCTTTAGTTCTTCGTAAGCATTATTATTCCCGGCAGCTTACGTTTTTCACCATATCTCGAGTTTTGTTAACGTCTCTTTTTCCGATTCCGTGTTCACCGGTAATTTCGTCAACTGGCTACTTCTCATTTCGGCAATAATGAATTTTATCCTGGCTACATCTCATATTAACAATAGACAATTTATGCCTGGCTACATCTCCTATTAACAATAGATAATTTATGGTCGGCTACATTTCTCTTTCGGCAATAGTTAACGCTTCCGCGGATTTCCCCTAGATTTTGCAGCAAGTAGTAATTTCGGTATTTCGGTCTCGGCTACATTTTCGTCTTCCCTCCCGGTCGTAGTTAGTCGGTCACTTCTCCGTCGGCTACATTTCCCCCCCCCCCCCCTTCGCAATAATGATTTTATCTTTGGCTACACACACCACCTGACAATAGTTTCATCCCCCCTGGCTACATTGTTCCGTCGTAATAGTTTCACCCCGGCTACATTCCCCGTTCAACTTCCGTTTCATCCGCGTACCGCTAGGCTAAATTACCGGTGTCGGCTGCGCCCACTTATGTTTGATCATTATATCTGCGATTTGTGTTATCTCGATTTGGCCGTCACATGACGAATAAAAATAAATGAATTGTTGTTCTGGCATTTGTTCACTCGCCCGTCCACCCCCCTCTACCATTATCTCCCAGGTGGGCTGAGCTAGTCGGAGTCTCGCCGGCTTCACCTTGCCCGCCTCCCTCGCTCGCCCCGTAACTCGCCGCGAGTTCTAAACAAATATGCTGCTTTCGAGCGGTGGTACCTTGGTACCTGGCGCCCAATCGCGTGCGAACTAGTGGCGTCCACCTTGCCACGCGGGGACGACTTTGTTCGGTCAGCATTAGAGAACTCTTAGTCTCGTCGTGGGTTCGAGCCCCGAGATTCGGCATCGAGCAAAGTCGCGTTCTCGAGCAGGGAGGGCGGACTTCGGAGAGTTGGGGCCGAAGTGTCCGGAAAGGTAAGATTTTCCGTGATAATATATATATATATATATATATATATATATTGTAACCGTTTTTCCCAACACCGGAATTTTCCCCAATCGAGACGGCTACAAAACTCGTCTCACTCGGCCTTAAGGGCGCCAGCCGCGAGAGCGAAAGCTCTCGCGACAAAATTTTAATTTTAAGAGCCGAACGAGAGACGAGAGCGACCCGGTGTCGCTCAGCCTTGGGAACAGGTAGAGGGGGGTGGTTCGGTCACCTCCGCGAGGAGGAAACAGAGATCGAGACGAAATTACGGGAACTCGAAAGATATTTTATTGTAGCGAATATCGGGAGCGTGGTCGAGAAGCGACTAGCGTGCACGCTCGTTCCCTTGAGTTATCTCCACACACTTAACAAAACAATTCGAGAGCAAAATAATTCGATAACACAAAATCGGTAGTAACAGAGCGGTAACAGGCAATGTTCGAGATCTACACTATCGCATTCGTCCTACACTCGTGGATCGCAGCCACGGTACCTTTCGCACAGCTATTAGAATATTACTTTCACACAGTTATTTACTAGAATCGCCCGATCGCAGCGGGGTTACGTGGAATATTGTAAGAAAATCGGAGAAGATAGAAATAGATGGTGATAAGTCGGCAAAGCGATAATAATGTAAAGGACTCGAGACAAATAAAGAAAATCAATAAAAGAAATCGGAATAATTAGAAATCGAGTTATGGACTCGCACGAGGCGCAAACTATGGAATTGAAGAAGAAGGCAAGGTGAGTACCTTCCAGGCAAAATATTAAACGGAAACTACAAAAAAGTAAAGCAAACGTGAATTTATTGGATTTTCCCGAGAACTAATTCCGCGGCCGCGCGCGAAAGCGTGCCGTCCCCACGATAACGAATCGAGCTTGATCTATTCAGTCTAGCCTCAAACCGAACCCGTACGACGATCTCACCGGTTTCGTAGCTGTTGCGGGAGCTTCTCGAGTTGTCCTCGGCCAAGAAGTCCCACTTCGCGATTGGTAAGATGTCGGTATTCTCGCGAGACGATATGCACGTATCGGCAGCAGTCACCACGTCCTTCCTTCTCGGGGGCCTACGATGGAGTCCCCGAGGGAGGTGACGCTCTCGCGATCGCGAGTCCTTTTTCCCCCTACCCTGTGCCTATCTGTCGTTCGCCCTCTGCTCTATTTGTCGGATTTCCTCGAATTAGGAATCTCCGGCGCGGGTCTTTGAATCGGCGCGTTCGAGATCTCGTGAACGCGTGATGCCGAGTGCGCCCGTGGCGGGAGGTAAATCCACGAGAGCGGTGGTAGCGCAGCCCTGGGAGCTTCGTCCAGGCAGACGGGCGTGGAAGCAACGACGAGCCGGACGCTGTAGATTTCGGTAGCTGATGGCTCGTCGAGTCCGGGTGACAGGCTGACGGGTGGAGGTCCCGTTGTCGGTAACGTCGCGCGCTACTTCGGTAGCGATGCGACTGGACGGCGAGAGGCCTAGCGAGGCTCCAGCCTGCTGATGGCGTGGGCGACTGCAACGAGGTCGGTAGCGAGGCTCCAGCCTGCTGTTTCGGAATACTGCGGCGAGGTCGGTAGCGAGGCTCCAGCCTGCTGACTGTTGTTGGTGCGTCGCGATGTTCTTGCGGCGGCTGCAACCGCCGTACTCTCGGGAGGATTTTGAAAATAAAATAATGATGAAAAAATTAGTCGTGGGAACGGTTTGTTCGCGTTTGACCCGGTCTGATCGGCTGGAAGGGACTCCTCCCGGGAGAAAGGGTGCCGTGCTCCGTGCCGATACGAGCGAGAGCTGGAGATCGAGCTCTCTTTGTGACGGGAGCAGAAAATCCCCGTCACAATATATATATATATATATATTGTGACGTATTTTAGGTATCTCACGCGGATCTTGAACAAAACAAAAAAACAAAGCCGAAAATCAAAGCTCAAACCTAACGGGAGCGAGACGCGAAATCGAAAACCGGAAAAGACGTCACTTTCGGCCGTCCACCCTCACGGATGCATCGACGTCCCGGTGGGCGCCAGTTAATTTTTGTTTCACCGGTATTGACAACCGGACTAAGGCTGGAGAGAGTGGAACCTCAACTCCAGCAGCTGATATTGTATCGCCGGTATTAGCAACCGGACTTATATCGGTACTCAATCTGGAGGTCGGTGGAACGGCCGATCTCCGCAGTGTAGATTTTTGGTTCACCGGAATTACCAAACCGGACTAATATCGGTACGAGAACAAACGCCGATGCACTCGCGAGAGCGAACGGTTGCGGAAATGCATGTTCGCTCAGGATGCGGTTTATGGTAGAAGGGTCGCGATCCCAGGCCGATAGAATAGCGAACGAAATCCAAGAAAAACCGCGATCTCAAACTTTAAATAAACAAAATTATTTATTGGCTGAAAAGCCACGGGATCGCACACAAGTGCATCGAGAGCGCTCAGCCCACTGAAGGGTCGAGCGAGGGTAACGGGAGCGGATCTATACGCGATCGATAAATTATCTAAGCGATATTCTCCCCGAAACAGCGTAATTAAATCCAATAATATGGGGCGGGAACCGCATCTTACGATGCTTCGAGAACTTAAACACAATCACTGCACCTCAAGAGCATCATCCGAAACGCATCTTGATCACAGAAAATCACTAAAAGAGATCGGAACGAAATCCGCACGAAACACAGCACACGAGTCGAACATCGAACGCACGTAGTGACAGGTAGCAAGTGAGACGCACGAACCGGAGCGAGAGCGATAGCCGGGGTCTACGACAGCGCGAGCGAGACACGCAACGCGAGCGCGAGACAATACCCGAAAAACCGTAAACACGGGAGCGCAAGAGAGGTCCGAGCTGCCTCGAGGACGACTCTCGGCGGACTGATTAGTCTACGACAATACATCCAACGGGACGTTATGATTATTGCGGGATCTTTAGCCGATAACTACTGCCCTCTCAAACTATTACAGAGCGTCACATTTAAACGGAAGCCGAAACTGTAACCCGGTAACTTTGAGATTCGTCGCGATCGTTACTCTCAATTCACGGAGTGAAAACAAGGCTCTTTTCAACTAAAACGCAGCACAAGGTGTTCCACCCTTGCCTGGACAAAACAGAGTGCCGAGTTTGCACCGGACTTTGACGTATTCGCGACGAAATCTCGTCGGGCTCTCCTCTATTCGTGCTTCTCTATACTTCGAGATTCCCCCCACCGAATAGATTCGAAATCCCGACCGTAACTAAATCTGTAGCTTAACTCCAACAAATGACTGAACGATATCGCGATAGCGAGATAGGCAGCGAAACGAGGTCTATACCCCAAAAAAATAAAACGGTATTTTCGCAAAAAAAGTACTGGATGCTTTTTTTCTTATTTTGTGATGGTGATTCCAAAAAATCACGTCACAATATATCCATATATATACCTTATTATTTTTTCTTCTTTTCTTTTTTTTCTTCTATATATATATATTTTTTTTTAATTTTTTTCTTATTTCCCCCCTTTTTTATCTTGCTTTTGTGTTGTTGTTTTCTCTCCCCCTTTTTTATTTCATCAAAGCACCAAAAAAAAATTATGTTAATGAGGTTATTTACCTCCTCTGTTTTTGAGAGAGTGAAATAAGGATGATTTTCATACTCCCTCAAACTAAAGTTTCAAAAACTCCTATTGGTAATACGTAATCCGAGTCGTCGGTTCCATTATCCATCCCGATGATGCTGTTGAGGATACCCGGGGAGGGTATCGGATCGTCATACTGATTTATGAATGCGTTTAACATTCGGACGGTTCCGGGCTCCCTTTGTGGTGAGTTGCATTTACCCGGAGTTGGAGCGCGGTAGGTCGTGTGGGGTTTTTCGACGGGCGCCTCGTCCTCGGATGATTCTGTTTCGTCGTATCTGCCTTCTCCCAAATATTCGATGCTGATGGGATTCTGACCATGGGGGATGATCGTATCCCCCCTCCAGTAGTACTGTGTTCCAAAAAGCAAGATTGGTTAGTTGGGATTTGCACCCAACCGGCGTGCCCACATTCGTCGTGTCTTATCGGTGAGCATTCTCCACTCCGGTGGTACCCATACGTAACGTCTTGGCACGGTGCGTGGCAGCCTCATCTGCCACTAGCAGACTACTCTTCCCATTCCTAATGACGGTAAGAGCGGAGTTCGGTTGATGGTGATGGGCAACCGGTCTGTCACGTAATTTACCCGGGGTAGATTCCAATACCTGATGGGTTCTAGAAAATGCGGCCATCCGTTCCTTCCGTGTATTAGGACTGTGCTATACTGTTGGCGTGAGGGTAAGAGCAAATCGATTGCCCAGTGATACGTTGTCCTTCCCAAAACAATATCGTCGTAAGGATTATCGCGCAATTGGCCGACCCCGTTGTTCAGTCGTTCCGGAGTCAAACATCTCCATTCGAGAGGGACGTATAGTTTAATGTCCCTTTGAGCGAGGTCGATGTACATGTCAAATTTCCAGTAATAGTAAAGCCTCGTTGTACCCGGGGTAAGCCAAGGAATTACCTTAGTATATATTCGTATTGGTAGATATTCGGACGGGCTGATGGTTCTGGCCGTTCTTCTCCTCCGTGGAGAAGTTGTTTCTACTGCGTGTGGATTTTCTGACATGTTGACTGCTGTTTTGAGGGTATTTTATGTTAATATGATAATCGATGAGTGTAATTCTCTAGTGCCTGGCCCTTTATTAGTATTATTAGGCCCGGGAGATTTCCGCAACTGGCCGCTACAGGGCAACTGGACACGAGTTTCTCGCAAGCGAAACAGTGCCTCGGCTCCGATAAAGGCGCGACAGATCCCGTCTTCTAGGTTCTCTACCATTCCTACCAAATCTCCCGGTATTGAACCATTCCAAAAGTCGCTGTGCGGTTGAAGAGCCAGCGCAATTTTATTTTGATAAATGCTTCTGAATTAATTCAGAAGCATTCCTTTGAGCACTAGCTCTCGCTTTAATGCAAAGAGAGAGTTAGACTGCTTCTTCGGTGGGGAGGCGTCTCGTTTGAGACGCTATCGCCTCATTGCGAGTCGATCCTCCTCGATGGAGAGTGCGTTAGCTAACGCTATCGTCTCATTGCGAGTCGATCCTCCTTATGGAGAGTGCATTAGCCAGACGTGGACCTCTCTTCATTCGACCCCTCCGCTCGGAGAAAAGAATGAGGGAGTGAAGCACCCATTTTTGAGACTCCTATCCAGTGAGAAAGGATAGTATTCGGTCTTGAACGTCGGGTCGTTCTTACGATCCCCGGATTGCAAGACTGAAGAATTCCACAAATCCTTTCCCCCACACATTATCCAGCCGGTCCCCCACCATCCACAAGTACAAAACAAAAAACAAAGAACCCAAAAAACAACGGATCTGGCGTGAAACGGAAGGTACCACCGAACTTTCGTTCACCAGATTCCCACAAAACACGTCAGCGACTAGGGACACACGCGAAAAAGCGAACTCGGAAAACGCCAAAAGAAGCAACCAGACGTAGCGAAAGGTTAGCTAATAAAAAAATCAAAACGGCCCAAACATCCAGCCTAAAAATCAACCCCTTATAAAAAACACAAACGATCTCGAAAACCTGTCACCCGAAATGACAGATCAATATTGGGATTCTAAAATCACACACAGTAACCCTAAAACGAAAGAACCGGTAAATTCACAACCAAAAACAAAAACTCGATTCCAACTTCCGGATTCAACATCCTCAGATTCAGAACCAAAAGCATCACCAGAATTAACAACTGAATATTGGGATTCTAGAGTCACTTACACTAACAACGACAAATCAGAAACACCAACTCCACCTGATCCAAAAAATACACGATTGGAAAAGTCATTAACCACACAAATGTCACCAGAAATGACTCAGGAATATTGGGATTCAAAAGTTATAGAAATTCCCGACAACACACCAACAGAACAAACGATTATCCCGCAAACAGAGCAACCGATCGCAGTGCCAAGCACTTCTAAACAAACCGAGCAACCAATCGCCATACCCAATACTTCAACAGAACAACCAATCGCTACACCAGGCTGTTCAAGACAAATTGACGACTATACGCCACCAATGGACATCGAACCAACATTTAGATCACCAAGATTCCACACGAAACAACGGATTACTCGATATCAGACGAATTGCGACCAGCTACGCCTCGAAAACCTTCTTGAGCGTTAACGAACTAATATCACGATATGTCGCCATCATCAGAGAGTAATTCCGACAACGACTCGGTATTTCAACCATCGCAATATTATCGAAAGCGACTAACACCACGAGTAACTTCACCACCAACGTGGGGAGCCACAATAACAAACGATACTTAGATAAAAAAAACAAAATCATAATAACGCAGGAAAACATTCTAGCACAGGAGGACAATATAGCGCACTTCCTGTCAGCCGATGGTGTCGGCCACGATGGTTTCGAAATTGCTTGCGGAAAAAGGTAAACTCACCCAATCGGTATTTTTGCAAGCGAATCCAGGGATCGGACATATTTTTATCACACGTGACAAAACAAGACGCTATTTCACAATGATTTGCAAAAGTAAGTCAACAGACGCTACTAGTACACTCACGATTCAGAAGTGTCTAGAAACGCTCGTGCAAACTTTAGTAAAAAACAAAATCACATCCTGTACTTTATCCAAAGATCCTCAAATTATCGATACATTCCTATGGTCTAACATCAAAACATATCTGCGAGTACTTGCAATCGATTCGAGCATCACTTTCAGACTATGTGAGGGCCTTATAACCGTCCCCGATCAGAAAAGCAGACAAAGCATTATCAGAGAACTCCACGGATCTGTAGTCGGAGGCCACAAAGGCGTGATGAAAACATACCAACGCATCCTCTCCCAGTACCACTGGCGACGGTTGAAAAAAGACGTGGAGACGTTTATTAGATATTGCTTCGACCGTCAAAAGAACAAACTAGTCCCAGTAAGAAATAAGGCTCCGATGATTATCATGAACACACCAGCGCAACCCTTTGATAAGGTAGCTATCGACATCGTAGGCCCGCTACGCGAAACAAGAAACGGGCATATATACATACTGACTGTGCTTGATTTGTTCAGCAAATTTAGTATAGCGGTACCACTAAAACATCAAACATCGGTAGACGTAGCGAGAGTGCTTTGTAAAACACTGATATCGACTTTCGGTGCGCCTCGCGCAATACTAACCGACCAAGGTACAAACTTCATGTCGGAAATGTTCAGAGATTTCGCGGAGCTGTTCCAGATCAAACAGCACCGAACAACCGCGTATCATCCACAATCGAAGGGTGCAATCGAACGCAGTCACCATGTTCTTGTGGAATACCTAAAACATTTTATCGACAGGAATCGAGACTGGGACGAGCTGCTAACGTTCGCAACATTCTCATACAATACCAGTATACACTAAAGCACAGGGTTTACCCCATACGAATTAGTCTTCGGACAGGCTCGAACTCCCTCGGAGTTCCCACCACCCGAAAAAACAGTAACTTACGATGACTACATGACAAATCTAATGAGAAACCTCAAAAACGTACAGGAACTCGCCCTAGAAAAGGCGATAAAGTTCAAAGAACGAACCAAAAAATACTACGACAAAAGGGTCGTAGATCCAAAGTACCAAGTAGGCGAACTTGTACTCATAAAAAATGAGCGTAAAACAAGTAAATTCGATAGAGATTGGTTAGGCCCATACAAAATTCTAGAAATTCCAAACAAACGCAACGTAACAATACAGTTAGACGATAACACGACTAAAATCGTACACGTAGATAAAATAAAACCGGCATATGTTGCAAATGCCACGCTGCTACCATAGAGGTGTCCGTACCGGACGCCTTCAAAATCACCCCGTTGACGAAAAATCCAGGATTGTACTCAGAATCTTTGGGCTTACTTCATTGATCCCACACGACATGGACGCTCATCACGTTTATAGATACACGTGGACTCACTTCCAGACGACAACAGATCGAGGAAAATCTCGATGCCGCCAACGCATTTTGCTACTCCCTACAAGGGCATTGCCCGACAAGAGGATAGTTACAGAACGTACAGGCATGACTAAAAAACGTCGCTAACGCAGAAGCAACCCTAGAAGAATTGATCCCATCTATTCAGATAAACTGAACCGAAAAACGTAGGAAGCGAACACCACTGGAATTCATAGGGAAAATCAGCAAAATACTTTTTGGAACCATGGACAGTGACGATGCAGACCGAATAGACTCACAGATAAACGCAGTGGTAAACAGTACTGTCGAATTGGCAGAAATCGTACAAAATCAGACACATATAATCAGATCAGGCTTCAACTTCACTCAAAATCAAATCACTTCACTAGCGGAAGTAGTAAGAGGTGAAATACGAGAGGTGAAACTAACACAGGCATCATTGCAACACGAATTATACATTATTCAGAAACTCATAACATTCTCTAGTCTAGTTGACGAAGGACTTATGCAGTACGAAATCGATTTGGAGATACTAATAAACGCAGTGCTCTTCGCAAAAATGGGTCAAATACACCCCGAAGTACTTTCAACAAAAAAATACTGACTTGTGCAGAAGCAATTCGGAAATCAACTCCTAACACAATATTTCCCATACCACTTAGTACAGAATACGTTCCCGAGTTAATAAAAATAATCGACCTCACAGCGTTTCATAAAGGAGAACGACTCATCTACGTTATAAAAATTCCTCTTCTAGACGTCACATCGTACAAACAATATCAATACTTATCAGTCCCGGTACGCCAACATTCTGCAGCCAAAGGCGCGAGATTCGCATATATAAAACCAGCAGTCCAGTACACCGGAGTTTCTGAAGACTTCGGTAGCTACTTTAACTTGAAAGACGAAAACGAATGTAAATTCATAGTTAACCGTTACATCTACAAACAAAATCACCCAGTAGGACGAAGCAGTGACGAAACTGAATGCGAGGTTCAACTCCTTGTTAACTTGCAGCTAAGCCATTTGGAATTGTGCGACATCAGACTAAAAACGCTGAGACAAACTTACTGGATAAAAATCCGAAACGCAAACGCATGGCTATTTGCAGCACCAAAGCCAGAAACTTTGTATCTTCCTTGCGATAATCACGACGCAGCCATCGAAACAATAGAAAACGCCGGAATACTACAAATCAAACCCACTTGCCAAGTAAAAATACGCACAATAACACTAACTCCATCAGTAGAAATAACATGAACAATCGAAGTTAAATTCACACACACACCAGTTCTGAATATTACGGAAATGATACGAAAATCAATTAAAAACATGGACAACATAAATTAAACAGAAATCATGACAGAAACTGAAACATTTACAGGGCTATCAAATCCAGGCTCCATACACGACGATCTGACAAAAAACGAAGTGGCATTAAAAGCCATTATAGCCAAAGCACGAGAAATTTCAAAGGCTCACTACATGAGTAAAAGACTCTCTACACTCGAAACAATACTGAAATACACCGGAATCTCTTTGGGTTCCATCATGCTGCTACTAGTAGTTGGATGGAAGTTTTCTTTATTCGGCAAATTATCCAGCCTATACAAAATTATATCTTGCTTAACCGAAAATCAAGTAACGACAAGGCAACAACAAGCCAGCGAGGCTCCCGAACCGACCATCGTCTACCACAGACAACCTATAGAATTAATCGAAACTCAAACGCAACCAACTACAGATTGCAGAGAGATCGCAATCATAACAAACGATCCACCGCAACCAGTTCGTAGACCAGTCTACGCGCTGACGTATTACGATCGAAACGCGGTACCATAAGAAAGAAAAAAACACGCGAAAAGAGTAATAATAATAACAATCACCCATAATAATCCAATATATCCTTAACCATTTACATACACCCTTACTAACGGGAAATTAAGCATGCATACACCACTCTCTTATCATATCACAATACACAAATAATCTTAATTATATCATAATTATATCATGCATGGCGTAAAACTATCATTTTTTTAAATCCCATTATTATTTTAATGTATTATTTCAACAAAACACATACACACCTGACAGATAAAAAAAACAACAACAACAACAATGGACGCTCAACCGTCAACATCATCACCGGTACCAGTCACTAAAGTTGAATGCCTCCTCTGTCCGAGGAAAGTAAAAGCAAACAAGCTGGCCGACCACACGGCCAGATTCTACTCGGAACTACAAAAGCGAACCGCCAGTTTGGGATCGCGGCACACTGGATGCCCGATATGTTGCTGCGCGTTCCCGGCAAACCGACTGACGGCTCATATCGACAAGTGCGTCACTTACTTGCTGAAACTGCAGTTTCACGACCAACAACAAAACGCATTACAACAGTATTCCCAACAACAACAATATGAGCAATACCAGGCACAACAATTTTTTCAATATCAGCAGCGGCTGCGTCAATAACAAAGAACAGAACAACGACAGCAACCGACACAATACTACACACCACACACACCCGAAGGACAACCACCACCGCTGGAATATGAGGATACCCAAAACACAGAAACAAATGACGAAACAACAGACAACGAAAGTATAGACAACGAAACTACAGTTGAGACAACTACCGACGTGAACGGAAAAATAAGCAATACGAACGAGAAACCAAACGGAAACGACAACGAGACTACCCATGACGCAACTAACAATCCGAACGAAAACACTGACAACACGAACGGAACATCTGACAAAAACGAAAACAGGGGACTAAACAAAAATAATGACAAGAACGAAACAGACTTCGATCCCAAAAAATTAACTTTGGAGGAAGGGTTTGAATGGATCGATAGCCAAAACTTGGAGATCCAGCGCAAAATAAAAAACCGAGCCAGTACAAGCATCTTCCTCGCAGAACTAAAAAGGGAAAACATGAAGAAGAAATAGAATCAGAGTACCATACAGTAACAAAACAACGTTAAATCTTTACACACAACTATTATACCTCCACAATCTAATAAACAATCATACATATAATAACCAAATACATATATAATAAGCATAAACGCGACACGCGTCGCGTAGCGTCGACAGAGAACGAGGAGAAGCGAAGGAATCCTCCTTAACGTTTTATTTTATTTTGTTTTTTTTCTCATTTATAAGGGTATATTTTTATTTCTCCTTTTTATCAATTTAGTTTTTCGTTTTCTTAAAATTTTTGTAATTCTCTACGACCAATATATATGCAACGCTTTTTTTTACATCATAAATATTCGTGTTAATCATTTTACTTATTTCAGAAACAACTTCCATCTTTCTCCAACAAACCACTTCCAAATAACATACCTAACCCACTAACCACCACTAATCAGAATTTAGAATGTTACAGGCACAATACCATCAAAATTCGAAATTTATAACAGAAATATCAGGAAATAGAGAAGCAGTGGACAAGCAAGGAGAATGTAAGATTTACAAAATACGGACAAATTTACCAGGAATGAAACCGAATATACACACAATTTCAGAAAAACGGAAAATTGAATCACATTAACCAAATGAAACAGGACAACATTTTTATTTTTAACCATTTTTTAACATCCAATATAAACCCATCCAACATAACCAAACCATTCCCATTAACACGAACAACTAAAAGTTTACTCAGTTACAGATATCAACAACCACCAACTATTTAAAAAACCACAGGAGTGTACCGCAACATATCAACTTCAGAACTAAAGGATAATCCTCCAAATCAATCCAAACAACAACCAGGAGCTTTACTTCTTCAATAATCAACAATCAACAATCATGAACAACCAAAACACATATTCGAAAAACATTACACAACCTACACAAAAATGGAAATATTTTAGAAAATCAACAAAAATCAATTATATCGAGTTACACTTAACAGATTATGTCAAATGTAAAAATTATAATATCCGTTGCGGGGGCATCGTTTCCTCCCAGAGGGAGAGTGTAACGGCCCCAAGCTAATGATTTAACTTTTAACCTTTTATTATTTATTCGAGCGTATCGACGGAGCGTTTCCGTTCGATACGCTCTTCAAAGAAGCCCTTAAGGCTATCGCGTATCCGGACCGCCGCGAGCGGCCACTTATCTAATAGACTAAACACTCTGCAACGCTTTATTCCTTTGTAACAGCGAGCGCGAAGCCCTCAGCTTCGCGCCCGGTTCAAGCAGTTTAGCTCCGACGACCGACCAGTGCGGTACACCTCCGAATTATACCTCCATCTAATTACACTTACGTTCCCCTTATTTTACGTGCCCCGAATTTCGCTTTTGCTCCACTTTTGCGATAGTCTCGCGCTTCGTCGGTTATTTCCCTTTCTTTTTTCGTGGATTCCGAAGTTTCTCTTATCCTTTTTTCCCCTATTCTCTCTTTTCGATTTTGCGATAGTCTCGCGTCCCGCCAAATTGAGTTCGTTTTCTCTCCTTTTTCTTGTTCTCTCTTTTCCCGTAGCGTTAGTCTAACGTTTCGGGATTTTGGTTAATCGCTTCCGTGTTGGCGGCGGGGAGAATTCCACGAGCTCTCCCTCATCTGGTCTTTAGTTTTAGTTTCTTTATCTTTCGCGCCTGAGTTAATTAATAACTAATGTCGGGTTCTTCGTTTGGTTTTATTTTCATTTTCCGCTTCGGTAATTTATTCGGGGTATTCGGGTCCCGAGCCGAGATAAAACTATTGTGCGTCGTATACCACGGTAATTTCCTCTGTCTTCTCTATTCGGTGCAACCCCCCGGCACTCAAGGCGTGCTCATTATGCGCACCGGCGGGCTATTGCTGATATTTTCGGTAGGGATCCACGCATAATCCCCGTGGTGGGATAGAGATTTTAGGCTTCTTTACCCCCTTTTCGGGTGATTCTTTAAGTCGACCTTTCTACTCTCGTTTTCCGTAATAAAATGTCGAGATATCGCTAAAATTTACGCCATACCCCGCGCGGCGAGCGAGCGCGTGTCGGTCGATCGGGGAACACTGGGTGGCTGTGTATTCGGAACCAGCGTGGACGAACGCGGTCAACAAACGCCGCTTCGTTATTTGTTTTAAGGTCGGTTATCTTCCGGGCTTGTCGCGTCGCGTCCGGTTCCGTACCTCGGGTGGAGCACTCGGTTGCTTCCGTTGGCCGCATAATCAACTGAGCTACGAGCCTCGCGGTCGGGGTTACCTATGCTCGGTCTATCTTTTCGTACCGTTTTAGCCCCCCGATCGCGAGGTGAGCGTTTGAACGTTCCGCGGTTACCTCACGCCTATCTTGTCGGGTATTTACTATGTAAAATGATTGTTATTCAGTTCCTGTCGCTAATAAATTTGGTCGAACCATACGATGGTGTATTATCGAGTTCAGCACTCGCACCCGTCCACACCCCTCTGCCATTCTTCTCCCAGGTAGGCTGAGCTGGCCGAGTCTCTCCAGTCTCGCCTCTCCCCCTGCTTTGTGCATTACCGTACCCTTGCCATGTTTTAGGAATAATAGGCCGATCCGTTGATCGGTGGCACTGTGTATCTGGCGCCCCGGGCATGGGCAATGCGTTAGCGTTAAGATCATCAGCCGGATGCCTCCGCTTAATTGGGACCTTGACCCGTAAAATCTCGTCGTGAGTTCGAGCCCGGAGATTCAAGGATGAGCTGAGTTCCGCGCGCGGACGCGGAAGGTAGGTCGGAGGTTAGGGAGTTGGGGCCAGGATGTGAGGGAGCGTGAAAAAATCCTCACAATATATATATATATATTGTGACGTGACTTTTTTGCGTCCCGCCACTTCGCACGGTTTTGGTCGGGCAGTGGGCCGGATTTACGGCCCTACCGACGTCGCTCGCCGAATCGTCTCGATCGCTGGCTCATCCGGTTTGGTTTTTCGTTTTGTTATTCTTATTATGATTAATTAATGTTTATTCCACTCTTGTTTTGGGACCTTAGTAGCTCCGCCTACGCTTTGCCTTTTGTTTGTTTTGAGTTTGCTCTAGATCAAGAGCGGAGATTTGCGCGATTCACCGACACAAACGTCGGAAAGTGTTCGATCATCGGCCGTGCTCGCATTGGAAATTGGCCTAGGAGGGCCGAAGGAGATTTCGTTCGACAGGCAGGCGGTAGCCGAACACCAGCTTCCGCGGACGAGGAGGCCAGAGGGACTCGGGTAGTGACCAATATACCGAGTTTCCCGTCCCTCTCGACTACACGGCCTGGAGCCGTTCCTGTTCCATCGAGATTCTCGGACGACGCGGCCCGCTAATCACGGCGCCTCCACTGGCATGGATTAAGAGGACAGGATGATCACCGAGGTGCAGTTATGTGGCGTATCGAGTGGGCCCACCGCGGAGGAAGAGGGACGCCTTAATTTCGCGAGGGAGGCCTCCCTTCGTTGTTCATCTTGCCCCACCGGATCCTGGGAGGAAGGAGTCCGGGGACATCGCAAATATTTGCTGCGAGCGGAAGATTCTCGCGAGTAGCGGGGCACGGCCGGAGGAGAAACCGGTTTTCGGCGCCTTAGCCGACTAGCGTGGGCTAGGATTCGGGAGTCGCGAGAGAGGGGGTAGCGCTAGTGGGGACCACCGGGAGACCGTTAATTTATCCATCAGTCAGCGATCGGGTGCGGAAGCGAGTGGCCGTGTGGCAAGTTTTGAGTTTGGTGTTTTTTTTTCTTCAAGCGGTCTCCCGGGCTGTCCACGCACCGGTAAGCCCCGTCTCTCTCTTTACTCTGTGCCTAGCCGGGGATGCCGAACCCGAGCCCAATTACCGTGCTATTGTTTGTAGAGATTTCTAATTGCATTTCGATTTTATCTTTTCTGTCTTTTCTTTCGCTTTTCGTCGCCGTAAGCGACAGTTTGGGGTTCGGTAAGGTATGTCCGGCTAGAGTTCTTCTCTGGTCAAGTCCGCCTATCTCACTTAATTTCGGCTATATTTACTCTTCACTTTCGCTTTTTCTGCTTCTATTTTCCTTTATCCTTTTCGAAGTAAGTCGCGGTAATGGCTTGTCTCGTTATTAATTCTATCTGCTTGGCTACATCCCGCGAATTCAACGAAGTATCGGGGCAAATTCGCCGGCTACATGGGCTATATACGATACCTAGCGACACTAAGGGATCTCGTGCGCGCTGAATCGCGTTCGTTAGGCTGGTCGGTGGCTAGTGGGTTATAGCGCGCGCCGACAGCCACGGCCGCGCCGTGTTTACATCCAGCGTCTTGCGGTCGAGAGCGACTTCTTTGCCTAGGCTATCTGGCGTTCGGTTACAGTTTACTAACGCGTATCCCTTTCGGCTATCTCACGTTAAGTGTACCGGTGAATTGGCTATATTTGGCATTTAGTTTCTTGTGTTTATTTCCCTCTGGCAATCGTAACCCTGTTCAGTCCCTTCTTTAGTTCTTCGTAAGCATTATTATTCCCGACAGCTTACGTTTTCCCCATATCTCGAGTTTGTAACTTGAGCAAGGCTCCTGTACAATTATTTTTCTGTATTTGTGCGCCTCTTTAAGGAACACGATACTCATACAGAAGGATTCGTGGACTCGAGCGTCTAGGAATTATGGGCTGGCGTGTCAGAGACAAATTTATAAGCAAATACTGTTCTTTATTGGTACAATACAGGTCTCAATGTAATTTAACCCTTAGTCTTTTTCTATTATCCGGATCTCTTTACTCTCAATATTTAAATACTTAATCCAAACAGTGTGTCCGTAATGCAATAGAGAATATAATTATAAATCAAACCTCAGATCTCGTCTTTTAATTTCTATTTTATTTACTTATTTATTTATTAATTATTTGGAAGAATTAGCAAAGCTGATTTTATTTCGCGTTGTTCGCACTGCGCAGGCGCGGGCAGCTTCTCGATCGTCGTGCAGTATCGCTGACTGCCTCGCTCGGCGATTCCCACGGTGACGTCACAGCGAACGACGGTGACAGCTCGTTCACCTCGCGATTTGCAATTGGTGTTATTTCGCGAAATCGAAGGTTTTACCTTACTCTGATGGTTGGTAACCCTTCAGGGAACTTGAACCTCTCCCTGGGTGTGCCTTTTTAGTACCCTCGGGGTTGGAATATTGACCTGGATAAAGTTAGCCATGCAATATTAATTTTTTTTAATTTAGCATATACCATTCGATTGGTGGCCGTTTGGTAGTGTTTGGTAGCCTAATTAGATCGTTTGGTGGTCAGTCGTTTAATTACAGCAATTAAAACAAAAAATAAGGCCCAAAGTTAGCCAAACATTTTTTTTTTTTTTTAAATCGACTCAATCAGGGGTCAATCGATGCGGAATCGTTTGGTGGTCACGACTAACGTAATTAAAACGTTTGGTAGTCCTTCACTTAGCTAGAAAATTAAAAAAACCAAATGGGCCCTGGCGCGGGGGTTCATTAGTGCGCCGTACATCACTGACATCACTGAAATGTCATCGCTTCTGCTTTCGGCCGGCGCGTCAAATACGCAGTACGATTGTATTGTTTATCCTCAACATTATTATTAACCAACAACGATAATCGTTACGGTATGTTATAAATTCATTTCGTTACGTGATACGTATCGAGACTTCCGGTACTTGGATTAGAAGCAAAATATGTGTTCTGATATATTAGAAGAATTATGACAGGTTATGGATTTATATTTATGAATTCATTCGTGTATTGATTGAAGAATTTTTGCCCCATGTTACAGAACATCACCAACGATATGCAAGAATCATTATACGTATCGTGAGATTGATGACGAAAGTGAAAGAAGTGCTTGACAACAGTGCGAAGATGGTTGCTGGTAGATTCGAGGCATAAGGCCGAGCCCATAAGTTTTCAACAGTACGCCTTGGAGTAAAATTGGTCTTCGAGGAGGTGTACCAGTGGAAGCGATGCGTTATAATCCCTGGATAATGTTCGACGAGTTGTGAATCTTGCAGCACTTGCAACCGTCAGCACTTTTGTAAGCAACTCGGTACAAAAATAAAATGACAAATTAATGAAATTAATAAAATTAATAAAGTTATTACGATTAATGAAATTATTATAATTGTTAAAATGCATTTATCGAATGTTGAATTAATTAATCTTTCAGGCTCTCACTAGCGAAAGGAAACGGAAGATTGTAGAATACAGGGATGCTTGCAAGGTCGAAAGCTGCGTCAGTGACGGTAAGGAAGAATATAAATTTCTAGATGTCGATCACATTTTTTATAACAATCGTACGTTTTTTTGCAGTTGCTATTGAAAATGCGAAGGTGGGAGTGTTCGCCGTGGGAGATGACAAACTCAACAACTTCGCATATTGCTTCTTAAGAAAGATTGAATTTATCAATGCCGATGGTGAATACGACGAGGCGGCCTTCCGGGCTAAGATCCCGGCCAACTATCCGAAAGCCGAAGTCGACAAAATCATCGCCCAGTGCATACCTCTTTGTAATAATTATCTTTATTTTTCGAGTTATATTACAGTATTCGCGATGTTATAGACGAATACATTTTAAATTATTTTTTAAATATTTTATTGCAGCCGATGCTAATGCCGCCGAGACTGCAGCGAAACGTTTCCAATGTTTTTTGGAGAATAAGACGATTTCCATCCTCAACTGATAACCGCATCATCAACGATACTGGATACTCCGGGCCACGATCAATGTCATGTCGTGCTGTGTTACACATTCCGTGGCATTAATTGAATGTAAAAAAATGTATATATATTAACAATATATTTTATTCGTTATATGTAAACGTCAGTGGTTTTTATTGAACTTGGAAATATATCGAACCCCCGTGCCAAATAGGATTAAAATGAAAACAAAAAATTCTCATTGCGATTGAAAAATGTGTTACTTCCTTCGACAATCGTTCATTAATGGCCATTCAACTTACTCGGTACCTTAAGTACAATAACAACAAGAATTAGATAAAGCAAAAATGTGTTTCCAATGATGTATGAAATTTTACCCTTTTCTCGCGTATGCAGACGTATAGAAGATGCGCCGTTTCACATTTATTTCTGTCTTCCGTTAATGAACGGTAACGGGATATTATACGTTTGAAAATAATTTCGACGATAAAATTAATCTCGTTCAATCGGAAATCAGCGTCGGGAACTTTTTATACAGCCCATCTGACGTTTAGCTTCGGCACATTTACATCTCCACCACTGACAACTCTACCAGATAATAACTTTACCAAAATATATACCAGAAAGTTAAAAAAACTGTACCGGCATTGAAATAAAATTCTATTGAAATTATTTTAAAAAAAACTCTATCGGATACAAGGCTACCGTCTAGCCTTGTATTCTGGTAGTTTAATTTTTTATTAGATGCAATTTTATAATTTTTTTTACAATAAATATAAACAAATACGATAAGGGTAGAACGACGTGAATGAAAGATCGTTCGACGTGAATGAACGATCTCGTCGTCATGGCGATGGTATCCTTGTCCTCTGCTTGTCTTTGCGGCTTGCTGTGGATAAACTTAATGACAGAAGTTTCACGATAAAAAAAACTATCGTAACGACATCTCGAACGTTTTACAATATTTATTGCCTTCTCAAATTCTCAATAGTCACAATATAACAGGAGAACCGTAAAATCAACAATTACATATGAAGCACAGTAATTTATTGTGGTTTTTATTTCTGTTTACAAAAATGTTTTAATATTTTTTTAACGCAAGCACAGATTGTACAGCCTTTATATGAAACACTGCCGTTGTTCCATAACGAAGAAAGTGTGGCAACTTTTGTGATAGATTAATACAGTTTTTATGGAAAAAGAAGAAAAAATACGAAGATAATCGATCAATCGTGAAATGATTAATTCGCGGTTCGCACCTTGTGTAATATTCCGAGACATACAATAACAACTCCCATGTTCCTGCCTCTCTCGGCTTATTTTCAAAATAGACTCGTCTGCGATAAAATCCTTAAGACTTCGTAGCCTTAAAGTCCGTAGCAGTAGTTTGTGTTCTCATGCCCCAATTTTTTCATTTTTGGCACCGACGTATGAAACCTTTTTTTTGTTTACGACTAATCCTTATATAACTGACTCCACACTTTTTCACTCTCGATCGCCGATATATCGCACAACAGACGAATACTTTCGATCGCTAATGAAATATGCATCTCTACGGAAGACGATTCGCGATGAAACGAGTACTGAAATAAAACATATTTTATCATCGGTGAATTCAATTCAGTCTAATTCAAATAATAACATCATATGGGCATGGGTTTGCAACTACAATCGATCAACTTCTGCTTCTGTCGTGATTGTGTTTGCATGTGCTTCTTTCACTGCTAAGTTTTGTTTTCGCTATCTCTAAACCCGTTAATGAGTCGTGCGCGAGTTGGCTCGTTCTTGAACTCTCGCCGAATAATTTAGGCGTTAAATTGCGTTCAAGGTCTCTTGCCGTTGGCTAACACGACTATTTTGCTCTCAGCGTCCGGTCCACTCAACATCCGGCTAGATGGCATTCGAGCCGCAAGTGTGGGAGCTCGGCTAAATAACGCACCGGCCACGAAACCTTGCTGGTGTCGCGAGCCTCCGCAGCGGATGCCATCCATGTTCTCAAAATTAAAGCCCAGCTAAAGTGGAACGACGCAGTCATCCAGTTCGGCAGTGACCGGATCATAAAGTCCTCTCTAGATCGGTACTCTCACGGTTCATTTCGCCAGTAACTTCGCCTTCCTCTTCGCCGAACTGTTTTGTGCCTGTTGCTCGTCAGCTGTTGAAAAAACATAATTACTGGCAAATAATTATTAATTACTCAATAATATTTAAGGTATTTTCCTGTAAGGATTCCCAACATCCTCGATGAAAAGTTTGTTCAAAGAAAAATCAGAAAAATCATTAACCATATTAGAGATACTAAAAACATTAATTTTACATAATATAATCATTTCGAAAAATTATTGAGAAATAGATTGACTACAAATGTATTAAACAACAACAACTTAACAAATCAGCAGATAACTTTACGCTTTATTTTCGTATGAAATGAACTTTTTTTATTTTATCGGAAAATGTATGAACTTATTTATAACTTAATGAAAAGTTGAACATTTTTTGTACATTTTCATACAAAAATTTCACATGATACTGAAGATATTACCGGGTCACGAACCGAACATTTTCATAAATACAGCGTTAAGAGGTCTACATAACTTTGGTGCTTAAAAAACAGATCTGAGGCTTCATTAAACAAATTTTGTTTTTACTAATTTGTTTATTACTAATAACTTTTCGTATTTATAATTATACAAAATCAACGTTCCTCATATATCTTCAAATATGGTTAACATTGTACAAATGTTTATCGCATTACGAAGAATTCAAAATTCTCATCAAATCTCAAATTTGGCTGGACATCTAAAGGTGAGGCCACTTCAAAATAACTTCAACTTAATTCTTACCTGACTGCGTAGTCAGAGATTCTTCACCGCCCTGAGCGAGACTGAGTACGGCCTCTTTGATCTGGCTATTGACTTCGGATCGAAATACGACGCTCAACGGAAGTATTGCCTAGTTTCTCGTGAATCTGAAAAAATAACGTTATTCAATCCTTTGCATATATACAGCTTTTTGTGGAGCGCAAATCGCGTTCCCTTTTTTTAGCTACAAAACAACGACATGCATGTCGTTATCAATTAAAAAATAATGTACCTTCTCTTAGTTAGGAACAGCTAGACCATCTCGTCCTGGTTTTGACGTATATATATAGCTAAATGTGGTTCGATTTCCGTGTTTGGCGAATAGTTGTTAACTATGTTTTTGTCCATATCGTTGTACATTTGCCAGTTCCCATTGGCGCGCCGGGAGTACGCGATAAAGTGCCCTGGTACGAAACCGACCACCCCAGCGAGGCTGAAAAAGAGCAAGTCCTTAATTCGTAGGAAATAGCGAATAAATGCATATTTATAATAGTATGAAATAATGTATACCTGTATCGAACTGTTGCGTAGCCTTTTTTTTGTCCTGTTTTCCTCGCTCGAAGATCCAATACTAAGGGCATCTCTTGCAATTTACCTCGTAATCCTGACGCGGATCGCATACGTGAATCTTCGGGCTCGTCTGCATGACCACTGACAGTACCGCGAATGTCAAGGTCGATGAAAAGATGGACGTGAGGCTCGCTAAATAACGTGAAAATGCCACCGCAGCCACACTTCAGGCCGTTCACGAATGGTTTAAAAGCCAATGCAGCCTGCAATGCACGAAAACCTCTTTTCGCAATAATATTGTGATTCGGTGCTATCGAGGGACTCGAATACGTGCGGCCTTCGCACTGCGAGCACTCGTCACGGTTGTGAACACTTGGCTCAGATGCCATTGTGTACTTCACAATATTTTCGATGCTGTCCCATGAATTTACGTAATACGATAGGACACGATCGATTGTCTTGCCGGCGCTTGTCGGTTTGTAAAAACTTCTTAGTATTCGCACTCTTTCTTCGAGTATTTTGTTAGTTACGCCGCTATTGAGAAAGTCAGAGACAAATTTCAACGTGCTGTTCTGCGATTGTTCCAAGTATTCTGCGTACTGGAGATTGTCTATGGCACTGGCCATTAAAATGTGTACTACCGAGTCGAAAGGACAGGTATTTCGTATGAATATTCGATCGCTATCTATTTTTACTCCCTGAGGGCAATGCGAACCGTTCTGTAGCAAATAAGGCCTTTTTAATTTTGTCGTATGCAAATTTATTTGACGAATTTCCGGATAGTCTCGGAAATATTTGCTCTTATTCGCTGTTTGCAGTTTCTCGAATTCCATTGTAGTGTGTTCACCTGGCTGGGAGGATGACGATACGATTTTTCCCTCATCGAAGGCTTCGCCATCAATACCCTCGGAATCGTTGGGGCACTCTGACAATTTTTTGTCGGCAAGATAATGAGAAGTCTCTAAGTCTAACTGTAACTTATCCGACTCAGAGGATTGTTCGAGTCCGTTTATATGTGACTTACTGTTGACACTGTCCAGTTCTTCTGTAGCTGCAATAGCAGAGGATGTCATTAGGCTGTGCGAAGCGTTGAGCTGCGAGTTCGAGTGATCCATAAAATACGAGTCGTTTATGCTAATCTCTGGGAGTACGCAGTCTTCCGGCATTAATGGATATTCCCCATTAGTTTGTAAGTCTTGATCGTCGTAATCTGCTCCATTATCAGCTAAATTATCGACGCCCTTATTTCCGAGACCTTTTCCACGCCAATTTTCGACCGAAAATAAGTCAGAATCGTTAAGAGTCGCAACGTTTGGGATTAACGGTGTAGTTTCGACAAAGTCGGAAACGTTGTCCACAAACGTTAGTTCTTCCATCGTAGCGGAGTCTACTTTAGGTACTAGTACAGCAGCATGTACATTTCTGCACGACACAGATTGAGACAAATATTCCGCATGTTTGGTTTTTTCCTGGTCGATTTGTCTTGTGTCCACTTTCTCACATTCTTTATTCATTTCGGGTGTTTGCAACTCCGCTTGTCTCCGATTGGTTTCCGCCATCTCCGCTTTTATTATCTTCGGAGCAAAAAGGTTAGTTTCGCCGATGATATTACGCGCAACACTTTTTAAAAATAGATCTACGCGAACCGGTCGTGCCACGTTAGCGAAAACACGATTTTTTATATCATTGAAATACGACTCAACGTAACTCGATGTCGTATGCGGAGAGCCGAAAGGCACTACAACTGCAGTCCACAAAGGGAATTCTTTCGCTAATTTGAGTAACCGTTCGACGAAATCGGGAAGATAAAATGCATTTGGATCTTGACCTTTACGTAAGCATTTTTCCGCATTTTGTTTCTGTTGCTCAACCCATTTTACGAGACGATGACCCGCTCTTGTGTCGTCATCCAGCGTATTTTTGTCATCTGACGCTTCGAATTCGAACGGTCCCGCCTCATAATCCACATCTTCTCTTGGCGTGTGTTGTTTTAATTTATCTTCAATACCACGAGATGCAATGTACCCTTCCAGTTTTTTCCGGGCATCCTTAGTTGTTTTTATATCCGGAAGTTCAAGCTCGGAATCTTCGAACTGTTGGAACCCTACTGCACAAGTTAGAGTGAAAACTTTTCGAAAACTCGAAAGTGTTTCACACTCTACCATTACAGCCACGCACCGAACAAAGAACTGCTTGATACACCATTGGTTGGCTTTTTCGAAGCATTTCCACCGGCAAACCATGTGAATGAGATGAGCTACGTCTATTCGGATTATGGTCGCAGGGCGTTCAATTTCGGTAGGAGGATTTTCGAGAATTGCGAACCAAATGTCTAAGTAAGATTTTATTGGTCGATTATTGAAGGCCAAACATAAAGCGGATATGAGAGCTCGAGAGTAATCGGAGACAGCTTCCTTCGGTGGTGGGGCACCTCGCCGAAGCCACTGTTTGAACCAGAACGTGATAAATTCAGTCTCATGCTTTTCTGAAAGCATTTGATGAACCGGCTGAGTCGTCTTCTCGAAGTTAATCACAACCGAATACAAAAATATATGTCCAGTTTTCATATTCCCAGGACGGTCTAATGTCCGGATGAGACTTCCGGTTGCATCAACGCAGATCGAACTCTTCGATTTGTTCAGACGTACGTATTGTTTGTATGCATCCAACTGAGCTGGAGTACCATAAAATGTGTAGAATGGCAAAGACCCTACAGCGTGTATGAGATCGCCATACTCTGGATCAGCTTGGATGTTTTCTACCGTACGGATCAAATCTCGAGAATCGCCAGGTTTCACATTTAGATTATCGTGAATGCGTTCTTTTTTTGCTTGTCGCATAACGTCTCCGTTAGGTAAAAACGGAGGTTCGAGATCGCCGTATTGCGTATGTTCCCGCGCTTGACGCCTTTTCCAGACGGCACAGCCTTCTTGTATCATTTCCTGCGCTGCCTGTATCCTCCTTTGCCCATTAAGGGGACGCTTGACTTCGTCGTGCATTTGTGAACTTGTGTCCCTTGTATTGACGCGAATAATAAATCCTTGTTGATCCTGATTTTTTTCTCCGTGTCCAATAAATGTATTGCCGCATGTCGCACTTTTGCACTTTCCGTATATATCGACAAAGTACGTTCGACCATCCGCACTCGATTTTACGTTTGCTCGCTTGTAGACGAATGCGCAATTTGTCTTGTGCTGTTTCCAAAACGCTATCGAAATAAGGTTCGTCCAAATCCCACGCTGCAAGATCTCTTTCTGTCGGTTCCCGTACAAAATGTTACCCTCCGGCTTTATAGAGTTCCATTCTTCCTCTGTGAGAACCAAGTCGAACTCGGTCGTGTTGATTTCTTCATGATTCTTCATTCGCTTATTGGTATTCTTTGCATCGTGACTCAAAGTCTCGTCGGCCGGGTTTGACGATATTGTATCGTTGATCGTTGTTGTATCTGAAAATATCGATGAAAGATAATCGAATAATTGTGGTAGATAATCGAAAGTATTATATTCTATCGAAACAATAATACATGATCTGAAATGTATCGAGATAATTAAGAATATTATCGCCGAAAAACTGATGTCGGCCTCGCATTCATCGGGACTATCCCATAAAAACTGTCAAATAACAACGGAGTCCTTAGCCTATATCACTCTACTCTTTATTCTATTCTACGGATCCATTCCTAAATCAGTTGTCAGATTCGGTTCCTTCAAGACCGGCAGAATTGCGATGACCGAGTATTCAGTTTCGTAAAATTTACAAAAGTGGTCAATCTAGGAAGCTATGAAGTACGGTGGGTTCATAATTTTCGTCAATTTTTTGATAACTCTTTTCATAATGTGAAGTCATACTCTATTATTGTAATTGTGCCAACACAATGTTATTCGCGTAATAAAAGTTCACGAGGGGTTCGGTAACTAACTCGGCATACATAAGATTCACCTTCAATGTTTGTAATAACGATTAAGCCGAGCGAAAATATCTTGGAACAAACTAGCCGATCGACGCTTCAAGCCTATAATCAGCGTATTTTCCCGCTAATCACGAATCTGTCATTTATTTTACTGCTAGCTCAATATTTTATATAAATATCCATGCGGGTATCGGAAAAAATATTATTCTTCGTATTTACCATTAAGAAAACTTTCTAGAACATGCTGACGCTCTAATATCGTTAAGAAAAGCAGACTTACCAGGCGTTGGCGCGTTGTTATTGTTGACATTCAATCCGACTATCCCTAATTCGTTTCTTGCAATGGTAAGAATCTGACAGCGGTCTTCTCGAACGTTTATATAGACGTTATGAGGCGTCCACCTGTTTCCTAGTTCCTTGCTCATGTCTCGCCATACCTGAGAAGTGTACGACGGCAATTCATTTGTCACAAAGTTTTCCATAAACTTTTTGACGACATTGATACGGTCTTCTTGGGGCACTGTCGATACTCGAGGCATATTCTGAAAAAAAACAGCATAGAATTAGGATCAGTACAAAAATACTGTTCTGATTTATAATAGAATTGGACAAAGTGTCCAGAAACCTCGAACAACTGATTGAAAGGCTCTGGTATATGAGTAATAAACAATTTAGAACTCGCAACTCTTTGTGCAAAGATTATGAAGATCCTCGTATGAGTGAAAGGGTTCATCAACTTTTTGGTGTCGCTGGAAGGTATGCAACACAACAAATGATGTACATTAATGATGGAAAAGTTGCAAAAGGCGCACTTTACATGATAGAAACAATAATAACTTTGACAAAGAACTGCGTAGAATATATGTAGAAAACTATCATTTTTCATCAGACAAACTGATTCTTTTGCGACAGTGTCTTCATATCAATATCAATGTGAAACAATCTGTTAAGTCCAATCGTAGAAGATAAAAAAAAAATTACTCAAAAGATTTTTTATTGACTCAGTGTAAAGTTTTCAGAGACCCAAGTTAATCAGCAGATCCCGAACGAATGCTAATGCTATGTTAACCTACGCTGTCAAATTTCAATTGTTGTAACAATTAAAATTTGACGATTAAAACCACGAACGTTAGCATATCATTAACATTCGTTTCCGATCTCACTGCAGAATAATGAAAAAAAACTCCACAGATGAAGAAGACTACTCTGAAAATCACTACTCTTGACAATAAAGAGTTGATTTCAAGCTGTTTATTACGCTCTCTATCTTGGTTGATCGGCCTGCTTTTCGTCGCGTGTATCGTGTATGTCTTTCTCTTAATCAATGTGTTATTTTTTATCGTTAATCTTTTGTACTTACGGTACACCATCGAGATTTTGTGATGTTCGGGAAAAAAAAATGAAGCACTAAAGGATTATAATCCTTTGAAATACAGTCCCAGAATACTAACAATGGACGAAGTTTCTCCCGCGTTTATTCCCAGAAACGTGAACAATATCGATAGAATACAGAAACCAATAGAGACGAAAGTGGCGCCAAACAGTTAATTAATAGAACGAAGTCTCTGTTTTATCTCAAGATAGCTCGCAATAACACACTCATGGTACATCGTTTCTTTTTCGTCAAGCTACAAACAGCGCTGAAATGCCGAGATATCGAGATATAACCTCACATCGTTCTGTTAATTCACTTTTAGACGCCGCTTCCGTCTTTAATAAGTTTTGCAATTCTTCAGTGTTTGTCACGTCACGTGGAAAGCGTACAAGAGAAAATTGGATTGCTTAATGATAGTAATGAGTTTTTCGATACTTTTAATAAATTCCGTCGTTTTTGTTTTCATTTCCATAAATGAAGATTTGAGGCTACTTGTATAACAACAAATAAGATCGCAAAAATGTCATCGAATATTTTTGTGTAGCTAGTCTATATTAGTCTATATATATAAATAAAACTTACCATTCCCAAACATGACGATGCAATAATTCTTTCCTCCAATTCCATGCTAAAAATCGATAGGATGTTGATTGTCGCTGCAAAATTGTAAATTGCATTTAAGTATTTGTTGGTGCGGAAGCTTCTCGATGACAAAGTTATAAAATGCAGCTGTGTCATGCAGTTCCGCTCTGACACAAGAAACAATAATAGCAGACTGGACTGATTTGCAATATAATTTAGCTGCGGTGTAGTCTTTGAGAAGGGCGAGTCATCTTTTTATTAATAGAATGTTGTAAACAAAAATTCAATTTACCTATTGCAATGCCGCTGTATAAATCCATGATCACTCCGACTTGGTCTGGCGCAAACAGCAGATAGGGCATTCGCTGGAAAACACAAATAACAACATAACTGAATGAGTAAGCCGACAAATATTAGCTAAGTTTTTTTTGTATAGTCATAACCGCATTTACGACATCATTATTCAGTGACTGTTCCATAATTTCATATAGACAATATTATGAATTATATTATATAGCTCAATTGTTTAATGGAATTATTATGTCTCAACATTTATACTGAAGGATGGAATTATTTGAGGACCCTAACGACAAATTGTGCTGGATATGAGATAGAGCCAATTGGTGGCAGTAACAGAGGATAAAACATAATTTCTACAAACACGTACCTTATTTAAGATAATATAGAAGTGCTGTTGAATGACAAACTCGTACACATACGAATGAGCCATCTTTTTCGAGCTCTGAAACAATGTAAACAGAAATATCACTGTCATAAATTTTATTGAAACA
This sequence comes from Amblyjoppa fuscipennis, assembly GCA_963575735.1. Lineage (NCBI taxonomy): Eukaryota > Metazoa > Arthropoda > Insecta > Hymenoptera > Ichneumonidae > Amblyjoppa > Amblyjoppa fuscipennis. The sequence goes on from OY754497.1 coordinate 5,070,468, forward strand.
GAACTGAAATAATTTATACAATAATATAAATTATATAAGAGAAGAATGAAAATCTTCATGACACTTACAATGCGAACAGAATTTCACAAACATCTATTTTGGAGCATTATAAAGACGCGTTGAAATGGAGCATGATTATGCTTCCCGAGATGTAGCGAATTGCTGCTCCGTAATGCATGGACAGCATATAGACGCTTTCAGCGCCATATTGAACTACGTACTGAGATGTATTTCAGAAGGGATCAATAGAAAGAGATTTAATTCATTGATGGAAAACTCATTTATAACTTTGATAATATAAAAAATTTGAATCGTCATGTAGAAGAATTCATCAATTAAAAGAAACGATTGGTTTGCTTTTCGCAGCAGGATCAATATTGTTTCGAAATCTGTTGAACGTACGCCGTCGATTCGGGCTCTCGAATAACTCAGGGATTGAATGAGGAACACCTACGTTGTCACTGCAGTTAAAGGGAAAACAAAGAACGTTATTTAATCTCCCTGGAGATAATCTTAGACAAAATAAATGGATCGTTGAACTCGTAACAAAACTCGGAATTATTTGCGCGACCGCATTTGCGCGGATCCCATGACTCGGGACGGATTCCATTGGATTACCTTTTGCAAACTCAACGCTTGACCGACACGTTAATTTCCTAAGCGTCCGATCGTACGCTCCATATATCACTCCCGTGTGACTCTCGTATGGCGTCTCGAATCTCGTTACGCATTACCTTCGTTCGCCAGGGATCTCCCCTCTCCATCCGGAATCAGCTCCAACCCGATACAGTCCCCTCTCTCACGCAATTCAACGTTCGGTAATGTTCGGCGGTCGAACGAACTCGAGCTTCACACCGGACGTCCACACACAACTTTTTCGAGGTTTATGGCACTTGGCGTAAGCTTAAAACCAGGAGGATAAGAAGAATAAGAATAACTTTTTCGAGCTAAACGAGTGACCAAATGTTTCAATCATATTATAGTATTATTCGTGACCACTAAACGATTTTACATTGAGCCCTCATTAAAACCATTACCAACATTTTTTTAGAAAATTGTTTAGCTAACTTTACGCTCTATTTGTTTTTTTAAGTTATTCGTACTTAAAGGATTGGTCATTAAATGTTTTAATTATCCGATCAATAACCACCAAGCGATTGGTATAAGCAAAATAAAAAAATGTCAACCATTTTTTGCTCGTTTTATGCAAAACCAAAGATAAGTATAAAACTTCCAGAGTGTAGAAATTGCATTTGAACGCTATATTGCAGCATTCCCTTTCTCCATTATTTTTTTCTTTGTTTTTATCGTGTATACTCGCGATTTTTTTCGAATTTATCGACTAAGCTTCTAGTTGTGAGCGTTCAGGCATGCTAGAGCTCTTTTTTGGCTGGATTCGCTATTTTTCTGTATATTTTTGTTGTTTTTTCATGTACTGTCGTTCACAATGAGTACCTTTTATTCGTTAATATAAATATTCCCCTGCAGAACGGAGCGCCAAGGCATTATTATTTCACTCGGCCTTTTCTTTGCCGCAACGTGAGCGAAAAAGCTTCATAAGCTCTCGTCGCTGTCATCCGCGGGAGCCCCGAGTGTTACGCTCTTCGCTGAGGCTCTTCGTAGCCTCGCCTTCCTCTTCGATCGAATTGTTATACACCTGTTACGCATCACCTGTAAAAAAAACATCACGAATTGCAAATCGTTATTAATTATTCAAATAAAAAAATGCCCTGCAAAACTCTCTTGTAAATATATGATGAAAGCAATAAAAAATGTATAGTAATTTAACAAATGACAATAATTCTCGAACCTTACCTACTGAGTAATAGGCTAACGACTCTTTGGAAGAGGCATCCTTCAATTTTCCGAATTCACGTCATGCCTCGGTGTGTTGTCTCATCGAGAAGTGTATGCTGGCATAATAAAATTTGCACAGTATATTGTGCGAAGTGTTTGCAACAGCTGCGTTCGATGTTCTCAATCAATGCGTTCTTCTTCAATGGATGCCTAATGACACCAATGTGACACATTATTGCAAAATTCGATGGATTTATCTATAACACATGCTTAAAGTGCAATTCAGCAAGGCTGTGCTGTTCCAGTTTGGGGAATATTGTGCCAAGGCTGAACCAAGGAACCGAGCAAGCCAAGCATTCGTGCGATGCAGATTGAGAATTATAGTGTTTCCAAAAGCCATTATAACTTTGTCAAATTTCTTGGCAAAAATATATTCATATGCAAGAAACGCGTAAGATTACGGAAAACTACGATCAACTTTTATCATAACAGAATCTTATAGCCGTCTGATATTCCATCTGTGTACAACAGTGATAGATAGATAGATAGATAGATAAACTCCACTGCTTGGGTACAATCAAATTCACTGAGATGCTGATACATCAATCAAGCTTGCGTAGCAACGACATTAATCCTTCTGCAAGAGATGAATTCGATTGATTCATTGAACCAATAAAGAATCTATGAATGTAATTTAATTTCAATGATGTATTGACATACCTGGGCTAGAATTTTGAAGCATTAGAGAACAGTGTCATGTGTTGCTATGTATAAGGGCATTTGTCATTGTAACACTTTTTTCTAATGTTAGTCTCACTCTTCTCATTCTCGCTTCGGTTTCTATCATTTAGTCCGTTGAAATTGGTTTTTGATAGACGAGCTTGGGTCTTCTCTGACAGGGACTACGGTGTTACGATTTGGAGATTTGTTTTCTTTTTTGTTATGTCAAGTTCACTGGTAGGTTATGATGATCGGAGGTGACAAAGCGCCACCGACGTACGACCAACGAGAAAAATCCCCTAGTCTTGCGCGCAAATGATTTTTTTAAATTATTTAAGCAAACGAGTAACCAGCAATAAACGTTTTAATAATATTAATCGTGACCACCAAACGATTTCGTATCAATTAGGTCATAATTGAAGCGATTACCAAAACGAACAAAAAAATTGTTTTGGCTAACTTTACGTTTTTTTTTTTGTTTTATTGCAATTAAACGATTGACCATTAAACTTTTAATTAGTATACCAATCACCACCAAACGATTGGTATAAATTTGAAGATTTTGAATTACAGTTTAGCAGTTGAAACAGACATGAGGCATAAAGTTAGCCAAACAATTTTTTTTTAATTTGTAATTAGGGCTTCAATTAGGGCTTAATCGATGCAAAATCGTTTGGTGGTTACGAATATTACAAGTAAAACATTTGGTGGTTACTGGTATGGCTCGAAAATACAAAATTGCGATTGCATCGTGACATGGCCACCAACTTACCAACGATACTGAACCCGCACCTTAGGCTGCACTTAGTTTTTACATTTCATAGCCAAACGCATGAACACCAAACGTTTTAATAGTAATATTCATAACCACCAAACGATTACCCATTGATTAAGCCCTAATTAAAGCCATTACCAAACCAAATAAAAAAATTGTTTGGCTAACTTTACGCTCGAACGTAAAGTTAGCCAAACAATTTTTTGTTCGGTCTGGTAATCGCTTCAATTATGACTTCATTTATGCGAAATTGTTTGGTGGTCACGATTAATATTATTAAAACGTTTGGTGGTTATTCCTTTGGTTAAATAATTTTTAAAAATCATTTGCGCACAAGGCTGGGGGATTTTTCTTGTTGATCGTACGTCGGTGGCGCTTTGTCACCTCCGATCATCATAACCTACCAGTGAGCTTGACATGACAAAAAAGAAAACAAATCTCCAAATTGTAACACCATAGTCATCGTCACAGAAGACCAAAGCTCGTCTATGAAAGACTAATTTCAACGGACTAAATGAGAGAAGCAGAAGCGAGAATGAGAAGAGTGGGACTAACATCGGAAAAAATGGTTGCAATGATAAATGCACTTATTCACAGCAACGCATCACACTATTCTCTGCTGCTTCAACATTCTAGTCCAGGTAAGTCGACATATCATTGACATTAAATTACTTTCATAGATTCTTTATTTGTTCAATGAATCAATCGAATTCATCTCTTGCAGAAGAATTGATGTTGTTGCTCCGCAAGTTCAGGATAACGTATCAACATCTCAGTGAATTCAATTGTACCCAAGCAGTTGAGTTTCTGAGCGTTTCCCTGGTGCATCATTACAACACTCGTTGGGTACTGTGGAGACTCGCACATGCCCCTTCGAGGTGAAAGAAAGAGGTACAACAATTGGAGCCTCAAGGTTCTGAATGGATGGAGATAAACAGTACGGTGCCGTAGCAGTTCACGCCACGATACAACTATCGACTCTCATGCAAGAGCTTGTAGTCGAGGATCGCAGTACACCCACAGCTTGATATGTAGTGGGTAATCATTGTACTGACAAAGCGCATGGTGAGAGTAGCGAACCAGCGAGGAACTTAACGACCAAACCTCACGCCGATGAAAAACCTTTCGTGGCACAGATCTACATTGCCTCGCCGGTAACAATTGCAATTTCTTTAAATCTATTTTTTAATCGAATAAATACTTAAGTTTGTTCGTTTAACAATAACGATATTTTATGTACAGGCATCGGAGAATAAAAAAATCCCAAAAGAACTTTGGTGACATACCCGATGTGGCTGACGTGAGGATAAGACAATCGTACAAATTGATAGATCAACACGCTACAATGCTGTTTCCCATGGATGTCAAATTTGCTACACCGGTCGAACAATTGCCGCAGATGTAACGAATTATCGTGAAGGGGTCTGTCTTCTCTCTCTCGATTGTGAGTACCCGGCCAGCAACGAGTACCGGGTCATCGATATCGAGAAATGGTACGATGCGGTGTCGATGTTTAAGTTAACATTCCGGTATGCTACATGTTCTATTTCACTTCTCGTTTCATCGTGAATCGTCGTTCGTAGAGATACATATATATTTCATTGGCGATCGGGAGTATCCGTGTGTTGCGTGATAGATCGACGATCGAGAGTGAAAAAGTAAGGTGTCATATAAGGATTATTCGTAAACAAAAAAAGGTTTCATACGTCGGTGCCAAAAATGAAAAACTTTGAGCATGAGAACACAAATTAGTGTCTTGAGGAGTTTATTGCAGGCGAGTCTATTTTGTTGAAAATAAACTGCAAGAGGAACTAAGATGAGAATTAGTTTTCTATGTCTCGTTACTATTACACAAGGTGCGAACCGCGAATTAACCATTTTACGGTTGATCGATTATCTTCGTATTTTTTTTCTTCTTTTTCCATAAAAACTGTATCAATCTATCACAATAAAAAAGGTACCAAGAAAAATTGCGACACTTTCTTCGTTATCGAACAACGGCAGTGTTTCATATAAAGGCCGTACAATCTGTGCTTGCGTTAAAAAAAAGATTAAAACATTTTTGTAAACAGAAATAAAAGCCACAATAAATTACTGTGCTTCATATGTAATTGTTGATTTTACGGTTCTCTTGTTATATTGTGAGTATTGATAATTTGAGAAGGCAATAAATATTGTAAAACATTCGAGATGTCGTTACGACAGTTTTTTTTTTTAATCGTGGCGCTCCATTCATTAAGTTCATTCACAGTAAATCCCACAGAAAAGCAGAGGAAGTGGATACTAACACAATAACGACGAGGGTAATAACAAATTTGAATACCATTTGTTTAGAATAAAATAGTTGATTGTAATCTACAGAAAAAACAAGACATCTTCCTTCGTTATGTACTCGTAGACCTTGTGGTACTCTTATTATATTGTGATTTAAAAATTAAACTCTACCAGAATACAAGGCTAGACGGTAGCCTTGTATCCGATAGAGTTTTTTTTATCATTTCAATCGAATTTTATTTCAATGCCGGTACAGTTTTTTTTACTTTCTGGTATATATTTTGGTAAAGTTATTATCTGGTAGAGTTGTCAGTGGTGGGGATGTAAATGTGCCGAAGCTAAACGTCAGATGGGCTGTATAAAAAGTTCCCGACGCTGATTTCCGATTGAACGAGATTAATTTTATCGTCGAAATTATTTTCAAACGTATAATATCCCGTTACCGTTCATTAACGGAAGACAGAAATAAATGAGAAACGGCGCATCTTCTATACGTCTGCATACGCGAGAAAAGGGTAAAATTTCATACATCATTGGAAACACATTTTCGCTTTATCTAATTCTTGTTGTTATTGTACTTCAGGTACCGAGTAAGCTGAATGGCCATTAACGAACGATTGTCGAAGGAAGTAACACATTTTTCAATCGCAATGAGAATTTTTTGTTTTTATTTTAATCCTATTTGGCACGGGGGTTCGACATATTTCCACGTTCAATAAAATCCACTGACGTTATTGTTAATATGTATACATTTTTTTACATTCAATTAATGCCACGGAATGTGTAACACAGCACGACATGACATTGATCGTGGCCTGGAGTATCCAGTATCGTTGATGATGCGGTTATCAGTTGAGGATGGAAATTGTCTTATTCTCCAAAAAACATTGGAAACGTTTCGCTGCAGTCTCGGCGGCATTGGCACCGGCTGCAATAAAATATTTTAAAAATAATTTAAAATGTATTAGTCTATAACATCGCGAATACTGTAATATAACTCGAAAAATAAAGATAATTATTACAAAGAGGTATGCACTGGGCGATGATTTTGTCGACTTCGGCTTTTGGATAGTTGGCCAGGATCTTAGCCCGGAAGGTCGTATTCACCATCGGCATTGATAAATTCAATCTTTCTTCAGAAGCAATATGCGAAGTTGTTGAGTTTGTCATCTCCCACGGCGAACACTCCCACCTTCGCATTTTCAATAGCAACTGCAAAAAAACGTACGATTGTTATAAAAAATGTGATCGACATCTAGAAATTTATATTCTTCCTTACCGTCACTGACGCAGCTTTCGACCTTGCAAGCATCCCTGTATTCTACAATCTTCCGTTTCCTTTCGCTAGTGAGAGCCTGAAAGATTAATTAATTCAACATTCGATAAATGCATTTTAACAATTATAATAACTTCATTAATCGTAATAACTTTATTAATTTTATTAATTTCATTAATTTGTCATTTTATTTTTGTATCGAGTTGCTTACAAAAGTGCTGACGGTTGCAAGTGCTGCAAGATTCACAACTCGTCGAACATTATCCAGGGATTATAACGCATCGCTTCCACTGGTACACCTCCTCGAAGACCAATTTTACTCCAAGGCGTACTGTTGAAAACTTATGGGCTCGGCCTTATGCCTCGAATCTACCAGCAACCATCTTCGCACTGTTGTCAAGCACTTCTTTCACTTTCGTCATCAATCTCACGATACGTATAATGATTCTTGCATATCGTTGGTGATGTTCTGTAACATGGGGCAAAAATTCTTCAATCAATACACGAATGAATTCATAAATATAAATCCATAACCTGTCATAATTCTTCTAATATATCAGAACACATATTTTGCTTCTAATCCAAGTACCGGAAGTCTCGATACGTATCACGTAACGAAATGAATTTATAACATACCGTAACGATTATCGTTGTTGGTTAATAATAATGTTGAGGATAAACAATACAATCGTACTGCGTATTTGACGCGCCGGCCGAAAGCAGAAGCGATGACATTTCAGTGATGTCAGTGATGTACCGCGCACTAATGAACCCCCGCGCCAGGGCCCATTTGGTTTTTTTAATTTTCTAGCTAAGTGAAGGACTACCAAACGTTTTAATTACGTTAGTCGTGACCACCAAACGATTCCGCATCGATTGACCCCTGATTGAGTCGATTTAAAAAAAAAAAAAATGTTTGGCTAACTTTGGGCCTTATTTTTTGTTTTAATTGCTGTAATTAAACGACTGACCACCAAACGATCTAATTAGGCTACCAAACACTACCAAACGGCCATCAATCGAATGGTATATGCTAAATTAAAAAAAAATTAATATTGCATGGCTAACTTTATCCAGGTGGAATATTGTTCACTTGGGCACTTGCAGCCGATCTGACCGGTCACTTTGGTTACATTACCGAACTGCACTGAGTGTTGCCGAACTTGATAATGTTATCGTATCACGGCGGTGGAGATCGTGTCTAAATCTCAGTTAACTTTTCACAATGTTCTCTAAGTCACTTTTCGTTGTCTTTTGATGAGCTCTAAGTCCTTTTTGAACTCACTGTATAAGTCAAATTTCGCGATAATTTTGTAAGTTCCACTTAGTCCAACAGTTTATAAGTCTACTTGCCGTATAATTTTCCAAGTCCGAATCGCGGCAATTTTTCTAAGTCCACTCGGTCCAATTATTTATAAGTCCTTACAGCACAGATTTTTATAAGTCCAAATTCGCACCAAAATTTACAAGTCCAAACGGCACGAAATTTATAAGTCCCAATTCGCACCAAATTTTACAAGTCCAAACGGCACGAAATTTTTATAAGTCCTTTTTGGCACAAATTCACTTTAATTCACTTCTACTCACTTTCTCACTTTTCACTGTTCACTGGTAGTCCTGGAGAGCTGGCCGATGGTAAAGTAGATCGTTGAACTGATGGTCGACTGCCGAAATCGCCGTCTTTTATACCCCGATTTTGGATTACCACTCCGTCGGTTCTGCAGGCATTTGGCGGATTCGCGTCTGCGTGCGATCCTTGCATATTAATTTTCTTGATTGGTTCTGCGCGGGGGGCTCCCCTCGCCCTCCAATACCGAGTCGGTATTATCCTGACGTATTTCCGGTGTTAGCCGCCGAGCTAATTGTGTGCTCGGTCGGTGCCGTGTGCAAAATTAGTGTCGTCACTTTCGTCCAATCGGCGAGGCCGATTTTCCCTCGCTTTCGCCTTTCTTCGACCTTGAGCCTGCTTTCGCCGCAAGCCCGCTCGGCAGCGCCGCTGTGCTTCCGATCTCTCGTCTGCGCTTGCGCTCGGTTAGATATCGATCGAGTCGCCGCTCGATCGTGGGAGATGGCGCCACTTATACCTCGCGCTGTCTCACTCGGTGCCGATAATTGCAGGTTTAGCTCGGCCTTAGGTAGTCGACGATAGTCAATTAGCTACAAGTTTTGTTAACGTTTCTTTTCCGATTCCGTGTTCACCGGTAATTTCGTCAACTGGCTACATCTCATTTCGGCAATAATAAATTTTATCCTGGCTACATCTCATATCAGCAATAGACAATTTATGCTCGGCTACATCTCAAGTGAACAATAGACAATTTATGCTCGGCTACATCTCAGGTGAACAATAGATAATTTATGCTCGGCTACATTTCTTTTTCGGCAATAGTTAACGCTTCCGCGGATTTCCCCTAAATTTTGCAGCAAGTAGTAATTTCGGTATTTCGGTCTCGGCTACATTTTCGTCTTCTCTCCCGGCCGTAGTTATTCGGTCACTTTTCCGTCGGCTACATTTATCCCTTCGCAATAGTGATTTTATCCTTGGCTACATATACCACCTGACAATAGTTTAATCTCGCTCTGGCTACATTGTTCCTTGGTAATAGTTTCGCCCCGGCTACATTCCCCGCTCAACTTCCGTTTCATCCGCGTACCGCTAGGCTAAATTACCGATCTCGGCTGCGCCCCACTTATGTTTGATTATTATATCTGCGATTTTTGTTATTTTGATTTGGCCGTCACATGACGAATAAAAATAAATCAATTGTTATTATGGCATTTGTTCACTCGCCCGTCCACCGCCCTCTACCATTATCTCCCAGGTGGGCTGAGCTAGTCGGAGTCTCGCCGGCTTCGCCTTGCCCGTCTCCCTCGCTCGCCCCGTAGCTCGCCGCGAGTTTTAAATAAATATGCTGCTTTCGAGCGGTGGTACCTTGGTACCTGGCGCCCAGTCGCGTGCGAGCTAGTGGCGTCCACCTTGCCACGCGGGGACGACTTTGTTCGATCGGCATTAGAGAATTCTTAATCTCGTCGTGGGTTCGAGCCCCGAGATTCGGCATCGAGCAAAGTCGCGTTCTCGAGCAGGGAGGGCGGAATTCGGAGAGTTGGGGCCGAAGTGTCCGGAAAGGTAAGATTTTCCGTGATAATATATACACATTTGTGTATATATTATATATATATACAGGGTGAGTTGTAACTTATGTACGAAATTTATGCCAGCGTGCAGAGCGGATCGCGCTGAAAATTTTGGTTTTTGAGAAATTGCGATGGGATAAAAAATGATAAAGTTATTAACGTTTAAAGTTGGCCAATCACGGCTCATTTTACATCGGAGTCTCGGCGTTCGGACGATGGCTAAACAATGACCCGACTACCACATGCAAGCAAACACGAACGAGTGACAAAAGACAGCGAGCGGGAATACGAACGGTTCGAAGTTAGCCTCAATCTCGACGAAATGTGCCGATATGCCGTCAGGCTAATTCCAAATAATGGATATTACAAGCTTTGCTTTTTAATAATTCGAATGAAATTCAATGAATCGAATATCGAATGAAATTAAATATCAGATTATAATTCCTTTGGACGAGCCATTTAACGAGTTGAAGCGACCTTGGGACATGGTTCATGTGAAACCTTATTGTCTTGCGCATCTCGTAAGACCGATGCGAACGTCGCTTCAACTCGATATAACCACCCTGGTGATAAATACACCTTTCCCCTGTATTGATTGAAAAGAAACAGCACAGACTATAATTCCTTTGGACGGGTCATTTAACGAGTTGAAGCGACCTTAGGACATGGTTCATACGAAACCTTATTGTCTTGCGCATCTCGTAAGACCGATGCGAACGTCGCTTCAACTCGATATAACCATCCCGGTGATAAATCCACCTTTCCCCTGAATCGAATGAAAAGAAACAGCACAGACTATAATTCCTTTGGACGAGCCATTTAACGAGTTGAAGCGACCTTGGGACATGGTTCATGTGAAACCTTATTGTCTTGCGCATCTCGTAAGACCGATGCGAACGTCGCTTCAACTCGATATAACCACCCTGGTGATAAATACACCTTTCCCCTGTATTGATTGAAAAGAAACAGCACAGACTATAATTCCTTTGGACGGGTCATTTAACGAGTTGAAGCGACCTTAGGACATGGTTCATACGAAACCTTATTGTCTTGCGCATCTCGTAAGACCGATGCGAACGTCGCTTCAACTCGATATAACCATCCCGGTGATAAATCCACCTTTCCCCTGAATCGAATGAAAAGAAACAGCACAGACTATAATTCCTTTGGACGGGCCATTTAACGAGTTGAAGCGACATTGAGACATGGTTCATGTGAAACCTTATTGTCTTGCGCATCTCGTAAGACTGATGCGAACGTCGCTTCAACTCGATATAACCACCCTGGTGATAAATACACCTTTCCCCTGTATTGAATGAAAAGAAACAGCACAGACTATAATTCCTTTGGACGGGTCATTTAACGAGTTGAAGCGACCTTAGGACATGGTTCATACGAAACCTTATTGTCTTGCGCATCTCGTAAGACCGATGCGAACGTCGCTTCAACTCGATATAACCACCCCGGTGATAAATCCACCTTTCCCCTGTATTGATTGAAAAGAAACAGCACAGACTATAATTCCTTTGGACGGGTCATTTAACGAGTTGAAGCGACCTTAGGACATGGTTCATACGAAACCTTATTGTCTTGCGCATCTCGTAAGACCGATGCGAACGTCGCTTCAACTCGATATAACCATCCCGGTGATAAATCCACCTTTCCCCTGAATCGAATGAAAAGAAACAGCACAGACTATAATTCCTTTGGACGGGCCATTTAACGAGTTGAAGCGACATTGAGACATGGTTCATGTGAAACCTTATTGTCTTGCGCATCTCGTAAGACTGATGCGAACGTCGCTTCAACTCGATATAACCACCCTGGTGATAAATACACCTTTCCCCTGTATTGAATGAAAAGAAACAGCACAGACTATAATTCCTTTGGACGGGTCATTTAACGAGTTGAAGCGACCTTAGGACATGGTTCATACGAAACCTTATTGTCTTGCGCATCTCGTAAGACCGATGCGAACGTCGCTTCAACTCGATATAACCACCCCGGTGATAAATCCACCTTTCCCCTGAATCGAATGAAAAGAAACAGCACAGACTATAATTCCTTTGGACAGGCCATTTAACGAGTTGAAGCGACCTTGGGACATGGTTCATGTGAAACCTTATTGTCTTGCGCATCTCGTAAGACTGATGCGAACGTCGCTTCAACTCGATATAACCACCCCGGTGATAAATCCACCTTTCCCCTATATCGAATGAAAAGAAACAGCACAGACTATAATTCCTTTGGACGGGCCATTTAACGAGTTGAAGCGACCTTGGGACATGGTTCATGTGAAACCTTATTGTCTTGCGCATCTCGTAACACCGATGCGAACGTCGCTTCAACTCGATATAACCACCCTGGTGATAAATACACCTTTCCCCTGTATTGAATGAAAAGAAACAGCACAGACTATAATTCCTTTGGACGGGTCATTTAACGAGTTGAAGCGACCTTAGGACATGGTTCATACGAAACCTTATTGTCTTGCGCATCTCGTAAGACCGATGCGAACGTCGCTTCAACTCGATATAACCACCCCGGTGATAAATCCACCTTTCCCCTGAATCGAATAAAAAGAAACAGCACAGACTATAATTCCTTTGGACGGGCCATTTAACGAGTTGAAGCGACCTTGGGACATGGTTCATGTGAAACCTTATTGTCTTGCGCATCTCGTAAGACTGATGCGAACGTCGCTTCAACTCGATATAACCACCCTGGTGATAAATACACCTTTCCCCTATATTGAATGAAAAGAAACAGCACAGACTATAATTCCTTTGGACGGGTCATTTAACGAGTTGAAGCGACCTTAGGACATGGTTCATACGAAACCTTATTGTCTTGCGCATCTCGTAAGACCGATGCGAACGTCGCTCCAACTCGATATAACCACCCTGGTGATAAATACACCTTTCCCCTGTATTGAATGAAAAGAAACAGCACAGACTATAATTCCTTTGGACGGGTCATTTAACGAGTTGAAGCGACCTTAGGACATGGTTCATACGAAACCTTATTGTCTTGCGCATCTCGTAAGACCGATGCGAACGTCGCTTCAACTCGATATAACCATCCCGGTGATAAATCCACCTTTCCCCTGAATCGAATGAAAAGAAACAGCACAGACTATAATTCCTTTGGACGGGCCATTTAACGAGTTGAAGCGACATTGAGACATGGTTCATGTGAAACCTTATTGTCTTGCGTATCTCGTAAGACTGATGCGAACGTCGCTTCAACTCGATATAACCACCCTGGTGATAAATACACCTTTCCCCTGTATTGAATGAAAAGAAACAGCACAGACTATAATTCCTTTGGACGGGTCATTTAACGAGTTGAAGCGACCTTAGGACATGGTTCATATGAAACCTTATTGTCTTGCGCATCTCGTAAGACCGATGCGAACGTCGCTTCAACTCGATATAACCACCCCGGTGATAAATCCACCTTTCCCCTGAATCGAATGAAAAGAAACAGCACAGACTATAATTCCTTTGGACGGGCCATTTAACGAGTTGAAGCGACCTTGGGACATGGTTCATGTGAAACCTTATTGTCTTGCGCATCTCGTAAGACTGATGCGAACGTCGCTTCAACTCGATATAACCACCCCGGTGATAAATCCACCTTTCCCCTATATCGAATGAAAAGAAACAGCACAGACTATAATTCCTTTGGACGGGCCATTTAACGAGTTGAAGCGACCTTGGGACATGGTTCATGTGAAACCTTATTGTCTTGCGCATCTCGTAACACCGATGCGAACGTCGCTTCAACTCGATATAACCACCCTGGTGATAAATACACCTTTCCCCTGTATTGAATGAAAAGAAACAGCCCAGACTATAATTCCTTTGGACGGGTCATTTAACGAGTTGAAGCGACCTTAGGACATGGTTCATACGAAACCTTATTGTCTTGCGCATCTCGTAAGACCGATGCGAACGTCGCTTCAACTCGATATAACCACCTCGGTGATAAATCCACCTTTCCCCTGAATCGAATGAAAAGAAACAGCACAGACTATAATTCCTTTGGACGGGCCATTTAACGAGTTGAAGCGACCTTGGGACATGGTTCATGTGAAACCTTATTGTCTTGCGCATCTCGTAACACCGATGCGAACGTCGCTTCAACTCGATATTGTGTTGCGCATCTGACGAGATGCGCAACACAAAAAGGTTTCACGTAAACCATGTCGCAAGGTCGCTTCAATTCGTCAAAGAGCCCGTCCGAAGGAATTATAGTCTATGATATTTCAATTCATTCGATACAGAAGAACGCCGCGGATTTATCTCCAGGATCGTTATATCGAGTTAAAGCGAAGTTCGCATCGGTCTTATGAGATGCGCAAGACGATAAGGTTTCACGTACACCATGTCTCAAGGTCGCTTCAATTCGTCAAAGAGCCCGTCCAGAAGAACTATAGTTTATGATATTTCTTTTCAATCGATTCAGGAGAAAGGTGGATTTATCACCAGGATCGTTATATCGAGTTGAAGCGACGTTCGCATCGGTCTTATGAGATGCGCAAGACAATAAGGTTTCACGTAAACCATATCGCAAGGTCGCTTCAATTCGTCAAAGAACCCGTCGAAAGGAATTACAGTTTATGCTATTTAATTTCATTCGATATTCGATTCATTGAATCGAATTGAATTCGAATTCATTTCATTCGAATTATTAAAAAGCAAAGCTTGTAATATCCATTATTTGGAATTAGCCTGACGGCATATCGGCACATTTCGTCGAGATCGAGGCTAACTTCGAACCGTTCGTATTCCCGCTCGCTGTCTTTTGTCACTCGTTCATGTTTGCTTGCGCGTGGTAGTCGGATCATTGTTTAGCCATCGTCCGAACGCTGAGACTCCGATGTAAAATGAGCTGTGATTGGCCAACTTTAAACGTTAATAACTTTATCAATTTTTATCCCATCGCAATTTCTCAAAAACCAAAATTTTCAGCGCGATCCGCTCTGCACGCTGGCATAAATTTCGTACATAAGTTACAACTCACCCTGTATATATATATATATATATATATATATATATATATATATATATATATATATATATATATATATATATATATATGTCAGATACACACAAATAATGTGTATCAAAGATAAAATAGAGAGAGAGCAAGAGCGTGCTCTCAAGACACAATTGATACCTCACTGACGGCCGCAGTGACACAGCGTACAGAATTTATTAAATGATTCGATACATAGATTAAAAGGGTGCAAATAAAAGTTACAATATGAAATCTCTCGATAGCGGTGCTACCGGAGTGTATCGCGCAGAGCCTCTCTTTTAAAATATGCTCTTTCCGACACGATGACCCGAGAAGGAATGAATACCAATACGTGAGACCTCTTGGTCTTTCCTGACTTACTTCTTTGTCCTAGGCCTCTACGCGATACAACCCACTCGTGGTACATGCACCACGCACCACCAACAGAGTCAGTATTTTCTAAATATCTCGGCGACGTATCGTCGCTCGGCGCTCGTCATTTGAGCCTCCATAAACATCATAAAATAGTTCGAGTGCGTCGCCCAAGTCACGTCTTCGACTGCGATGCGACACGGCCATACTGACTAGCACGCGTCTCGAGTGCCCAGTATTTATCCATTTAATTTACTTCTGAAACACAAAAACAGGCGTCGAACAAACGAGCATTAATTTACGTTCGGCTTTCCTGACTCTACAAGTCCGTCTGTATCCTTTATGCTTTTGCTGTATTTTCCCGACACGTTTCTGCCTCACGGGCATCATTTCTTTAATTTATTTTCTCTTTTGACACTCTATCGCCATGCGGCATTTTATCTATTTACTTTTCTGAATACTGTACAGTCGCACTGCAAGTCCAATTACCAAGACACAAATGGCTCTGCCGGCATGCCCCACGCATCCGTGCAATTTCTAACCATTGTCCACTTACAATAGCTCTGAAGGCATGCCTTTCGCATCCGTACATGTTCTAACTATCGTTCTACCCTTCACAATAGCTCTGCAGGCATGTCTCTCACATCCATACATTTTCTAACTATTGTTTTACCATCGCAATAGCTCTGCAGGCATGTCTCTTACATCCATACATTTTCTAACTATTGTCTTATTCGTAATAGCTCTGCAGGCATGCCTTGCGCGTCCGTACAGGTTCTAACTATTTTTCTTCACTCACAATAGCTCTGTAGGCATGCCTTGCGCATCCATACATGTTCTAACTATTGCTCACAAGTTAATACTCGGATCATTCTCAAGTAACATCTTTGGGTTCGAGGATTCTAGGTGATCAAGTCCAGCGAGCATCGAAGGCCGAAGTTGCACTTTTGAATTGAAACGTTAATAACCAACAGAGCCTCGTGCTCTCTTCAGATTTCTACATATAAACCCGATTCAACCAGAACCACACGTTCTCTGCAAATTCTCAACAGAATTCGGAAACCAACAAATTTACGTTAATAACCAACAGAGCCTCGTGCTCTCTTCAGATTTCTACATATAAACCCGATTTAACCAGAACCACACGTTCTCTGCGAATTCTCAACAGAATTCGGAAACCACCAAATTTACATACAATTTTGTTCTCACCTATTTTTCCGTTTCTGCGACACTGTTATCCTGACTCGCCTCGTTTCCCGGAGCTGCGATCAGTTTGTCATGCAAAACTTTAATGCTATTTCGGCCTCTCAATCCATAGCCTACTTTCTTCACCAGGTACCTATCATTCGGTAGCACCGCAATGACTTCTACCGGACCGCGATATTTTGCGTCCAACTTTGTCTTTATCCTGTCATTATTCCTGACCATTACAAAATCTCCAACTTTGAATGGCTTGACCACTTTATTTTTTCGATCAAATCTTTCTTTTTCCTTTTTGGCCTCTGCTGCAATACTATCGCAAGCCTCTGCCCTGATCTCGCTCAACTTAACACTATCTGTGTTTACACTATCATGTTTTATACGTTCGATCTCTAACGCATTTATTTTAGTTCCAAACCAAATCTCAGCGGGACTTTTTCCCAACGTTTTCTGAACGGTTGAACTTATTGCAAGCTGCACTCTGCCTAATTCGTTCTGCCACTGTTTTCCTTGAGCCTTGCTTATGGATAACATATTCCTCATAGTTGACATAATTCTTTCAACCTGACCATTACCTCTCGGTGTTCCCGAAGCTATTAAATGAATCAAAATATTCTTTTCGTTGCAGAATTCCTTAAATCGCGCATTTGTAAATCCTGAACCTTGGTCACAAATGATTCGTCTTGGTGCCCCAAAAATACACGAATGTTTCTCAATCTGATTAATTGCTGTTTCTGTATCCAAACGATTAATCCAATTCAATGTTACAAATTTCGTGAATCCGTCTATGAGTACGAAAACATATTCTTTTTTTCCAGACGGGCCTGATAATTTTCCCGATATGTCTATGTGAATTGTTGACCATGGAATATTGTCTTTTTCGATTGGATGTAGCTGTGCTTGCAATGGTCTCGAAACCGACTTGCAAGTTTGACACAAAATACAATTTGCCACAAATTTCTTTACTTGCTTTGACATGTTAGGAAACCAATAAAGTTCGTACAATTTGTTCAACGTCTTTTCCCATCCTAAATGACAAATATTCGCGTGTACATGATGTATGAGCGACCATACCATCAATCTAGGTACTACCGGTAATGTGATTTGTCTACCCCTTCTCTCTCTCGTCCGCATAAAGATTTTGTCTTTAATCGTGTAAGTTTTCGTTTTCTCTGATCCGTCTAGTACTTCCCGGTACAAAGTTTTTATTTCGTCGTCTTTCTGCTGAGCGACAATCAACCAGTCATCGGCCAATTCTATTATTTTGTTCAATCGTCTTTTGTCACCTTCATTACGCTTTTATCCGAAACAGGGTTTCGTGACAGAAAGTCCGCGTGATTCATTCTCTCACCCGCGCGATATTCAATTTCAAAATCAAAAGATTGTAAAAATGCCCACCAACGGTACACACGTGGTGTTAGATCTTTCTTTAGGCTCGCGGCCTTTAGTGAGTTGCAGTCTGTGACAACCAAAAATTTACGACCCACCAAATATTGTCGAAAGTGTTTTATCGCGTTAACGACTGCGAGGGTCTCGAGTTCGTACGAATGATAACGAGTTTCAGCGTCTATAGTGCGCTTGCTGTAGTAAGCGATTGGATGTTTACTTTTGTTTATGACTTGAAGCAACACAGCGCCGTACCCGAGGGCACTAGCGTCAGTATGTAATTCGATCGGTAGGCTAGGGTCAAATATACGGAGACACGGTTCTGACGTTAAAAATTCAATGAGCTTTGTCCTAGCTTCGTGGTGTTCGTTTGTCCATTGTACTGTCTTCGTATTGCCTGCGGTAAGCCTATACAAAGGGGCTGCTGTCTGTGAGAATTTTGGTATAAATCTACGAAAATAGGATGCTAGTCCCAGCAACTGTCTTACCTGGGTCTGCGTTCGAGGGATGGGCGATTGCACCAGTGCTTCGATTTTTAGAAGGTTGGGCCTCAGCTCTCCGTTCGATACAGTGTATCCCAGATATTCAATTTGCGTTTTTAAGAATTTACATTTATTTAAATTTAACGAGAACCCGCTCTCAGCCAGTTTTGTCGTTACAATTTTCAGTCTATCAAAAGCCTCTTGTTCGGTTTTGCCAGGTATAAGGACATCATCTAAATAAACAATTGCATACGAATATCTCAATTCTCCCAGTGCGTTGTTAATTGCTCTTTGATACACGGATGGTGTGTTCATGAGCCCAAATGGCATTGTCAGGTATTCGTAATGTCCGTCAGGTGTAATAAATGCAAGCTTCTCTATCGAGTTTTCGTCTACGGGTATCTGATGGAATCCCGCTACCATATCTAACGACGAAAAATAATGCGCTCCACACAGACGATCTAATTGATCTTGTATCAGCGGTAATGGATAACGGTCTGCTACCGTGTTTGAGTTTAATTCCCGAAAATCCACGCATAATCTATCCGATCCATCCTTTTTCTTTACTAAGATGATTAGACTAGAAAATGGGCTTCTACTTTCTCGAACGATTCCTGCCTTAAGCATTTTGTCAACCAAACCTCTCACAGTTTGTCGTTCTACATCGCCTAACTTGTAAGGGCGTCTCTGCACGAGTTTGTTTTCGTCTTTCAATCTTATCTCAAGACTACCCGAAGTAACTCGAATCTTGGGGGACTCGACACTCATATTTTTCTCATAAACTCTTAAAAATTCAACGAGTGCTTTTCTCATATTAATTGAATCACAATCAACAGCATCGATACTAATTTCCAAGTTACACGAGCCAATAAATTTGTCTACTTTTGCAAATTTTACCATGGTTCCGTCCAACGTGACTGAGACACCATCTGCTAACAATTCTTTACCCAGAATTATATCCACGGACAAAGTTTCGTCCGCTACCACATACAAATCAATTTCAACATTTATGCCATTTAAATCGGCCAAAACAGAGATTTGCTCACAGCAATCTACATATCCATTTCCAAGACCTCTCAACCGCGTAGAGACGCACCGTCTCCTACCGGGCAACCTTTCCACCAGACTCTCTTTTACTAACGAGCAGTCCGAACCAGAATCAAAAATAAATTTCAACACCTTACCGTCAGCCAGCTTCAAAGTATTTTCAGTAGAGGTCAAATTACAAAGCTTCACGATTTTCTCCTCCCTCTTTGGACAGTTCGGGGAGATGTGACCCTCTCCCTTGCAGTTGTAGCAGGTCAACGCCTTCTTGAAATACGAGCCCTTGCTGTCCCGTGACTGGCTGCTGTGTGACTTCGAGGATGATCTGCAATCAGCCTTACGATGTCCCTTCTTTCCGCAATTGTAGCACTCGATGTCTGAACGGTGCGACTTCCCATCTCGCGGCGTCGGAGTCTTAGTATGTAGACCAGGGGCTCCGAGGGATGCACGCGGTCGATGGTGGTCGGTCGTTTTTCCATCGAGGTACGACATTGCTTCTTGAAGATTGCGAGGTGATTCGCGTACGAATACATTTCGCACAAATCGGTTCTGGAACGAGTAAGACAATCCAGTCAGTTGGGTAGCGGTCTCGTCCACCGATTTCCGTTCCTTGAGCCACGCTTTGATCTTCCTTCCCCTCTTCATGAAATTCTCGAGCGTGAACTCGGCGTCGTCGGTCCAAATCGAATGAAGTTCTGAAGCGACGTTTTTATTTTTTGCATACGCGCTCATAAATTCGGCACGAATCTCGGTCCAGCTTTTCCCAGAGGGGTCCATGCCCGTAAACCATTGTGCTGCTTCGTCCTTGAAAGCTTTAGCCAGGTGTTGAACGATTTCCCAATCGTCCGGTTTGTAACGTCGAATCCATTCATCAACCATTTTTGCCCAGCCGGTAGCGTCAGTCGTTTTTGGATCGAATTTAACGAGGTCCATCGGAGCTCGTTCTCGTCGCGTAAGCAAGGCAATCAGTCGCAGATTCTCTTCCTCCAGTCTCGACGTACGTTCTCTCCGTTTATTTTTTGTGTGCATGGAATCATCGGACTCAAGTTCCGATTCGGATGAAGACGAAGATCGTTTTCTTTTCCGATTTCGAGATCGTACACTGTCTGTCTCACTAACACCTTTTTCACCGTCCTTCGCTATCACACCGGCACTATTTTCACCGTCCTTCGCTACCACAACACTGTCACTGTTTTCACTGTCTTTGGCCACAACACTGGCACTGTCTTCACCCTCTTTTGTCATAGTCGTATTTCAAAGTTTTCACAATTTTCACGTGAACTTTATCGTCGAATCTCTGAGTTGAAAGATCTTTATCCCACTTCTGATGTCAGATACACACAAATAATGTGTATCAAAGATAAAATAGAGAGAGAGCAAGAGCGTGCTCTCAAGACACAATTGATACCTCACTGACGGCCGCAGTGACACAGCATACAGAATTTATTAAATGATTCGATACATAGATTAAAAGGGTGCAAATAAAAGTTACAATATGAAATCTCTCGATAGCGGTGCTAGCGGAGTGTATCGCGCAGAGCCTCTCTTTTAAAATATGCTCTTTCCGACACGATGACCCGAGAAGGAATGAATTCCAATACGTGAGACCTCTTGGTCTTTCCTGACTTACTTCTTTGTCCTAGGCCTCTACGCGATACAACCCACTCGTGGTACATGCACCACGCACCACCAACAGAGTCAGTATTTTCTAAATATCTCGGCGACGTATCGTCGCTCGGCGCTCGTCATTTGAGCCTCCATAAACATCATAAAATAGTTCGAGTGCGTCGTCCAAATCACGTCTTCGACTGCGATGCGACATATATATATTCATTTTATTTAGATAACTTTTGAAACAGATCGTTTCTAATTTTGTTGTTCAGTTTGTTCGATGGTGTCGCGAAGTTTTCGTGTCAAGTATCTTTGGATACTTTTCAAAACGTAACCCAAGCATTTCAAATCAAGTATTACTTTCGGCTTTCCCACCTCAATACACATGAACGGTTCGATATCATTGTACAGAACAACGTAACACACCCCTTCTTCATTCTGTCGCTCGTTAGTCTTACGTTTTATTTCTATGTTATATTCTCGCATTATATCTCGAAGTTGACCCCAATGTACAAAGAAATCATATTCACATATTCTCTCCTCATGTCCTATTAACATATCCAATATGTCCATTATCTGATTCCTTCCCAATCTAATTGCAGTTGCTCTCCATTCCAGCTCATGCCTTCGAGTGTTTTTTATAAACCCATCGCAAATATTTCTTATCTCTGCTCCTACTCTCCTTTCCGTTTGAATTTCTTCTCCGTTACTAGCATTTGGACGATTATCGGTGAAGTTATCTGTCACAGCAGGCTCCGAATATAATTCTCGTGCTAATTGATATCTAATAATGCCATGTTCCGTTGGCCTGGTTGATGCCACCTCCGTCATTGGCCTTCGTCTCAATCTGGCTCTAGCTATGGATGCATTTCTTGACTGCATTTTGTCTGTTATTATTTATTAATAAAAAAATGGATTAGAATTTACTTGTTTACTTTGTTTTATTTTTGAGGCTTAATGTGAGAATATCTCAGACAATTGGCATGAACAACCATAGGTTTCTTGTTGGTTTTTATTGTTATATTTTGATTACCTTTCACTTCAATTATTTCAAACGGTCCAGCATGTTGATTTTCTAGTTTCTTTGGTTTCGGTCCGCTTTTCAAAAATGCATAATCTCCAACTTTAAATTGTCTGACATTGAGATTCTTATCATATCGTTCTTTAGATTTTAATTTCACTCATATCAAATTTTCTCTAGCTATTCTTCGAATTTCATGTAATTGCGTTACCAATTTTACCAGATAGTCATCATACGTGGGTAATTTATCTTCCATTTGTAAAGGTTCACTTGACGGTGTTCTTGCCAATTTTCCGATAACTAATTCATACGGTGTATATTTTGTGCCTTCATGAACACTAGTGTTATAATTGAAAATGGCTAATTCGACCCACTCACCCCACTCGAACTTTTTATGTACGTGTTGTTTTAAATATTCTCCACGCGCATGATGTGATCGCTCTAAAGAACCATTTGACTGCGGATGAAATGCAATATTAAATTACTGAGAAAATTTCGTCCTTGGTCTGTTAATATACTTCTGGGTGCCCCGAAAATACTGATATAATATTTAATCATCGTATCCGCTATCGTGATTGACATTGCATTTGAAATAGGGAATGCAAGGCAAAATTTGGTTAACTGATCCTGTATAGTGAGAATATCTTCATTGCCTCGTGTGGTTCGTGTTAAAGGCCCGACTATATCCATAGCTACTTTATCAAAAGCTATTCCTGGAGTATCGGTAATGACCATTAGTTGTTTTGTTTTTATTCTGACGTATTTTTTTAACTGACAGGGTAAACACCGTTGTATAAGTCGCTCAATGTCAGTTTTCATCCTTTCCCAATAAAAACGATGTCTGATTCTATTAAATGTTTTTGTCCCTCCTCTGTGTCCTCCAACAACTGTTCCATGCATTTCATGTATTATTTCTTCTCTTTCTGCCTTACTGGGATATCGAATAATCCCATGACAGACTATTACATTTACCGGACTATTAAGAAATTATTCCTGGAGTATCGGTAATGACCATTAGTTGTTTTGTTTTTATTCTGACGTATTTTTTTAACTGACAGGGTAAACACCGTTGTATAAGTCGCTCAATGTCAGTTTTCATCCTTTCCCAATAAAAACGATGTCTGATTCTATTAAATGTTTTTGTCCCTCCTCTGTGTCCTCCAACAACTGTTCCATGCATTTCATGTATTATTTCTTCTCTTTCTGCCTTACTGGGATATCGAATAATCCCATGACAGACTATTACATTTACCGGACTATTAAGAAATTTTAATCGCAATTCACTTGCAATTTTATCCCATCGAACGTTTCCAACAACATCAGATTTGGAAATGCTTACACTTTGTATTTTTGTTTGTTCTGCAAAATTTCGTAAACTTCTTATAGCATCTATTATAAGGTTCAATATTAAAGAAGTTCCTTCCCCAGAATCATCACTAACGGGTAAAGCTATATATCTACTTCCTCGTTTTATTGCACTAACTACTTCCAGTGCAAGGTTAGGACAGTAAGGCAATTCGTTTTGTTCAGCTAATTTCTGTGATCCTGTTTCAAATGCTTCACCGTTTAAATTTAGGAAATAAACAAGTGAATCCTTTCGAGTGAAGAAAATTTCCCTTGAAGGAATTATATTTCGCGATATGGAATATTGGAGTTCGAATTCTGATTGCTCATCATTGTCGCTATTGTCATCGTTATTTTCGTCTTTGTCATTGTCATTTTTGTCGGAGTCACGTTTGTCTGTTTGTTCAGAAGATTCCTCTTCATCTGAGTCCTGTATTGGATTAACTTTCTTTTTTCTTTGAGGCTGTATTATTTCCTCCTCGTCTGATTCCATCACCTTCTTATTTTTCTTTTTCTTTCGGGGTTTTCGTACTGGTTCATCTTCAATCTCCCTGTCTTCATCCTCTGTGGTATCTTCTTGCTCGGTATTCTGTGTTGGTTGATTTTTCCGTTTAATTTTCACCTTCTTTTTCTTGCTCAGCTTATCAAATTCCTGAATTTCTTTTTGTCCTTGTCTAGTCGTTTGAGAATTAGCCTTGATTTTCTCGAGTGCCCTTCGTTTCGCTCCTCGTTCCAATTTTCTTTCATTTGTTGCATTGCAGTATCTCTTCTTCCGCTGAACCTTCCTCTGCGCTGGTGTTGACTGACGAATGGTTGAAATGGAAATGCTGAACGTCACCTTCGGACGATTCTGACGATGAATTTATGTTATTATATTCTTTTAATTGCATATTCCTTAAACTATTCTTCCATAATTTCTCTGGATCCTCCTCTTCCTCTTCCTTTATTTCTTCGTCACTTATACCATCTTCTTCATCGTTGTCATCTCCAAAGAATCTCAGCATCTCATCATCGGTCCATTCTGTCCGTCCCCTAACTTCCGTTATAAATATTTCTTCCTCCACCCCATTTTCCTCACTCCCAATCGGATTTCGAGATAAAGCATCCGTATTCACGTTCGTTTTTCCTGTTTTATATACTACATCGTATTCATATTCAGCTAATTTCAATCTCCACCTAAGAACTCGTGTGTTATCATCCTTGCAGGTTCTGAACCATACTAAAGGCTTGTGATCAGTCACCAAAGTAAATGTTTTCCCGTATAAATATGGTCTAAAATGCAAAACGCTGTAGACAATTGCCAAGGCTTCTTTTCCGTAGGTATCATATTTTGTTTCAGCTTCATTAAGTGTACCTGAGGCGTATGCTATTGGTCTATCTTTTCCTATAGGCCCTTGTGACAAAATTCATCCGATTACATAACCCGAAGCGTCGGTTGTTACAATAGAAGGCTTTGAAAAATCTGGAAATATTAAAACTGGTTTGGTACAAAGTTTCTCCTTAAGTTCCTCAAATGACTCTTCCTGGCTATTTGTCAACAAAAAGGGTGTATTATCTTTCAAAAGGTCAGTCAATGGCTTTGCTAATTTAGCGTAGCCCTCAATAAATTGACGATAATATCCTGTTAGTCCCAAAAATTAACGAATTGTCTTTACATTAGTCGGCCTTGGAAAATATCTTACTGCTTCGACTTTCTTTGGATCGAGTTTTAGACCATCTCGGCTAATTACATGCCCCAGATATCCAACTTCTTTCTTTAGAAACTCACATTTATCAGGTTGCAAAGTCAAATTGGCCTTCCTCAGCCTGTCCATTAGTCGTTTGCATTTTTCATTATGCTCCTTCAATGTCTTTGCGTATAGTACTATATCATCTAAGTAAACAAACGATTCGTGACCTTGCAACTGCATCAAAACCATATCCATTGCTCTTTGAAATGTAGGAGGTGCATTCTTTAATCCCATCGGCATTCGAACATATTCATAGTGTCCATAAGGAGTTGTAAATGCGGTTTTATGGCAATCGTCTGGATGCATTTTTATTTGGTAAAATTCTGAAGCTAAATCGAAAACTGAAAAATATTGTGCTCCTCCCAATTGGTCCAATATGTCAACAATGTTAGGTAAGGGGTAAGCAGCCCCTATCGTTTTATCATTCAACTGCCGAAAGTCCAGAACTACCCTGCACTTTTTATTTCCTTCTGAATCTAACTTCTTTGGCCCCACCCACACAGGTGTATTATATGGAGATGTGGATTATCTGATATATCCTGCCTCCAGAAACTCTGCTATCTGCCTTTTAATTTCTTCTTTGTGAATTTCAGGGAATGGATATTGCTTAGAATTGACAGGAAAATCATCGGTTGTTGGTATTCGATGGGTTATCATAGTTGTCGCTTCCAATTTTTCCCCCGGTATGTGGAATGGATCTGTTCCGTATTCAATGATTTCATGTACAGCTTTTATTTCTTCTTTATCCAATCTAGTTAGTCGCAACAACTTTATTACTTTCGGTGATCGAGTCTCATCTTGGCGCTTAGCATTGACACAAAAACATTTTTCAGACTCATAAAATTGAATTTCTATCAAAGGATGACAAAAATCATGGGATTTAAAATTTCCTGTTACATTTTTCTTTCCATTTTCTATTTTCTTCAACATTAACTCCGATTCTTTAGATGATGCATTCAATTTTCTTCATTTTCCTTTGAATTTTTCCTTTTTATTTTTATTCTTTTTCATAACGATTGCCTTGTTTACTTCTGTATTTTCTGGTATTTCACTTGATACACTTAATTCTTTTGATTTTCCTTTGATATTTTCTTCTTTATTCTGATCTTCTTCCATAACTTTTTGACTTACTTCCGCATTTTCTGATATTTCCTCGATTGAACCTGAGTTTTCCTTGTTTGAATCTTTCCTTAATTGCCTTTCCTTTTTAATTCTTTTTAAAGCTGCTTGAAACGTTTCATACGGTATTGTTGTACCCCAGGTACCTCGATACGTCGATTATTGCTGTAACGTCATTGCCCAATAATCGAAGTAAGCAGCGGCATGCGACGAACACGCCGTTGCGAAATAGAATTAAATTCGAGTCAGCATTTAGGCAATAGCGACTCGAATTCGAGCATCGGCTCCGTAATTGCTGAGTCAGGTATTTCGCAATCGTACCGTCTCCAAATTCTGATTGACAGAGACGGAGAAGCTAGTATTGCATCTCGGGTCAACGTACCGCGGGAATAGCATTTAATCGATATTTAATAAGTCGAGTCAGATATTGAGAAATATCGAAGCAGGAATCCAGATGTCGGAACAATTGTTCAAACAATTATGAGGAAATATCTGACACTGCCAAAATTATGCTGACATGCCTGCTCGTACCCCTATATAAGGAACCACGAGCAGGCACTCACCAGTCTCTTCGGAACTCCTGATTCTTACGGTTGACTACGGATACACCCGTTGCGAGCTGGGCTCGTGACTCGATAAGTAGGTAGTGAAAATATTAAACTCTCATTGGAAAAGATTAACGTCCGATTGTCGTTAAGCGAGAAGGTGAATCAAGCGTACAAAGTATACTGGCGGTTGGTAATTCAAAAGGACAGAAGTAAGCATAAATCGAGCATTAATGGTTGCAACATAATTGTGTTAATAATAACGGCGCATTAATGAATACATTGATAAAGCGATAATGGATAAATCCATAGCGGTATTGCAAAGCATTAATCGAGCACCAATCCAGGCTTGACTGCTCGTTTGTCCGACCTTAAATCAGCGTCAAGTAGAACGTTGATTGCACACTGTTCGGACAAAAAGGGGAACCTTAGTCGAAGGTTCTTGGTGAACATTGTTATATAATGAATATAACAATGTTACCGTTGTAAATCTCTGATAATATAAATATATTGTTAAACATACTAATTACATTCTTAAATAAACATTGTTAAATACTGAGTAATACATTTGTACTTCACTTGGGTTCCAACCCTTAACTGAGCATGTCCCTAACCTTACGAGCTAACGGCTCGCGCACAGAACCCAGATCAGCTACCTGAGTTTCTGCGGCATAACAGTATTTTTACCCAATTCTTTTCGTCAGTATCTATATTTCTCCATTATTTTCCATACAATGTATATCTTTGTTTTCACTTTTCAACCTTGAATTATTTACGTCACTCCCAGAATTACTTTCAGCTGTATTTCCAAAATCTTCCCTAGTTTGACAAATGGCATTTTTTTCTTCATTCATTACTCTTTCTTCCTTTACACATATTACTTCTGTAATCTCGGCAGGACTTTTCGGCAATTTCATAGTAGGAATTCCTACTTCAATTTCTTCGTCTCGGTTATTAATGATATTAATAAAACATTTCCCATTAATATTCTGTACTAGACCCTGTTCGACAATAACTCCTTCACCAATGTTAATAGGAGGCAAATATCCTTCTCGAATTGTATCATCATTTATCCTGACAGAAAAATTTTTCTGTTTTCAGTGGAAACATTATACTTTCCCCAGTGAAAAATTGTATTTCTTTATTGCGAATCTTGAGCATACTGTGTTCATAGTCGATTTTAGCTAGATTTTCTCAGAAATAATCGTTGAACAAGATCCCATCTTGTTTAGTAGGAAAATTATTAGCCACAATATGATAAACCGCCTCGCGACCGAAAGTTTCAAGCACCACATATCCTGACGTATAGACAAATTCATCCGTGATTCCACTGAGTCTCAAAATCTCGTCTCTGTATATTATACTATTTTCGTTTAAACATTTTTCCTTTAGCACATTTTTGCCAGCACCCGTATCCAATAACATGATGACACCATCCTGAAGGTCGTTACTTTTTAATTGAATAGTAGGAGGGATCTGACTAAAAATGTCTGGGTCTGACTAAATTTTTAGTCAGACCCTTTTCAGGTCTGACTAAAAATACATCTATTATTCGGCATTGCTCATTTGTTGCTGAGATGTACTCTGTATTAAATACGTTGGGTGTGAATTCGCATTGGCCTCCGCCGGCGCACCCTTCACTCGCTGGCCACTGGCGTTTCCTTGCATTGAATCTCGCCTACTATTGTATTCTATGCGTTGCGGGCATTCGCGTATTATATGACCTGTTATTCCACAGTAATGACAGATTATACTGGAATTATCTGACTGAGGAGGCTGATTAGCTGCATGAGGATAGGACATTGCTCCTATGTCATTTGACATGTGATTATTTCCGCGATTTAAATTCGTGTCGAAATTCCGATTTTGATTAAAATTTTGATTTTGATTATAATTCTGATTATAATTAGGATTATAGTTTCGATTTTGATTATAATTCGAATTATAGTTGGGATTATAGTTTTGATTTTGGTTAAAATTCAGATTATAGTTAGGGTTATAGTTTTGATTTTGGTTATAATTCGAATTATAGTTAGGATTATAGTTTCGATTTTGATTGAAATTTGGGTTTTGATTATAGTTGTATCGCGGATTTGAATTAAAACCTTGATTGTTGTTATAATTTTGACGATTATTATTGTAATTATTGGAATTAAAAGTTCCTTGATTTTGACCTTGTCCGTAATTTTGTTGAACGGATTGTGGATTAGGACGTTCATTAGACGTTCGTTCCCCTTTACCTTGCACTTTGTGTTTGCAAATTTCAGCCCAATGGCCCTTCTGACCGCGAATCGAACATCCGATGCTTCTACATGTCTGCCACATTTGTCTTTTTCGTGTATTTTAGGACATTGATTGGCAGTGTGTCCTTAATTTTGCAATATTGACAGCTTATTATTTTCGATGCCGCAGTATATGGTGCCATAGTGACATTCTCCGTAGGTTTAACAAATGTTATGCCAACCCTTTTCACCCTTCTGTCTATATCCTTTGTCGGAGCGAATTTTCACTTTGCATTATCTCTCAGTTTATTACGCTCAGATATGTCAAGCTCAACAGCCAATGCCGTGCCCACCGCATCCTGAAGCGTTACTTTCTCCTCTTTTATTTTATCTAATATTTCAGGTCGCAATCCACGGTTAAAACAATTAATCGCCATTCTCTCGATCGCTTCTCTATCAGCCTCGTCCAAATACCCGTCGATATATCGTCGTGACTCTTCCAATTTTGTGACCTTGGCGTATTCGACGATTGTTTCATGATTCAACTGCGCAATGCTACCCAATTCACCCTGTAATTGATATATGTCCCTCGGAGGATCATATATTTTTCGAAGATATTCCATATAATCTGCAATGTGGCTAAATCGATTGGTGCTAATTCGATTCCATACTTCACCGACTAACTGATTTTTGGCAACTCTCATTAAGTCCGACTCGAATTCTGGTCCTACCATAGCTGCAGCATCCTCTAAACATCCGAGATAACGACTTAAAGACTCTCGTTTTCCATCGAATTCTGGAATCATTCTCACTGCTTCTCGCCATTGGACTGTACCATGAAGTCACTTATGCGCTCCAATAAAAGGACTCGAACGGCGAGGGGGATTATTGCTTCCGCCGCCACGATCCCCGTCACCACGATCACCTCCTCCCCCAACTCCAGTATTTTGACCTTTCCCAGCCATGTTTTCAAAAAGATATTTCACTACTTCGTCTGATATTATTCTAGATGGTTGACGTGAAGCGCCGCAAACTGCAGAAATTTGTCGCAAATGTTCTAATGTTAGTAAAGTTTTACCACAGGTTTTAAAAGATATTAGGTTACCGGTGAACGGAGGCTCAGCTTTAGATTTTCGCAATCTATAATCACTAATTTTTCCAATGTCACCTACTTTTGAATCAACTATATCGATTATTGGACTCAAAACCCGATTTTTGTTTTCAACTGATTTACCGTTTTTCTCAAATCGATCTTCAATACAAACACTTGGGGCACTTTTTGTTCTTATTGAACTTATTTTTATGCACGATTGTATAAACGACTTTGGTTTAACTGAAGTATCTACTGAACAAGATCTTGTTACGTCCGAGGTAGAGCGAGGCTCGTTCTTGGGCGTAGCAAATCTTTTATTTCTTTATTTGGGGTCGCTTCGCTGCGTCCCGTACGGGCCCGCTTCCCGAGTACCTGTAAGGGGGAAACGAAACGGATTCTCGTGCAGAAATAATAAGAGATAATAGTTTAGGGGTGAACCAAAGAATACGTATATATTGCTAACACTAGATTACAACGTTGTTGCCTATTCTATGCGATCCCACTCGTCCATCCATACACAAGGTACTTACTACTTAGTTCTTATTATATCTTGTTGTTATCTCCCCGGTCAGGAGTTCTTCGTCTTAACACTACGGTCGGTTCCCGAACACGAGTCGTAGAACTGTTATATCCGCAGAAACTCAGGTAGCTAATCTGTGTTTCGCGGGCGAGCCGTTAGCTCGTGAGATTCGGGATTTGTCCAGTTAAGGGTTAGAACCCAAGAGAATTGAACACGCAATGTTTATTAAAACAATTATAAAATGTTTATTTACCAATTATTATACACTTGGAGTAGAATTACAGTTATCCTACTTCGTAGCTTTTTACTGTTACTATTAACCTTTACTGTTAACTTTTATCTAGGGATATGGTATCCCCGTGACGAGCCCTTACTCGAGAGAAAGGGTACTCGTCGACCGTAACCAACCGTACTGACAGGAGTACTGAGACTCAGGAGTGCCTGCTCTCGATACATTATATATGGTTGAGAGAGCAGGTACGTCAGCTTATTCTCCTCTAAATGTTTGTGGTTTACTTTATTTTAGTAAACAAACTTCTTTCAAAATTCTCGCTTCTTCGAGAACGGAATTTGGAATTTGTTTTGGTTTCGTCACCGTCGCGGTAAGTCGCGAGCAGGTGCTCTAGTTACCGAGTCGCTCGCGCTTGCTTAATTGCTGACTCGACAATTGCTGACTCGACAGTACGGTGAATTTCGGTATCATGTCGCGACGACGCTCGCCGCGCGCTCGTCGCGTGCCACTTATACGCTTCGATTATTGCGCAACTCGATTGCACGAATAATCGAGGCGTCTAGATACCCGGGGTACAACATCCCTCCCCCCTAAAAAGAAAAGAATTAGTTTTTCTTTTCGCTCGTCTCCGGCGAGCTTTATTTTTAAGATTTTAGATGTACCCCCAAAATTATATATATATGTATACGGAAGAGATAAATAGAAATATTTATAATTCTTCCGGGAAGTCGGGCTAAGGCCCGCGTGTTGCGACACTCGGAAGCGTTAACTTCTTCCCTTGCTGTTTTTTGCTGACGGTCGGGGGTCGATGCCCGGTGGCCAAACCCGCGTCTGCAATTTTTCCCTATATTAACAGACCATTAGCCGAGTTTCTCATTAATTGTTTACCGACTGTCTACGATTCGGAAAATAAAATGGTTTTTTATCGTTAATTTCTTCTGGTGTCCTGCGATCCGTTATTCTTCCTTTGGTTCTCCCTTTTCCTGTGCTAAGGGTAAGCGTGTACTCGCGGTGCCCTCAGGGCTCCGGAAGATGGTACCTCCGGCGGGGCGGCCCCGCGTCGGAGTCCTTGGTATGCGGCGTATGCGATTAGGGCTAGTAGGGCCACGGTGCCCAGCGAATACTGCCCAATCGTGTGGTATAGTTGCGGGCGATTTCCCGTCGTCGGTACATTAACTTCGTCCAGAGCTCTCTTCACGCTGCGTAACTGTACGCCCAGAGCATTGACCTCCTTCGGACTGCTAGCTGCGTGTTCGGGCTGCACAGTCAGGCAGTCGGTAAGTACCCTCGGTGCCATTTCTTCCTCCGCCGGTAATAACGTGAGGTTGTAGACCGGTACATAGCTTGTTCCTTCCACCTCCTGCGTCCAACGTCGCACGGTTTCGAGCCGGAAGTCCGACGTTGTGGCCGTGCAACGATTGTGGAGGGTCAGTGACCCCGTCCCGCGCAGCACCTCTTGCTGCGTCGGCGATCCTTCGCAATTTATGCTCACCGACTCGTTTCTCGGTGACACATACAGCCAACGTCCCGGCTGTCGTAGGCTCATCACGAGGGTGTGGGTGAGGCTTACGATCCTCTTTGGGCATTGCTGGCCCTGACCTACCGTGCCGTCGGTGTATAATCGCACGCTGCATGGTGCGTCCTCTGTGATGGCCATGACGGGGTATCGGGGCTCGCAATAGTACTTATCCTCGTCCCTTTTGCAGGTTTCCAGGTCGCGTTCGGTTGCCCGGATGTACTGCCGATTTTCCCGGTCTACCACCACGAGGTCCTCCGTGGCCTCGATGTAATAGTAGGTATGGTTTTTACCCTCCCTCGGAAGGGGGTATACGTAGTTGATCCCGTACCCGGGGGATCCGATGAGCGGGATCTCGAGGAGGAGGGTTATTATCCTCTCCCTTCGGTATGCCTTGGCGGTTGCCAGGCACAATATGGCCGCCGCGTTGTCCCGCGTGACCGGTCGCGGGAAGCTGTGTCCCCGGGGGAGGTGAGGCAATGCCTCCGTGAGATACCTCGTAAAGATGGCGGGCGTCACTACGGACGCTCCCACTGTCCCGGATGCCACGCTGGAAAATATCTCCGTCATTTTCTCCACTTCCCGCAGGAAGGTTCCCACGGAAGTTTCGATCAGCATAAGACTTTCGTCGAAGTGCTGCCTGTCGTGCAGAGCATCGGTACGATTTCGGAGGTACCCGTTCACGGTGTGTACCATGGTGAATAATTTTTGTGGATTGCGCTGCGCCTCCTGTGAGGTTTGGTTAAACATATGGAGTGCCGATTCCACGACCTGTAGCTGTTTCCCCATGCACTCCTTTAACTTCCCCTGGGCACCCTGGAGGTCGGCAATTTCCTCGTCGAGGCGTTCCCCGTCGGCCGCGTCCATGTTGCCAGTTATGGCCTTTAGCACGGTACCGAGTCCGTTAATTAGACCTCGACGCTTTCGCCTGGGCTCCACCCCGATGAGGTCTTGTACGACTCCTACGTTGTCCTCAATTTTTGTTGAGAGTCGCACAAGGTGCGCCAGCATCTCCGGGCAGTAACCGTCCGGGCTAGCGAACTCTTCGCACTTCTGTCGCACGATGTCCAGCTGAGTTTGGATCCGGTGCTCCATAAACGCCATATTGGCTATATTTATACGGATGGCCAATGTCCAGACGTTAGCATACGTATATAACGTCCCGGCTCCCTCGAAGTAGAGCCCGGGGGCATCCCTAAAGGGTCGTACCTCGTACGCCCGTTCTGGGGTGGCGGCGTCCGCCTGTAGACCCGCCAACACCGTTCTGCAAAGAGTTTTTTCTTCATTTCTATGTTACCGTTAGTAAGCATGTGCATTTTCCAAGCCTTGTCGAATCCAGTGACCGGTCTAAAAGTTTCCTGTCGGGACTTTTACCCCTCTACGTAGTTATGGAGCCGGTCTACGTGCACTTTTACGTCTCGTCGACCCTGTCGCAACGTGTAGTTGCATGGGGGATGTACCCCGAGGATAGGGTAGGGCCCAATCCACTTCGGGGTGAGCTTGGCAGAACGTCCCCGACGTACCGTCGTGTCGTGTAGGAGTACCCGATCTCCCACTCTGAATTTCACATCCTTGGCTTTCCGGTCGTACTGCTCCTTCGCACGCTTTTTTGCGGTTTTCAGGTTTGCACGGGCTGTAGACCAGGCTGCCCGTAGACGCTCCCGCAGTTCCTGTGCGTAGTCGTCGTAGTTGTACGTGGGCCTTGGCGCCTTTTGAAGGGCCGTAGGAAGGTCCGCGTCCACTCCGTAGACCAGGCGATGGGGAGTGAAGCCCGTTGCCGTGTGGGGCGTTGTGTTGTAGGTGAACATGGCGTAGGGTAGCCATTCATCCCAGTCCCCTTGATCCTCGTCTACATACCCCTTAAGGTATTCTGCCAACGTCCGGTGGGACCGTTCAAGGGCCCCGTTAGACTCGGGGTGGTATGCCGTTGTCTGTATTTTATCGATGCGAAGTAGCTTGCATACCCCCTTAAAAGTTGCGCTTAAAAAGTTCGTGCCTTGGTCGGTAAGGACGGTCTCTGGAGTCCCGTACCGGCACACTATTTCCTTAGCGAAGGCTTTCGCTACCTCGTTCGCTTGTTGGTTTTCAAGCGGTATGGCAACACTATATTTCGTGAGTAAATCCTGGAAGGTAAGGATGTACTTGTTTCGCCCTTCCGTCTCCGGCAATGGCCCTACGATGTCCATTGCACACTTCTGGAATGCCCGTGTAGGCGTGTCAGTTATTACCAACGGCGCTTTCCCCACTGGCTGTATCTTATTTCGCTGGCAGAGATCGCAGCGTGCTACGTACTTCTCTATGTCCTGCCGCATGCAGGGCCAGGTGTGCTCCAATTTTATTCTCTGCAGCATCCGCGATACCCCCTGATGTCCTCCTAAGGGCGCGTCATGATGCTCGCAGAGTATCTGTTGTATTTTTTCCGTACTATAGTCGCCGTGGTCTGACGCGACTCGCGCTTTCTATACGTCAAGCAGCTGACTCCCAGATTTTTATTATGTAATGTGGGGTACTTACAGTGCGTACACCCTCCACATTACGGGATGCCCTTGATGAAACCCTTGCGTTTCTCGGCTCCCTTCCTGAACTGACAGTATCACGTCCCCCTCAATGAGAACGTGCTTCAGGGATCCTGCAGCGATCCGTGAAGACTCCGGTTGGTTTTTCTCTTCCGTTATCCTGTAGATAACGGGATGCGCACGTCGATCCTCTTATCGTCCCGTGGTCCGCCTGAACACTTGTCAACCCTGGTTCGCGGAACTCTTCTCCCTCAATGGAGACTCACTATCTGCCGCTCCTTGCGGAGATCCAAGTGTTTGGTATTTAACAGCGATGTTTATTAATTCACTCTGGCGATCCCACCGCTGCCACCAATGTTATATCCGCAGAAACTCAGGTAGCTAATCTGTGTTTCGCGGGCGAGCCGTTAGCTCGTGAGATTCGGGATTTGTCCAGTTAAGGGTTAGAACCCAAGAGAATTGAACACGCAATGTTTATTAAAACAATTATAAAATGTTTATTTCCCAATTATTATACACTTGGAGTAGAATTACAGTTATCCTACTTCGTAGCTTTTTACTGTTACTATTAACCTTTACTGTTAACTTTTATCTAGGGATATGGTATCCCCGTGACGAGCCCTTACTCGAGAGAAAGGGTACTCGTCGACCGTAACCAACCGTACTGACAGGAGTACTGAGACTCAGGAGTGCCTGCTCTCGATACATTATATATGGTTGAGAGAGCAGGTACGTCAGCTTATTCTCCTCTAAATGTTTGTGGATTACTTTATTTTAGTAAACAAACTTCTTTCCAAATTCTCGCTTCTTCGAGAACGGAATTTGGAATTTTTTTTGGTTTCGTCACCGTCGCGGTAAGTCGCGAGCAGGTGCTCTAGTTACCGAGTCGCTCGCGCTTGCTTAATTGCTGACTCGACAATTGCTGACTCGACAGTACGGTGAATTTCGGTATCATGTCGCGACGACGCTCGCCGCGCGCTCGTCGCGTGCCACTTATACGCTTCGATTATTGCGCAACTCGATTGCACGAATAATCGAGGCGTCTAGATACCCGGGGTACAACAGAACACTAACTTCCTCTACCGAGTCCTTCAGTACTTTCGTGGAGTTTTTGATTGTTGGTATTGAACCGTTGATTATTTATTAATACTTCACTATTGGTTATTAATATTGAGATATTAATTATTAGCACAATTCGCTTAATTAAAGCCGCTACGGAACACACTCGAAACTCCTCCCGCGACCTCTTTGCACTCTATCGTTGAGGCTAAATCGCGTGGTTTGTTCTCGAGGTTTATAGACCTGCACGAGCTACGAATTGCGGAGATCCTCCAGACCGATCTAGCTTTGATCGTTACTGTCGGGAGACTGCCGTTCCCAGATCGTGCGAGGTTTAACGAAGCCGCGGTCGATCGGGGGAGAAGACATTAATTTCGGGTCGACTCAGCAGTCGCGGGGTGCAGGCCTCACGGCGCGTGCAGGAATTTTGCAAGTCCTGAACGCGTCGCAGAGCCCGCGGTCCCCCGGACTTCATTCCCTCTCTGCTTACTAATTTCCTGGGGTCGTTTTATGCTGAGTGATTTCCGTGAGTCTTGGAGCGTGTCGCAAGAGCCCGCGGTGTGATCCGACACGCCAGCGCGACTCGTGGTTCGACTCGTGGGAAAGCACTCCAGCCAAGGGAAGCGACGCGCCGACTCCCGCGAACCCTCGAGAGACTCGAAAGTCGCGAAAATCGGGACGTAACAATCTGACAAGTTGAGTTGATGTAGCATTTATTCCTGAATTAAACCGAACACCCGGTGTAATTTGTTCACTAGCTAAATGTACTGACAGTGGAGAAGTATGAGGGCTTAATAATGAGGACTTACTATGTGCTCTTATCAAACCACGGTTCACATCAATTTGACTTTCGTTATTACTCTGATTTTCGTTATCACTTTGACTTCGATATTACTTTGATTTTCGGTAATACTTTCGATTATACTTTGATTTTCGTCAATATTCTGATTTTCGTTACTCTGGTTTCCGTCACTCTGATTTTCGTTCACATTTTTATTTTCGTTGACGCTTTTCACCTCCGTCGTGGATGATTTAGAACTGTCACTTTCGTTCGCAATTTTTCCACCTGGCGTTTTCACGAGAGATAAAGATTTTGAATCGGTTTCGAACACTCTTTCCTCAAATGCTTTTGCTGGCTCTACTTCACTCTCATATTCAACTACTTTGGCACTTCCGTTTATTTTTGTTCCGGATGAACACGGTTCAATATTATCCTGTTGATTGGTTATTACTAAATTGTCCATTTCTGTAAAATCTATTTCTTCTAATTCCGAAGTATCCGTAGATTTTGACTGTGTACTTTTAATTGCTGGCAATGGTTTGGAAGATTTTGGCTTTGAATTCCTTTTATCTCCTGGATATATGCTAAGGCATTTATCGGAAACTTTTCCCTGAGATCGAGTAAAAGGCATTTATATTTTATTTATTTGCTTATGTTTTATCATTATTGAATTCACCTGTTTTATTTATTTATTTGAAATGATTTATTTATTTAATTTTAAATTATTGATTTATTTATGAGTTTATTTGAAATTGTTTAGTTATTTAATTATGACACACAAACTTTTAGATATCCCGGACGAGCCCCCAAAAATTATGTTACGTCCTGATCAGCTTTTTCCTATATCTACGGTCAAGGAGATTTGTCTCCCTTTTACGCGTTTATCGCATGTGACGCTCTTTCAGAAAAATGCTCCTTTTGAATCTAACCTTTCGAAAATTTATTCAGGGATGGGCTAAGTCTGCGTGCCAAAATAATATGTGTGACTCGAGTATTAGCGCGCAGTCTCTACCACACTCGGACGATTAAGAATCTTCGCGTGACCCTGACACCCTGTATGAAGGCCTAAGTGTAATCCGACCCCTGATGGCTCGCACCGCGCTGCACTGAGCCGGGCTAACGTTATCACTGGCCGTCGAGTTCGTTGCTCTATACTTCGGTTCTCACTTGGAAAGATTGAAAAACCTCGACTTCCAGATATTAAATCTCTTCAGTTTATCAACTTATTCAAATTCCAATAGATTATTAATTATCCCCAGATATTCGAAAGTATTTAATTATTGATCGGTAAAATCAACGAAAGAATAAAATTTTCAAAGACGATTGATGAAATTAAATAAATGATTTTAAAATAAAATAATTCGATAACTTACGGTGATTAGGAATGAATGAAATGTTCGAATAAGTCGAGATAATCGATTGATGAGGATGTAAAGTTCGAAATTCCTTCTTCCTTCTTCATTCCTTCCTTCGTTCTTTCTTTCAGTGAAAGTCGATTGAGTCAACGATGAATGTTGAAGACAATGAATGTCGATAACGAAGAATATAGGTGATGAAATAATGTTCCGTTGAAACTCCGATTTATTTATCCGTTGAAATATTTGAACACTTTATTTAACTTTCCGACTTCAAAGTTCAGACTTTAATGATTGAAATAATTTTTGACTGTGCATAATACTCTCTGCGACAAGTGAATTGTGAACAGGTAATGTCTCGAAGAGGTGTCGAAGACTGACACGTAGCTGTCCAAGCAGTGAGGTGATGCGCCCTTTGGGGAGCTTCTTTTATTGTTTTGATCGGGGAGCGCCCGCGCCTCCAAGCAGTGCGTTGCATCAGCAGCCCCCTCCGTGGTAATTATCGATCAGTTTCGGCCTCTTCCGTAACTTATTTTTATAATTTCGCAATTTCGGTTTTTACAACGAATTCCCGGATAAACAAATTATTCTGTTAATTTCCGATTTAAATAATGATAGTTTACATTTGAACGAAGTTCGTACGATGCTTCTATCAAAAATTATAACCCTGATCTAACGAATTGTAATATTGCTCATAAATTCCTGATTTTCAACGGATAATTTTTCTAATTTTTCTTAAATTATTAATAATGTCCCTGAATATTTTTCTGAACGATAATAACTAATTCCCTGTTATTGACTAATTTATTTAACTATTTTATTGATAGCAAAATCGTGATTCTATTGTGTTAGTTAACTTCCCTAATGATTATAACAATAGATGGTAATATTTCATAAATTTTTATAATAATTTTATATGAACGATTTGACCCAAAATACTTTTCATGCGTGATTCTACTGGATAATTAACGAATTTATTACCTTCCGACCAAATTCCCACGTCCGCTTCATTCTGGCATTGTTTTCATTAACATCAATTCCATAATTTAAAATGAACGTTGCGCATAATTATGCCCCGAGAGGTGCTGCACTCGTGAGCGCCGACGGTGATTTTTTCCAATAAGTCGCCCCGAGGCAGTCACACCGATTCTCTGGCTGCACCTCTGCGTGCGTGCGTGCGTCGCTGCGCGCTACGTGTAAGCAGGAAAGATTGGGCTATAACGTCATCTATTGGATAAAATTAATACCCATAATAAAAAAATCGCGCTCGATGCTGTCGACATGAGCTACGTCCTGCTCCCCCAACTGTGCAAGTTTGTGCATTGGGCTTGTCCAGCGGGTAATGGACAAGACCCTCGAAATGTAAATATATGGTTACGTGAGCCGCCAGAGTATATCACCCACTCTATAGTGGCTTATCATTCTAGGCATCGAGATTTACGTGTGTATGACACGCGCACTGGTATACCTCGCATACCGGAGATTTGGCGTTGCTGGAACACAACGACCGTTTCTCCTAATTATTACACGTGTAAAAAGACACGCTGGCGGTGTGACATCCGTACGTATTACGTGGACGTAGATCGCTCGTGTAAAAAAGACAGAGACGCGGTGATCCGAGTCTATGCTATGATTCAGAGGAGTCGGTAGACTCGGAAGACGAAGAAAAAGCCGCGTACGATTATCGGTATATTTAAACGTGAAAAAATAAAAATAAAAATAAAAATAAAAATAAAAATAAAAATAAAAATAAAAATAAAAATAAAAATAAAAATAAAAATAAAAATAAAAATAAAAATAAAAATAAAAATAAAAATAAAAATAAAAATAAAAATAAAAATAAAAATAAAAATAAAAATAAAAATAAAAATAAAAATAACGACCCTGGCAATAGCAGTAACGTGTGTGCGTGTGTGTGTCTGCATATCTGTGACAGTCTCCAGATTTTGCAGAATCTGCACGAGACTGGGCGGCGGCTATGATCGCATGAGACAGGCCGTTAGTACACAGCAAGAACGTGTTGGCGACACATCGTACGGGAAAAATTATATATGATAAAAATTAAAATGGGCTATAATCGTGTGCCGATCGAGGAGGTGTCCACCGTCCCCCTTTCTGGGCCTTTGGAACACGAACCCGAGGAGGAACGGTGACCGCGCCCACCCTGGAACAATATCCGTAAGTTTTATTTTATTTATTTTATTTATTTTATTTATTTTATTTATTTTATTTATTTTATTTATTTTATTTATTTTATTTGAAGTAAGCCACACCCGTGGTGTACTGCGTAGCGGTCGAGTTTACTGACCGCGGTGTCTCCGGTTCGAGACAGCCTCGAGTACGATGTTTCTTTTAAAATTTTTTATAATAAAAGTATTAAAAATAATAAAATAAAAGTTATTTTTTAATTTTATTATTTTTTAAATTAAAATTAAAAATACAATAAAAATGTACTCGAGGTGGGCTCGAACCAGAGACCGCGCGGTCACTAGACTCGGCCGCTACTGGGTACGTCACGCACGCTGCTTGGAAATTTTGCCACGAACGCGATTATCAAAGGCGATGGAATACTGAAAGATGCATAAAAAAATAAAGTTGGTTTTTAATTTCATTGTTTGGTTTTTTCAGAACGCGTGAGGTATGCGGGGGACGAAGAGGCGAGGCGTCGGCGTCCCCGGCTGCACTACGCCGAGTATGTCAGCCCGCAAGCGCCTCCTGCGGAAATCGAATATACGTTGTGGGAGCGGGAGGAGCAGGAGCCGCTCCATGTTCCTGTATTCGTCGACCGGCGATTTGAGCGGCGAGCACCCTTAAATATTCAACCCGACGCTTCTGAGGGCCTCCCGGCCCAGAATGAAGAGCAAGCATAGATGGGAAGTTGTTTTGTTACAATTGATAAATATTATTAAATATTAATAAAATTAATAAATATTATTTATAATCATAAAAATGTATTTTACAGGGTACTTCAATACACCGGGAGCGCATCAGTGAAGATGATTTAAAACACGATTAAATAATAAAAATAATTTTTAATTGCTGTCATAAATATAATTGAACAAATAAATAACGGGAGAAGAAAAATATTTCTTTATTCTGGGTACACTATAGAGAGTCCCGCACACACACGCTCACATCCCACGTCTCTATCACACACGCCTCCGGGTGCGGTCTGATCGTGCCCGAGGAGTGGGGATTGGAGTGGGGATGGGAGTGGGGGGTCGCCATAGTGCACCCATTACTACTTCCGACTTCGTGACCAGTCTTCTCGCATAGCTGACATTTCACCTCCTCGCTGGTTATGATTTTCACGCTTCGCTTTGCTCCGCCCGGTGAGTCTTTCGAGTCAGTGGAGTCCCGAATCCCCTCGCGGAATGCCGAGCGAGCGGTTAGCTGCTTCTCGATTTTTACCGCTCGTTTTACTATGTCATCTATTGACCCAGCCATGGTCATGCGTTATTCTATTTCAGGTTTTAATCCTTGGACGAAACAAAAGAGGCAGACTATCGGTTGTGTTTTTCCTAAAGGCTGCGTCTGCCGGTGCATTATTTTCAGATACGTATGCATCTAATATCTGGTATCCGAGGTCGCGGATGCGATTTGAATAAGCGATGACTGATTTGTCGAGTCGTTGATAGATTGACCCGAGTTCCCCTTGTAGTTGATAAATGTTTCTCGCGGGAGCCTAAATGCATTTCAGAAATTCGTGGAGTGTTTCCATGGTCCCGAACGTTTGTTACATGATTGACCGACGGGGTTCTCCAATTATGTTGATTCTAATAGCCTTTACCAAATGTGGTTCACTACCTGCGTCCAACATAGCGAGGGCTTCATCGCATCCCTGAATGAACATGCCCAAAGAGGTTGTGGCTCCATCGTACGTGGGCACGACGGCTAATGCGTCTTTGAGAGACACTCTCCTTTGAGAGTGTCCTTTGAGAGTGACAACAAAAACCGAAATGGCGAATTCTACTTTTAGAATTCGCCATTTCGGTTTTTGTTGTAAGCGCGGGCGTTGGTTTAGGAACGTTTTGTTTCCCTACCCGTTCTTTCTTTTGGTCTTCTTCGCTGCTTCTTATTACTTTTTCCGAATTAGTGTTTTTGTCGTCCTTTCCAACGGGCGTATCCGTCATGCCGCCGTTGAACCCCCCGGCCCCGTTCTGATTTACGTTGGTTTCCTTTGGGATCCCGTTTATGGTGAAAAGAGTGCGTTTGGCAGCCTCCAGCCCGGTTAGAGGTATTAGGATGTCGACTGATATTTTCTCAGGTGTGTAAAATAAGTCAGCCGTTTGATTAAGAGGAGTCGTGTTCGTTGTAAATGACATATATCTAGAGACATCTCCTTCAGACAAGTTTTCTATTATCGTGACTGTACTCTCGTTGTCCGAGTCGTCAGTCTCGTCAAATGTGTGTGGCTTCGGCGTGTCGGGTCTCTATGAGTCAGATGGTAATACAGGTGAAGGTGTGCCGGAAGGTTCCAGGCTTTCTCCAACTGGCGAGGGAGTTCGAGAGGACTTCGAGCTCTCTCCCACACGTGGAGACGTCCGAGAACTCTTCGGGCTCTCTCCTGCCTCCTTCTCCACGATTTCTATTCCCCTGATACCCTTTCCGAAACTGATTATTTCCTTCATTAATTCCTCCTCTTTGTCTGCCTCTACTTTCTTTTCTGTTTCGTCTTGTTTGTTTTCTTCGGGTTCTTTCTCTGGTTGGTTCTCCTCGTCTTCTTCGCTATCTTCCTCTATTTCCTTGTCTAGTGATTTTCTCCAAAGGCGTTTTGTAATTTCTGATTGTCCCGGTTCGTCTTCGGGGGTTGCCGACGGGGGTACCTGTTGTTCGTCGGTGTCTATTGTACTATCAATTATCCCCTTATGCGTTTGTTTTGTTTTGTTCTAGAAGATTTCTGTTCATTTACATACTATTTACATTTACATTTACATTTACGTACTATTTCATCGGGAACGACAGTATTTGACCGCGTTGGCCGTGTCGGTCGGGTTTGGAGTTCGCCCATCCCGGATTTATCGGATGAACTCATTTGTATCACTTTTGTTAATTTTACTCTACCGCGTTCTTTTCGGGTTTGTGCTTTTTATGTATTAACAATTTTGAAAAAATATCTTTTATCTTCCCCGTCTAATGCGTCGATGTACACGGTTCGGCCCAGATGCATTGATATATTTTACCTCGCAACCTCGATTAGTTATTCTGTTCCGAAAAATGTAGAAAATGTACGCTATCTACAGATCAGATAAAAATGTTTAATACATGCGTAA
This sequence comes from Amblyjoppa fuscipennis, assembly GCA_963575735.1. NCBI lineage: Eukaryota > Metazoa > Arthropoda > Insecta > Hymenoptera > Ichneumonidae > Amblyjoppa > Amblyjoppa fuscipennis. The sequence goes on from OY754497.1 coordinate 5,113,891, forward strand.
TCCACATAGACAAAACGTTGACTCTAAGTATGGGTGCTCTCTCCCTCAACCCCCCTTTTTTTTACTTAGGCCCTTGATTCGGGCACGGGTAGTTCTTTCGGAATGGTGAATTGAGTGATAATTATATAGGATTCGTCCATACACACAATTATTTCATCACCTTCGTCAATTTCGCGTTTTAGTACGGGTTTCGTTCTCAATTCGTGAAAGATTCCGCTTTCCTTTGTAGCGATGGAAAGTTGGGTTTGAATCAATTTGTTTGTAGGAGTACAAGTTTCGCCGTTCGGTAATTGTTCTCTAATTTCCCGCTTGAGAACGTCTTTTATTACTTTTTTCCGGGCATTTTGGCCCATCGAATAATGTCCGTTATGCATATGCTTCTTGGATTTTGTATCTTGTTTGTCTCGTGTGATTATGTTGAGAACAGACGCGCAATATAATAATTCGAAGGTTTACTCCTTCAGTTGCCGTTTTCCCGGTCTTAAATTAAATGAAACAAAAGAAAAATGTGGTAATTGGCTGATTATTTTATTTTCTTTTTATCAATTGCGACGTATTTTCCGGTATCTCAACGCAAATCTCGAACAAAAAAAAAACAAAACTGAAAATCGAAAATCGAAGCTCAAACCAATCGGGAGCGAAACGCGAAATCGAGAACCAAAAAAACGTCACCATCGGCCGCCCACCCTCGCGAATGCATTGGAGTCCCGGTGGGCGCCAGTTAATTTTTGTTTCGCCGGTATTAACAACCGGTCTAATCTGGAGGTCGATGGAACCGACCTCCAGATTAACAACCGGACTAATCTGGAGGTCGATGGAACCGACCTCCAGATTAACAACCGGACTAATCTCGAGGTCGATGGAACCGACCTCCGCAGGGCTGATTTTTGTTTCGCCGGAATCACCAAGCCGGACTAATCTGTAGGTCGATGGAACCGACCTCCGCAAGGACAAAACACAAAACGGGAACTAAACAGTAACGATCTAACACCAATACACTCGCGAGAGCAAACGGTTGCGGAAATACACGGTTTGCTCAGTGTGTAAGTTGTGGCAGAAGGGTCACGATCCTTCGCCAATAAAGTAACGCGAAATCTATGCTAACGAGAGCTCAAAATTTCCAAAACGAAAATAATTAATTTTGTCGGAATAAGCCACGGGGGCTCGCACACACGTGCATCGCGAGAGCTCAGCTGACCGAAGGATCGAGGGAGCGTAACGAGAGCGAGAACGAATCTTATACGCGATCGAAAATTTACACGAACGATAAACTCACTGAACGGCAGGAATAAATCCAATAATATGGGACGAGAGCCGCATCTTACGATGCTTTGGAACTTAGACACAATCACTGCACCTCAAGAGCATTATCCGAAACGCATCTCGGTCACAGAAAATTGGTAAGGAATTCGGAACGGAATCCGCACGAAACACAGCGAGCGAGATACACGAACCGAAGCGAGAACGGTAGCCGGAGTCTACAGCAGTGCGAGCGTTAACGACTGACTCAGCGTACGAGACAATAGCCGAACGTAAGCACCTGGAGCGCGAAGGAAGTCCGAGCCGTCTCGAGGACGACTCTCGGTAGACTGACTTGTCTACGATAACACCTGTAACGGATCATTATCATTATTGCAAGATCCTTAATCGATAGTTGCTGCGCTCTCAAACTATTTCGGAGCGGGATCTCAACGGGAGCCTGTAACGGAACTGTACGACGCGGTAAATTTCGAGGATCGTTACGATCGCTTCTCCTCGTGCAATGCGTGAAACAAACAATGCGTGAAATGCGTGAAAACAAGGCTCTTCACTATCTCAAAATCACGGCACAAGGGTTCCATTCTTGTCCGGACTAAACTGTAACTTCGCCTGTTCCCCAACACATTGCACTTTACCTTATCACCCACTAGAGCGCCGGGATTGCACCGGACTTTGGCGTATTCGTAACGAAGCCTTGTCGAGTCTTTCCTCCAGTTGGGCTTGTAATTACTTCTAGATCCGCACCACCAACTGGATTTGAGAACGTCGACTAACCGGATCTTAACTGTAACCGTAACCGAACAAAATAGCATGAATCCAAAAGTTAGCGGAAACTGTATTCCCATAAGCTGAATCGTACCGCGATTAGCGAGAGAGGCAGCAAAACGAGGTCTATACCACAAAAAAAAATAGTATTGTAACGGCCCCAGCCTAACGATTTAACTTTTAACCTTTCATTATTTATTCGAGCGTATCGACGGAGCGTTTCCGTTCGATACTCTCTTCAAAGAAGCCCTTAAGGCTATCGCTTATCCGGATCGCCGCGAGCGACCACCTATCTAATAGACTAATCACTCTGCAACTCTTTATTCGTTTGTAACAGCGAGCGCAAAGCCCTCAGCTTCACGCTCGCTTCAGTCAGTTCAGCTCCGGCGACCGACCAGTGCGGTACACCTCCGAATAATTACTCTCCGCATTACACTCTCCGCTACGACTAATAAACGGTATATATCATATACCGACTCGACTCTACTTATTGTACAGTGCCTGACCCATCGGCCGTCCGTCACAAATGGTGTCAGAAGTGTGGGAATCACACAAACGCGCCCGCATTAAAAAAAAAAAATTAACTTTATATTTAAAAAAAAATTATAATTTTGAATGCACGTGTTTGAGCCGTAGCTCACACTCCCAGAACGGACACTTGTGCTCGAGCCGTGCTCGCACACAAAAAAAACAGTGAATATAAAATAAAGTGACACTCAGTGAACAGTGAACACTTAAAAGACAGTGAAAACAAACAAAAAAAAGACACGAAAAAGTGGAAAAAGAAAGAGAAAGAGAGAAGGGAAAAAACAATACAGTGACAAGACACTCTACAAATATTAACCTAGATATTAAATATATAAATAAACATTCACTTAATAATATATACGTTTAATAATAATAATAATAATAATAATAAAAGGACGGTGCAGCATACGGTAGAGGAAAAAAAAAATTTTCATTGTTGTGAGCGTCTACTGGCGGTGTGCGGAGTGAGTGTCAAGTAAGCGTCGAACGAGCGAGCAACGTCGGGGTTACCGACCGCCGAAATTCTCGCGCAGCGGCAGCCGCCGGCCTTACCACCAGCGAGCCATCATCGACCGCGGCATTGATCCGCTACCGCGAGATCCGATACGACCCGCCCTACGAACTCGAGACGCACCGTCGATCAACCGCCGATAGATATACCTATAGAGGGAAGGAAGGACGAAAAGGAAAAAAAAAAGAATATCCCAGGTGCGGATGGCCGACACTCCGAGTATGGCCGACGATTAGCTTTTAGTCGGCAGCAGGTTGGCGGCCGATGGTCAGATCTCGGCGAATGCCCAGCATCGGCTAAACTGTCGATTGACAACCACTCCAACGTTGGGCTCAATAGTTGGCAAAACGCTGCTTACCAGAGTTGAGCCGGCGCTGGCGTAACGTCGTAATGATGCGTGTTTGCCGATATCAAGTGGCCGTTCGCTGATGACGTCGAACGAGTTTGGCCCAGTACCTGCTAACGACGTTCAGCCAACGTCCAGCACCAAATATTTATAAACGATGATTTTTTTTAAATTTGCGCGACTGCTGAATCCTTTTTTATTATTCCAGATCCATTTATTATAGTTTTATTTACAGTACTGTAGAGCAGACAGCCTAAGTTTCATCGATGTTATTAATTAAAGTGTGAATACAAAAGTGAAATAATAAAACTTAGACAATTTAAAGCAATAGGTAAGTTAATATTAGATGGAGATGCAGTGGATATGCAGCTTATCCCTTAATAACATATCCCAGCTTATCCCTTACATATAAGATTCGAAAAAAAACTTTTAAGGTGAGCATAGCCGAGCGCGTAAGAACATCGACTAGTAGTCCCGGGGTCACGGGTTCGAGCCCCCATTACCGACGAAAAAAATTATTCTGCTAATTCCAATGTGTGAAGAGAAAAAACTGGGAAAAAAGTAATTGCAGGATGATGAAAGAACATTTAAAAATCGGACAGATCGATAAAAAAAATTTTTATTGCTTATTAATATTTTTCATTTAACGTTGGTTGGACATCGGCAGCCAACATTGGGGCAACGTCGTTCGACAACGTAGGGCCGATGTTATCATCCCAAGGTGAAATGGTAGTCGGGCCTACGTTGGCGACCAGAGTCGGGTCAACTTTCTAACTCAGGCGGTCATAGTTGGTCCAACATCAGCCCGGCTCCAAAACCGCACCTGGGATCATTGAACAGAAGGAATGACGAAACAAGGGAATACCGAAATTTATGTTATTGCCGTTTTTCATCGGCGTGGTAATGTAAGTACCCATTTATATATATTATTATTTTTCCATTCTGTTAAAAAAAAACAAAAAAAGCGTAGCAAAAAAAAAATGTTGTTTTCGAAAACACATAATACTTTTTCTCAAAAAAGGAAAATTAGTATCCCGCGGGAACCGAGCGCCGACAGCTGACGCGACGCGTGTCAGTGGCGTACGACCGTCGAGAGCATGCGACATACACATGCGGTGAATTAATAACAACCTCCCTATTCCTTCTCATATAAATACTAAAAACAATAATAATTTAAAAAAAGTCATAATAAAAAAAAGTTTTTTTTTAACAACGCGCCTCACACCAGACGGCAGCGAATATATATACACACATAAATAACTTATATTTATATAAATAAAAATAAATAATTTATTTTTTTAACCTTTAAATTTTTCTCCAAAAAATTGTCACACGCAAATAATAGTAAATTAATTAAATTAATTTCTTTTTCTCTTTTTTCGCAAAAAAAAATAATAACAATTAAAAAAAACATAATAATAATACAATTAAAAAAATAGAAACACAAATAATTAACCTTCTAGACCATCCTTTTCAATTATTTTAAATGAAGTAAAATACATATTTATTTTTTGAAAAAAAAAATCCAAAATGGAAAATATAATTTCATTTTTATCTTGGGATTTTCCGATCCAAAAATCGATAACGTCTAGCTATTGCTAACCAAGGAGAAGAAAGAGACCCAACAATTATTTCGAATAATTCAGTTATTTTTAATTATATATAAATAATAAAAAAGAGAAAAAAACAGAGGAAGGACATTTATTTTTTTCTCACTTTTCACTCAATTAAAAATAAGTCCGCCGAAACGGCCTCGTCGCACACGAAAAAGTAGTGCAATCAGTTTTTTTTCGCTCAGCCTTGTCTGGGAGAACAAAGGTAAGAATGGTCAACAAAGACAACGATAACCCCGTACCTAGCACAATGAAGCTCCGCGATGTACAAAACCTTGTACCAAACTTCGATGGCAGGAATATGCCACTTAACAACTACATATGCGCATGTAAAAATGCCGAAAAACTCGTGGCAGAAAACGATCGTTCCCAATTCCTGACAATCGTACAGCTTAAACTGTCGGGAGTTGCAGCTGATATCACCGAATCGAGAACATACGATACACTGGAATCATTATTAAGGGATCTCAAGAGCGCTTTCGACAAACCAGTCGAACTATCGGATCATGAAACCGAATTAAAATCAAACATACAGGATTACAGCGAATCCGTTCTCGTTTACGCAACGCGTACGCGAAAAATCGCGAAAAGAATCGAGAATAGGCTAAAAGTTGTTTATCGCGCTGAAGCCCAACAGGCTTATCTAAACGCACGAATTAACGAACCAAGACAAACAGTCATGAGAACATTTATTCGCGGATTAGCCGACCAAATCGGAAATATGATCATGTCAAAAAATTTTGCAACCCTCGAAAATGCAATCGATGAGGCACTAAGTATCGAAAACGAACTCATTCGTAGACAGGCTATGCATCAAACATCAAAACGCCGCAAATCGGAACCAGGGATAAAAGCCCAGAAAAAGCGAAAGTCCGATTTACTCAGACTGCCAGCAACAATGGACTTAAGGGGGAATTGTCTTTTTTTTCGCAAACTTTACCGCTTTTTGGGAATTTTTTGTGAAGAAAGTATACAACGGAAAACTTGTGAAACTTGGCATATAGTTTTATTGATCTGTTTACTACATACAAAAAAATGTTTAAACAATTTCATCAATCAAAATCATCGCTTCTGCGTCTTGTTCGAGCCTCTTTCGTTGCTTCGAGGCTGCGTCTCTTTGACCTCTCTACCCGCTGCTTATCTCGCGCATCGACGAATATTGATGCTTGCTGGCCAACGACGATTCCAATCGTCGTCATTGTTTTAAGGACTGCTGTAAAGCCTTCGTTAAAAATCCCTGCGGCCAAATAAGCCGCGACGTCGATCGTTTTCGCGCCACAGTGAAGGTGTTTAGGTGCGAATCGCCAAACGGTTGCGTTGAAGCTTTCGTTGTTGTTTTGAGTATCGCCACCTAAACACCTTTCCAGCAAGTCTCTCGATGACAAATCAATGTAAATCGGCTTAATAGCATTCGCGACGTCTTCATGCAGTGGAGCTTCGTGATTAAATTCGTCCAGAGTTTTTTCGGCTTCGGCAATGCGCCATTTGCACCAGCTTTGTGACCCCGCGGGACAGTACATATGCTGAGGATTTTCATTCGTCGGGATCTTGTGGTAGAACGTTGCCCACACAGCATTGTACATATCATCAACAGAGTCTGGATGTCTTCTGATAGCCAAACCGTAGAAAATTGTTAATTCTTTTATCAATTTATCGGTTAATTTTCCTTTTCCTCCAAGTTTTTTCATTTTGTTTCACATTTCTCAGTCGCGAGCCCATACGCTTCTCAACGTGCCCGACGCATTCCTTTTTCTTCATGATCAAATCATCGCCATAAGGTTTGTCTTCCAACAAGCCTTTGAATGTTTTCGTGTCACCATCGCCGATGTATTTCGCGTACCGTACTTCATGCATTTCCCAAGATCGTCGGAACATGTCTTTGATCGCGTCAACTTCCATCTTTCCAGTTGACCCATCGTGATTTGCCGCACATTCACTGCTGTGTTCTTCGAACCAATCGTCGTATTGTTCGGTACCGGATTTTGATTGCCACCATTTACAAGCGTGACAGTAAGACGATTTCACGACAAGGTCAACCACTTTGCTCGAATATTTGCCGATGAGTGTCGTGATTCCAAACAAGGAACTATATCCTCGCTTTTTCCATGTTCCGTCTCCCGACACAGAAATATCTGTCTCTGGATTTCCGTGCTCAGCATTCTTCGCTTTCTCTTCATTCACTGCCTTTTTCGCACACAGCTCCCATACAGCTTTGGCTGCACTGTAAATGTTCTGCAAGGAAGCATAGTACAAGGTTGTGCTGAAACCTTGGGATATATCCATCAAGCCACAAAATAAATTTATACCCTCTCTACCTACTCCCAATAGTCTCATCACAAAAACCATTCTCCTGTTTATCTCACACGATTTGCCATCGACGAGAGGACAGGAATTAATATATTGCACACGACACTTGCACTACACAACTATTTTAAAACCCAAGCCGTGAGAACTGGATTCGCCAAATTTGATCGGTCCTTTGCATTCCTGACATATTACGAGTTGCGAGATTGCAGAGAAAACCGATAGAAACGCGATAATGCGATATCCATGACGCGGGTCCGTAATTATTTCTCTGTCTTCCGCTGTCGACAGTTTCTGGGCCGACGTACTTGCAAACGTCGTTTCCGGTTCTCGGGTGTGAATATTCCCAACAAATTTCCTTTTTTTCGGTCTGGCAGCACGACTATGAGTATCACTTCCCTGTTCTCGATCCATGATATATACGTCTGTTACCAGTAAACTCTCGTTCGAGACTGAGCGACTCTCCTCCGAATATTTCGATCTCGCACGACCGTTAGGACTCGTCCTTCATGCCTATTGTATGCTGTCCCGTTATATTTATGGTCTGCCGAGCAACAGATTTGGGCAGCTGCCGGGCGCGCCGACCCCTGCCGTGCGACAACGAGCGCGCGGCCACCGCGAGTCGACACGCAAGTATAAAATCGCTTATAACTTTGCCATTTTTGAGAATTTTAATTTGAAATTTTGCACACATATTCTCAACACTTTGAAAAATATGAAACAGCGGTCAGCGAAAAATCGATTTTTTTGTCGAAAAAAAAGAAAATCCCCCCTTAAGACAAGTCTATAAGAAAGACGCCGCGAAGCATGAATGCGGTCAGTTTTACTGTAGAACTTGTAAACAGAAGCGTCCTGAAAATCACAATTGCTTCATGGCCTCACTGCGTCCGGCAAAAAAATGAAGCAATTCGGATATATTCATTTTTTACGATTTTGAGAGCAGGCAGGAGCGTGAAGTTGAAGGAGTCCCGAATGAATATCTGCACGAAGTAAACCTGTGTGTCAGTCAACAGCGCTGCACAGACTGCATTGATGTAGATGATGATTCGCGGGATTGTAGTCTGTGTGGTAGTGCTGGTGAACAAATTTTCAGTAAAGCCCCTGTCGCAAAATTTGTAGAGTACGTCTTGCAAGACAGGAAAAACGTCGATCGAGTTATATGTATAGCGCATAACGCAACAGGGTTCGACGCCCAGTTTATTCTAAAATATATCGTCGAAGAGAAACGCGAAGTACCAAAATTAATCACCAACGGTACTAGTATCATGGAAATGCGAGTCGATAAGGTCAAGTTTATTGACAGCCTGAATTATTTCCACATGGCTCTTAACAAACTCCCAAAAGCCTTCGGCTTAGGAGAAAACGTGTTCAAGGGAACATTTCCCCATCTTTTTAATAAATTGGAAAATCGTGGGTACAAAGGGCCGCTTCCACCCCTCGCAGACTACTCTCCCGATACACTATCGGCGACAGATCGCTCGGAACTCATAGCCTGGTATGATAGAATGTGTCGTGCCGGATCCGAATTCGATTTTGACAGGGGGATTGTCGATTATTGCCGAACGGATGTAACGATTTTTTGGAAAGGCGTGCGCTGCTTTTCGTAAAATTTTTATACAGAGTGGTGACGTATGCCCGTTCACTGAAGCGGTAACGATAGCTTCAGCGTGCAATAAAGTTTTTCGGCGAAACTTTTTAGACGATGACAAAATCTCGGTCTTTCCTCGGAACGGGTATCGTCGGTCTGATAGGCAATCCGCGGTGGCCATCGAGTGGTTACTATGGTGCGAGCATATTTTTAATGTTCAGATCGATCACGCGGGCCGCGGCCGCGAGCATAAGCTTCTCGGCGGAACACGCGTAGACGGCTACTTTAAATCGACCGACGGTGTAGAACACGTGCTACAGTTTCACGGCTGCTTCTTCCATGGTTGTGACAAATGTTATACCGATAAGAGTAGACGGGATGAGGAGATGTACGGAACGACTTTCAATGATAGGCTCACGCGAACATTAGTTACTTCCGAGTGTATAAAATCGTTGGGGTACACGCTGCATGAAATCTGGGAGTGTGAATATGCCCAGCTGAAAAGGAGAAACCCTGCGGTAAATTCTTTCGATACCGGCCACGCGATTCTTACAGACGAGCTTTTAAACCCGCGAGATGCATTCTTTGGAGGCCGTACGGGAAACACACGCAGTTATTGCGAGACTAGTGGCAGTGAGAAAATTCACTATGTTGACGTGTGCTCACTGTACCCCTATATTTGCAAGTACGGCCTTTTTCCCCGTAGGGCACCCGCGAATATACACGGCTGATACTTGTAGCGAGATCGTCGGATCCGGTCAAGATTTGGCACGCGTTGAAGGGCTTGTACGATGCACCGTATTGCCTCCTCGAAATCTCTGCATAGCCGACTAATGTTTGCATTATGTCGAAAATGCTGCGAGGAGATGTATCAGGGGGTGTGTCCTCATGACGTCGAACAAGATCGAGCTTTCGAGGGTACATGGGTATCTTGCGAGCTCCTCAAAGCTGTCGAAAAAGGCTACAAGATCTTAGCTGTACACGAGATTTGGCACTATGAAATTGAGCAATACGACCGAGCGAGTCAGTCAGGAGGTCTCTTCGGGGGCTACATAAATATCTGGCTGATGATAAAGCAGGAGGCTAGTGGCTGGCCCTCAGCGTGTACGACAACTGAGGGTCAAGACACGTACCTTGACAGCTTTCGAGAAACGGAGGGTATTCAACTCGATCGTGAGCGAATAGAGAAAAATCCTGGTTTGCGATCTGTAGCGAAGCTTTGTCTGAACTCCTTTTGGGGAAAGTTTGGTCAGCGTGAAAATCTCCCGAAGACAGAGGTTGTCACCACTCGGCAGAGGCTGCTAGAGCTCTTAACGGATCGAGCATGTGAGGTTAACAATATCATCTTCGTAAATAATGAGATGATGTACGTCTGCTGGACTAAAACAGCCGAGAGCATGGAACTAAACCCCCCGTGTGAATGTGGCAATCGCCGCGTATACCACAGCGCAAGCTCGATTAAAATTATATTCGTATCTCGAAAAATTGGAAAAGCGCATCCTCTACTATGATACAGATTCATGTATATACATTAGTAGCGGTAACACCGGGGAATATAATCCGCCTCTCGGAAATCTCGGTGATATGACGAATGAATTAGCCGATTATGGGGAGGGGAGTTTTATTAAACGTTTTGTCTCGAGAGGGCCTAAATTTTACGGATATTCAGTACAGAGCTCCGATGGTCGCGAAATAGCCACCTATAAAATTAAAGGAATTGGGCTTAATTACAAAAACGCTGAGAAAATTAATTTCGACTCCATTTGTCGATTAGTAAAAGAGCCTAGTACGAATATATCCGTAGAGTTCAGTGCCTTAAGACGGGATGCAATGCATCGTGTAGTCACGCGACACGAGTCGAAAACGTGTAAACCCGTACTCGTCAAGAGACGAAGATGGGGCGAGTATGACTCACTACCGTACGGTTACATAGAATAAGCACGTTACAGTAACTGTAAATAACATAGTTTTTTCTTATTTTAGGAGCAGCGAATATGTACGCTTTGTACCCCGACTTATGGTTGTGAATTATACACCCCATATATATATACATATATATATGGGGTGTATAATTGTATCTGAATTAATTATGCTAACATTATTATACTGAATTAATTATATACTAATGTTATACATACGGCATTGTATATTTTCACAAAATAAGAAAATTGTTTTATACTTATAAACATAATAGGCCTCCAGTTGTACTATTTTTTTCCTTTTCTCTTATCGCATGTATGGTCAAGTTTATCGCCATATGTACAACCACGATAATACGTTGCAAAGATTAGTTTATTCACAGTGTAGACGGTCCAAGCTTGTTCTGCATGCAGCTTGGTACGTGGACAACTGCGGGGGTTGAGACAATGGTAACAGTCACAATACGCTGTATTGGGAGCATAATTGATTATTATAATGTTTTATTTAATTTATTTACTCCATTTTTTTTTTGTATTTGTTTCAGAGATCGATCTATCGCTACGTCTCTTCGACAACAACGGCCCAGATTTTGTTATAGAGGACTACATTGGAGACTCGGGGTACCGAACTGACTCATTCTGATGAGTTTAATAAATCAATTTTAAATGTATTTTTTCGTATATATCAAATAAATGGTGGATTGTACTCGATGTATATCAATACTTCCGGACCCTATCACTCCTCATTATTTAATATGGACCCGCGTTGGAAACACCCCTGGACGTCAATTATCGCCGGTCCTACAGGCTGCGGTAAAACAAACTTTGTAAAAAAGTTTTTAAAAAATATTTCGGCTATGGCTGATGTCGAGTTCCCGCGTATTCTTTTTTATTATTCAGAGTGGCAAGACGGGTATACCGATTATGGTAAAAATATCGAATTTTTGGAAGGTCTTCCTCAAAATTCAGATATTGCTGGTGATCGAAGATCCAAACTTATAATAATCGACGATTTAATGCGCGAGGCCTCAAACGGTGAGATAGTAGACTTATTCACAAAGGGAAGTCACCATAAGAATATTAGCGTTATTTTTATAACGCAAAATATTTTTCATCAGGGTCGTGGACAGCGCAATATCTCTTTAAATACGAATTATATCGTAGCATTTAAAAATCCTCGCGATCGAGCGCAGATATCACATCTGGCTCGGCAGATTCATCCCGAGGATCCGAAATTTTTACAAGAAGCTTACCATGATGCGACGTCGAAAGCTCATGGTTATTTGCTTTTAGATCTTAAACAGTCTACTCCGGATAACTGTCGATTCCGCACCTGCATCTTTCCGGATGATGTTAGTAATTTTGTGTATGTACCAAGACGAGGATCCGGTTCTCGCTAATTTATCAAGTATAAATAGACAGTAGCGAGTGTACAAATATCATTCGAGTCTCTGTTATGGCTCCAACAACAACGGCTAAAGCTTCGCTTGGGAAGAAGAATATAATCTTACTGCATGCTCTATGTGATCTGGAGAAGCATCAACGTGATTCATTATTGCACAAGATAGATCGAAGCGGTGTTCGATGTATTTGTGAGTGCGCATTAAATACCTTAAACGGTGCAGTCCCATTGAAAAAGAGTCAAAGAATAAAACTATCGAAATATAAAAAAATTTTGCGCCATCTCGTAAATAAAACTGGTAGTTTGAAGGCGAAAAAACGTGTAATTGTGCAAAAGGGAAGCGGATTCTTACTACCTGTTCTTCTCCCAATTATAGGCACTGTGCTGTAATATTTTCACACGTAATTGACCAAAATGCAGCATGCAAAGAAAATGGTTTTAGTGCCTCAAGATGCTGTCATGTCATCGCACGAGCAGATAGAGCAAACACGCTCCGTTCAAACACCAGGTACGACACTCAGCAGACTCGATGCCGAAATGGATGATATACTTCATTCAGTGACGTCGACGAATCAACGTGAAAAATGGAAACTTTAACAGCAAGTTTTACAACGCTATCAGTTTTTTGTTGAAGAGGAGAGACGACCTAAAATCATCATCGCTTCGGTAGCCGACAAACCTACCGAGCAAATACCTGAGGAAGCTGCACAATCAACTACTGAAGCTGAGAAAATATCTGACGAAGTTTTTGTGGCTAGTGTACCAAAAACATATAGAAGGCAAGCGGAGCAGTTATGGAATCATTTGCACGCCAGCTCCAACACCACTCTAACGTGGGATAAATCGGGAGTTGTCCATATCAATGGTGAACCAATAAAAGAATCGAATATTATAGACCTTGTAAATGATACTATGCGTCATAGAAAAACTGTGCGTGCCATTGATCGTGAGCAGTTTGGAAACGAACTCAGGCGTTTAGGGATTCCTCGTGAAGGGAGAACCTAAACGCCACGCAGACGGCAATCCTGCAAGATGGTGCTACCGAGAGCGTTACGCGAAAATATACTAAGCATCTGAAAACTCATGAAGTTATAATTCCTGCCGGGCTCTACGCTAGTGTGAAAGCACTAATCGACACCATTAATAAAACAGATATATTCAAAGACCATATCTACCTGGAATATAATGAGGATGTTGGCGGGATTGTAAGCTTGAAACGAGCACCTGATAACTGCGTTATAGATAAGTGTGTACTTCCACATCTTATATGTCTTGACGATAAACTTTCTAAAGCTTTGGGTTTCGAACCCGGAAAAGTTATGGACATTCATAAACAATCGAAATTCATCGCAAATTATCCTGCTAACTTATCGCTAGCGCTTCCTGATAAATTATTTGTGTATACAGATATATGTGAAAATTATATAACCGGTGATGCTCAGACACCTCTGTTACGTATTGTACCTGTAGATAATACAAATTATATTTATGGATCCACGCAAACTAAATCTTTCTCCCCGCCAATTTATATACCCTTATTACGGACCGAATTCGGTACGATTGAGATAGATATAAGGACCGACACTGATGAACCAGTACCATTCCAGAGCGGAACGTTGACCGCTGCATTACATTTTAAGCGGATACGATAAAATATATCGCTATGGATCGATATATTGATCATTACGAGAATCAGGTTGGTGGCGGAGTTGATCGTGTTTTCATTGGTGCTCCACATCAACGAGGATATGGTCTAGGAAGCTTTATCAGTGGCTTATTTTGGCGTGCCATTGCTCACTCGCGGCGCTCGCGCGGTCGGAAAAGAAGCGCTACATACAGGGATGAATATATTGGGTGATGTTGCACACAATACGCCCTTTAAAGATTCGTTTAGAGCCCGTATGACCGAGAGTGGGAGAAATTTGAAACGTAAGGCCGACGAAACATTTGAGAGTCTCATGAAGGGGTCAGGATTTAAAATACAGGACCGCTCGTCACAGCATCATTCGTTGTTTGGTCACGCCAACCCTCACATCGGTACTCCTACACATAGAGCTCTAAAATATACAAAAATTCGTAAGTCTAAAAAATCTACGAAGAAAACGAAAAAAGTTTCAACCGCTAGACATAGTAAGAAAAAGGGGCGTAAATCAACAAAGTCTAAGAAAAAGGCAGCTAGGAAAACTAAGAAGACTAAAATTGTTAAGCGTAAAAAACGAACCGTTGCAGATATATTTGGATAATTAGCGAGACAATATGTCTTTTTTACACGCGCACTCTTGCGAGTGCTTGAAATCAGAGCTGGATTTATTCACGCTTCCACCAACGCAGACCAGTATAGAAGGTTCTCAAGGAATTCATTATAAGCCCATTTCTTCACTGACAGATGAGGCTCCCATTGAATTTGTTGTCCCCGGACATGGTGATGAATACATTGATCTAGCCCATACTATGTTAAATTTGCGTGTTAAGCTACAGCCGAGGAACGGTGTAGTTGATGCCCATGATAAAGTAGCACCTGTTAACAATCTACTGCATTCATTATTCAATCAGCTTGATGTATCATTTAACCAAAAACTTGTATCGCCCTCGAATAATGCTTATGCGTACCGAGCATACATTGAATCACTACTGACTTATAAGGCTTCAACAAAAGCCTGTCAGCTCGGGGCCAGTATGTGGGTAGATGATACACCGCAATATTTCAACTCTCAACCAGTTTCGACGGCCCCACCAGTTGAGAGTAGACCAGCCCCCGCGCAAGCGAACAAAGGTCTAGCTACGCATCAGGCTATGATGGCAAATGGTAAAACGGTAGATCTTACAAGATATCTACATTCTGATATCTTCAATCAGGAAAAATTTTTACTCAATGGTGTTGAATTACGCCTTCGTCTTATACGCTCGAGAGATGCTTTTTGTCTCATGGATGCGTCTGGGAAGGATTATACGGTGCATATAGTCGATGCCAGTCTCATTGTCCGACGTGTTAAAATTAGTTCGGGTGTTTTACTAGCCCATGCTAAGGCTTTGAGTAGAGGAATGGCTAAATATCCGTTTACTCGCGTAGAAGTGAAACCATTTACTATTCATGCAGGTGTTCATGGTGAAACACTCGATAATGTTGTACTGGGTCACCTTCCGAGACGGATAGTATTGGGCCTGGTCGATAATCGAGCCTTCAATGGAGATAGAACTATGAATCCATTTAATTTTCACCACTACTCATTAAATTTTTTATCCCTGTACGTAGACGGTGTACAGGTGCCTAGTAAGCATTTGCAACCTGATTATCATGAAAGCCTTTATACCAAGTCATATCATACACTAGTTTCCGGTATTGGAATACTTTGGGATGACGATAGTTGTGGTATAACAAAAGACGCGTATCCGTATGGTAACTGTCTGTACTGCTTCGATTTAACGCCCGATCTTTCTGCTGGACGAGCTGGTCACTGGAATCTTGTGAAACACGGTAGTGTGCATGTAGAAATACGTTTCCAAGCTGCTTTGACGAGTGCTGTAAATTGTATTGTATACTCGGAATTCGATAATGTCGTCGAGATCGACGCGTCCCGACAGGTCATGGTAGACTTTTCGGGGTAAGCCTGCGTGCTTAAATATATTCTGTAAGACTAGTAAATATTATTATATTATAGGGATTGTAAGGTTTTTTATAAATAAGTAAAAATATGTAAACACAGAAGTAAGCGGATTTATGTTTTTATTCGATTTTCATTCTCTTGAAAACCTCCACCAACTCCAGCATATCATCATCATCATCATCATCATTTTTCACACTATAATTTCCTTCTCCCGTCACTTTCGACTCTTCTTTCTTCTTCTTCTTCTTCTTCAACACCTCTGCGTCTTCAGGCCTTTTTCGCTTCTCAGATCCGGCCTTTTCGCTACGCCGTGGATGGTCCTCGTGAATGCATCCACACGCTTGTTGCTGCTATAATAGGCGAATGTATATATTTAATGAATCGGTTTTTTTTAAATTTCCGTATGGTTTAATTATTAAGCTGAGTGTTACACTCACCGATGCGCGCAATTATCTCCGCTTTTCACGAGTGAAATATTGGCGTCTTCGGATAAACCATATTTTTGGAGGCTGTTTTGGGTGTTGCATCCGCTTGTCCCGGCGCGTCGCAGCCTTCGGCCTGGAGTGGTGTAACCAGCCATGGTTATTCTGTTCTCCCACACGCGTTCTTCTCTGTTGACTCGCGTGGTTACGCCTCGTGAATACCTCTACAAACTTTGCTCTTTGGTGGACCATTTTTAGGTGTATGCCGTAGAAGAATTATTTTGTAAGTGAACTTCCACTGCGTTACGCTAAACAGCAGGCCTCATGCAATATGCAGTCGGAAGTGGGGGTACTAGAAGGGGGGGGGGGGGGTTGTTTACGCCACTTTTCTTTTCCGCTATTTGTAAGTAGGCGTCTCAAGGGTTGGGTCCGTATAAGACCCGAACAAAAAAGTAAAACTAACGTATTGGACACATCCCCGCTCATCCCCTCCATCGTCAAAAATCGTGGAGATCCATCTGTATCATTCCTCGGTAGTATACAGCGATCCTTCGACAGTAGCGGTTGTACTTACCAGAGCATAACATTTTTTCACAAAAATGGACTATGTCATTGATATTCAAGGGTTTCACGATAAGGATGACTGCTTCATTGCTAAAGAAGTAGCCATTGTCACTCTTGATAAAGAGTATTTCGGGCATTGGATCACCGCGCCAGCGTACCTTTTCACGGATCTCTCAAGATCAGTGCGCGCAAAAAATAATTGGACGACTCGCCATCATCACGGCCTGGAGTGGTTCGAAGGAGACGTGGGAGTCAGAACACTACACGCAAATCTTTGACAGACACACGGGCTGCTGGAACGATTTATACTCGCGGACATGAAAAAGCGAAATATCTACAAAATGTGACAGCTCGTGAAATAAAAAACCTTGAGGAACCTGACTGTCCTTCATTCAACGATCTGCCTTCCTCGACGCGAGTCTGTTTGCATCATGGACTCTTAAACAGACCGCAGCTATCTTGTGCTCTAAACAACGCCGCAAAATTAAAGGAGTGGATCCTTCGCGACGAGCCTCCTACAGCTACGCGGGTACCAAAGTTTGACTTCTCACCAGAACCTTTGAATCTAACGAAGCCACGCGACTGTTACTCTCCAGTCGTAACAAGTAATGAATACGATCCAGATTGGCCAGGCATTGCAGGGCTTACACTCTAAAGTGTCACGAAGTGTTCATGCCGCTGATCAGATTCCAACTCTGTTAACGAGACCGACGGCCATTGTTGTGAACACTGATGACCACACACGCCCTGGAACACACTGGGTCGCAATCTACATCGATGGCCGAGGACGTGGATCGTACTTCGACACCTACGGCCTTCCGCCGCTTATACCAAGCCATATCCACCTTCTACGCAATAACTGCACCCTCTATCGATGGAATACCAAACAGATTCAAAGCCTCTCTTCAAATGTGTGTGGCCAGTTTTGTATTATGTTCCTTTATCATATGTGCGGCGGGGGATCTCTACTACAATTCCGGAATCTTTTCACTGCCGATCTCAAACAAAACGATCGAATCGCCGCAAGATTTCACAAACGTATAATGAGTAAGCTGTCGACTGCTACGAAAAACATTAATAGACCTTCTGGAAACTCGCTAACAGGTCGCGGAGTCTATGTAAAAAAATTTGTTCAACATTGCTGCGCTAGACTGACTAATTTTTAAATTTGTATACATTAAAACTGTAAGTCTAGATTTAAGAATAAACATGCAAACTTTATTGTAAAATGTACAACAAAATTATTTTTACTTACCTTCCCGCATCCGTTTCGTATATTTATTTTTTTATTTTTATTTTTTACATAAGGTGAAAAATATAAAACATTTTTTTTTCCACGCGGGGAATCGAACTCATGCTCTCAAGGAAAATGCTACTTGAGTTCAACGTCTTACACCGCTCGGCCAAGCTAGCTTACGCAAAGCATTCAGCTACCCTCGAGAAACACCCTACGCGCAAGAGCGAGAGCACTCCGTCCCGCAGCAACAAGCCAGCGCTCGGAGAATCCAAGATGGCGCGACTCGCTGCTACGTCGTCACCAGCTGACCCCCGCGCGCGCTCCAGCCAGCTCACCCCCGCAACGCTCTCACGCCCTTCCACTACACACTCACTCCCTCCCTTCACTACCCTCTCCCCATCATCCCCTCCGTCCGCATCGCACGTCGAGCTGCTCAAGTGGTCGACCAGGGGCGGGTGGTCGGGACTTGGCAGCCGAAGAAGCAACATCTCCTCCAGCTCCTCACCGTGGACAGCCACCACCCCGCTACAGGGTCGCGGGGGACAGGGGGGAGGAGGGAAGAGGGGGGGGAACCACCCCAGCAGCGAGCCGGTGGGCCTCACGGACCGGCCGACCACGCTGCACAGCAACCCCCACTCCTCAAAGACGCCATCTTGAAAAAATCCGTATAGGTACTGTCGTCTACTGCCGAGCACGTCGGGGGCGGGAAACGCATAGCCGTTGTACCCGTCCCGGTGAACAAGAATGGAGAAGACCGGCGGAGTACAACGGAACAACGCAAGTTTTATTAGGAAGATAAGCGAGGGATCCCCATTAATACAATATTCTCCGATACAAGAGAATTTTTAATGGGGGATGAAATTAATGAAGAAAAATTCCCACTTGTGGAATGGCCAGAGATATATGCGAAAATAGAAGGAATCGCAGTCACTGCTCTGGTAGATAGCGGTGCGAAAGTCACCGCTCTATCCGAAGAATTTTATACGGAATATAGGGAAGCGTTTCATAACAATCCTGGGAGCAATCCTGGGAGCATAACAATCCTGGGAGCAATCCTGGCGCCTATAGGTCTTTGCGAAAAGTTACCCATTGGCAGTGGCATAAACTCCAAGCGATTTAATGCATAAAGCTCTCGATGATAACTGCTCGATACTTCCAGTAACCGGAGTGACTGTAAGAGGAGCGGTCAAAGGCAGACCATGTAAAATAAAGAAGCAGATAATAGCGGTGACAGAAATCGGAAAGGTTCGTGTGTACTTTAGATATTCGATAATTCCGGGTCTGATCAGGGACGTTCTTTTCAGAATCGATACCCTACAGCCTCTCAGAAGCCTTATAGATCTCGAGAACGAGACCCTCACGGTCAAATACAACGATCTCACGGATCTCGTACCGACCAATTCCGTACAAAAAGACGACGGGAAATATGGTACTATTGAAACCACGAAAAAGACGGCTGAAGATCCCCCAGAAGGAGAAAAAGAAAAAAAAATTGAAAAACAAAAAAGACTCCGAAAACCTCCCGAATCAAAGGAAGGAAACAAAAGTCAAAGGGCTCATGACGAGACGACCATTGAGCACGTCTGCAAAGAAAGGCAGCTCGAAGAAATAGGGAACGACGTTACCAATGAGGAAATTGATAAAGCAGTGGGGGGGCGAATCTGCCGACCACAAAGGAGAAACGAAGCCTTCGGCAGACTTTGTGGCGATACCGAGACGTGTTTCGTAAAACACCTGGTAGAATACGGGTTTATGAACATCGGCTCGAGGTCACGACAGATACTCCGATTGTTGCGCACTCATATCCAATACCCATGCGGTATAAGGAAAAAGTAGACCAAGAAATAGAAAAATTACTGGAGTTAAATATTATTCAACGGTATACAAGCACATGGGTATACCCTCTAACCATCGTCGACAAAAAAGATGGAACCGTTCGGCTTTGTTTTGATGCAAGAAAACTAAACCAGGTTTTAACTAACGACCATGAGTGTACTCCAAACATCGAAGAGATCTTTCAAAGATGCCACGCGGAAAAGGTCATGACGAGCCTCGACTTAACGAATAGTTTTTGGCAAGTTCCGCTCCTTCCTGACTCGCGAAAATATACGGCTTTTAGACACCGAGGCCGTATATACGAGTTCATGGTAACCCCTTTCGGCCTAAAAACTAGTACCTCTAGCCTCGAGCGCTCGATATAGTGTTAAGAAACATGGGGGAAAATGTCATAAATTTCGTCGATGATTTACTTTGCATCTCAAACGATTTCCGAGAACATATGGATCACTTGGAAGTTCTACTCGAGAGATTAGCAAGCCACGGTATGACACTAAAATTACGGAAAGCGCAATTTTTTCGTAAACAAATCAATTTTCTGGGACATATAATCACCACCGAAGGGATTAAACCCCAACCCGAGAAGGTGAAGGCGATCCACGATTTCCCTGCCCCTAGAAACCTCAAACAGCTTAGAGGTTTTCTCGGACTGATAAATTACTACACAAAATTCACGAACAGACGCGCGGAAGAAACAATTCCCTTATTGGAGCTGCTCCAGAAAGGGGTAAAATGGCGATGGGAAAAGGCAGAAAAAGTCGCGTTCGATCGAATAAAGGGTTTGTTCATCGAAGATGTTCTTCTGAAGCATCCTGACCCATCAAGAGGATACATTTTACAAACAGCCGCAAGGGATTATGGTTTAGGAGGCACCTTGGCACAGAGAGATGCCAATGGTGAGCTCGGGGTGGTGGTATTTGCCAGCCGAACGCTAAAAGGAGCCGAGGTGGCATATACCACCACCGAAAAAGAATTGCTCGCCGTTGTATGGACCTTAAAAAAATTTAGGACATACGTCTACGGAGCACAGGTAACGGTGATCACAGATCATAAAGCCGTGATATTCCTGCGAAATTGCCAATTACTCAACGATCGACTAACGAGGTGGGTTTTGGCAATCCAGGATTATGACCTGTCGTTTGAGCACTGCCCGGGAACAAGAAACGTGGTCGCAGATGTTTTGAGCCGCGCTCAACCCCCGGAAGCAGGAGAAAAAAAGAAAAAAAGAGATAATCATTGCAACGTTGCTTGCAAAGCAACCTCCCCGGCCTATGAGGGAAGGAATCAAAATGATAGCGCGATGGCAAAAAGAGGAAGCCAGGCTCGCGAAAATAATCGGAGAAGTTACCGAAAATGACCCGAAATATCAACTACGAGATGACGTGCTCTTGAAGGTTACAGCCGATGGGCGTAAAAAGGTAGTCGTTCCCACAAGATTAATTAACGATCTTATCTGGTACACACATGAAAGTTATGGTCACGTGAGAGCAAAGAAAGTCTGGAAAATCCTCGACGAAGATTTCGTGTATCCACGACTGTATCGGGTGATACGAGCGCTTTTAACAACATGCGATTCGTGTCAAAGAAATAAGCATCCAAACCAATATTCATACGCTGCCCAACAGAATTTAACTCCGGAAGGACCCGGAGATCTCGTCTCGATCGATTTTTACGGTCCGTTACCGACTGGAACAGGGGGAATGAAATATTTGCTCGTGACGATCGACGCATTCTCCAAATACGTCGTTCTTTATCCTCTGAAAACAGCGACAGCAACCACAACGTTGAATAAAATCTTAAAGGATTATATTCCGACGTAAGGAAAACCGAAGAAGTTACAGTTCGATCATGGAACGCAATTTACGTCTAGGAAATGGCTCGAGGCACTTGAGATAGAAGGGATACAGCCGATTTTCTCATCCATTCGACATCCCCAAGGAAATATCGTAGAACGAGTCAATCGCGAGTTAGGCCGATTTTTCAGATCGTTAATTACCGGTAGACACTCATCATGGGTTAAATGGGTTAAAATCATACAAAGCTGTATGAACGAAACCCACCACGAAACAACGGAGTTCACTCCAGTCGAACTACAGCTGAATAAAAAACCTATCCGGGTCTGGAGACAATGGCTCAGGCCAATCAGCGAGCTAAACAGCGACAATGAAGAAATCTATGAGCAAAAATTAATGCTCGCCGCCGAGCGGATAAGAAGAAAGGGATTAAATCGAGCAAAACGCTTCGACAACACTCATCAATTAACGAGATTTAATGAGGGAGATCTCGTGCTCGCTAAAGCATGCAATGTTAGCGATCCAGCTAACAAAATGATAGCGAAATTTTTCTCCATTTACGAAGACCATATCGCATAAAAAAAAAGATCGCTACAGCCACGTACATTCTCGAAGGACTAAACAAGGGCATAGAGCGAGGAATGTATCACGCCGGAAACTTAATCAAATATTTTCCGCGTACCGCGACGACAAACGAAGCCTTGGAGACTATACAGGCTGAGTAGGATTCCCGAGCCGCGAAAATAAATATAACAACGGGGAGAGGTAGCAGAAAATTTAGGCATAAGTAGGGATAAAGATAAGAAGGACCGAGATAGCAAGTCAGTTGAACACCGGATAGCGAAACCAAAACACGTGCGAAATGGAGATCGCAACACAAACAGAACGGTACTTCGGCAAACGGCATTTTGGATGCCAAACGGGAGAAAAAGGCAAGTGGGAAATTGTCGGGGTTTTTTCCAACGATGGACGAATTTTATTTCCCAACGAGATGGAATGTCAGCCACCGCGAATAAAAACCTTCGTAAAGGGGGAAGGCACGCAAACCCCCAGAAAGGCGACAAAAGAAAGAGCAGCCCAGACTGAACAAAGAAATTTTGAAGATCCTGAGATTCACAAAATCCTTCAGGAGGTAGCAACAATACCCGCCCTGCTATCTCCACTGCACGGGAGCGATGACGAGAAATTCACCGTGGTTAGCGACGAAAACATTAAGGCATGGATGCCAGGTGAAACGGACACAAAAGTACGCGAAGGTGAACGACATGGAAGTACGGAGGAAAATATCCGTGCGAGAATACGCACAAAGAACACCGGCCAAGTGTTCGGAAAGAGGAAGAGAAAGGTAGAAAAAAAGCAGGAGAGACGAAAGCAACGTCTCATCACGCTGTTAGGTCTCGAATAAATAAAAATATATATATTGTGACGTGGTGCGTCACAGCTTTCCCCGCTTAGCCTGGCTCGGAGTCCCGCCACTCACCTAGGGAAAAATAAGAATAAGTAATTAGGATTACAAATCTATAACATAAAAACGACACACAACATTGTTAGCCCTCCCCCGTCCTACCCTCAGTCCTTGGTACCCCGTCAGCCCTTCGACTCACTCACCGAAGCCATCGTCAGCCACCGAAGACCCACCGCCAAACTCACCGAAGCCATCGTCAGCCACCGAAGACCCACCTCCAGACTCACCGAAGCCCTCGCCAGACCAACGAAGACTCATCGAAGACCGTCCTACGTCGCCACCTACCCTGACAGACCTGTCAGGATGAAAAAGCACACCCTGAAGCCAAACCGGCAGACCTTCCTGGGACTAACCTGCAAATTCGCCCTCGACAGCCCAGAGAAGAAGCCCGTCACAGCCAAGCTTGGGAAAATTTCGTCGAGTCGGAGCACCCTTTCCGACCAGTCCACCGACACTGAAACACTTGGCGACACCCTCTCGGCTCGGAATGCCGAGTATAAATCGACGAGGTGTGTCGTACGGCCAAAACACTATTCGTCGCCACAAGTCCTGTCAAACAGACGTTTCACGCCAGCCCACCGAGGCCGCCACTTCCCGACGGCAAGAATGGCGAGTCGATCGATTAACCAATCGATCACGAAGATGCGCGCGCCGAGCGTCGCGACGAGCCTTCGGTCGCGAAGAATTTTCGCAACAGCTCGCGACCAATCCCGACGCCCGCCGCCAGCCAGTCCCGAGGAGCGCCAATCAAATTTGCGACACCTGTCGCTCCAGCACGAGGCAGACCCTAAGGACGAAGAAGAAGCCGGAAACGGCGAGGCCATCGTTACTTCGAGCCAGGACGTTGAGCGAGCGTGTGTGACAGCGAGACGAGTGCGAGAGTTAACAAGTATTACGAATTTAAGACGACTCGGCTGTATCCCCCCGGACCAGATCTCTTTCTGGAGGACTATTGTTGCCTATTACGACTGCCCGGTACGCCCAAGGAACATCGCACACGGAATATCCCCCTACGGAAAATTGTAACGACCAGGCCGTCCACGGAACATCCCCCTACGGAAAATTGTAACGACCAGGCCGTCCACGGAACATCCCCTTTGGAAATTATAACGACTCAGCCGTCCCAGGAATTAACGATCTCCGGAAATTAACTTGTAAAGAAGGAAGCGTGCTGGTTGAGTGAGTAGCCGATAAAGTCTTCTTCCCTCCCCGAACCCCCCCCCCCCCCGAACTCGACCCTCGCCCGTATCCCGAAAACCTCCCCCCCGCCCCTCGTAATAGATTTAAGTGAATTTTTGTGATATTTCTTGCCACCGTTTTCTTTTTTCTTTGTGGATTTTTCTTTTGTTATTTGCGACTTAGCGCCTTTGTCTCTCGGTGCTATCTTCGACCGCCGAACACCGGCTGCCACGTGCGTCGGCCATTTGCCTACGATTAAGTGCGCGTGAGTGGCGGTAATCTTTCGCGAATAACCCCGAATCCTTTTTTTTCTATTATTATTCTAGTATATTTCCCCCCCCCCCCGTCCCCGCGACCCGTATACGGGAATTTTAGTAGACTGTTGATTGTGCCGAGGTCATCGAATTAAGAGCCACTAGGACAGTATCCCAGGCCCTGAGAAGTCTCACTCTCCCCTTCCCCCCCCTCGTCCCCCGCTAGCCGTGTGCCGCGATAAAACCATAAATTCACTCGTTATTTTTTCCTTTTCTTTCTTTTTCTCTTTTCTTTTCTTTCCTCCGCTTTTCATTTTCAAGTTCGGTGCTACACCGTGAAAGTAGCTGGTGCCCAGGCAAACCTGAGTTACGTGAGAGGATTTAACACGGATTAGTTTCTTTTCACCGGCAAGCTTTTTCCCATGTGATTGACCCTTCCCTGCGTAAATTTTTCCCGATCCACATCCCTCACGATAGTCCCATTTTGCGTATTCGAGCCGCCGTACCCGTAACGGCGTCGGCCCGAATAGTCGTCAAGCGATCTTGTTAGTCTCTTTTCTTTCTTTTTTTTCTTCTTTTTTTTTGTTGTTGTTTTTATTATAGTAAGGATTCGACGTACCCGTAACGGCGTCGAAAGAACCGGTACGGATAGAGTATTATTTTCGGTTAGCCCTAGTTTATTCCTTTTTTTTTTTGTTCGACGCTTCAACGTACCCGTAACGGCGTTGAAGCGGGGATTATTATTGTTTCTACTGGTTTCGTCTTCAACGTACCAGTACCGGCGTTGAAGCGAAAGATTATTATTTTTGTATCATCGTTTTCATACTTCGCTAATTTATTATTCCTTTTTGTTAAATTTTGAGATATTAAAAGAGTACATTATTGGTCATTTTTCTAAACAAAATTTTCATTTATTATTTCCCCCCCGTCTATACCCGCCTGCCCCGACTTCGCGAGAAGAGATCTCGACCGGCCCACCAAAAAGGAAAGTATTGACAGAATATCCGTCATAATATATATATAATAAATTAAAATAATAAAAATAAATAAAAAATAATAATAAAACAAAATAATAATAATAAAAAATTATATATATATAAATAATAAGTTAACTTTTGTTAAATAATAACTACGAAGAAAGTTTAAAAGATTTTTTTTTTAAGTGCAAAAAGAAGAAAAGAGTTTTTTTTCTTTAAAAGAAGGAGAAAGAAGAGTTTTTTTTTTAAGGAAAGAAAGTTCGACGGTAAAATAATAAAGAGGAAGTAGCCAAGAAGAGATTTCTTTTGTTACAAAAAATTTTTTTTAGATTTTTGTCTCAAAACCAAAGTTTAAAGTTCGAGTAAAAAGTTCAGTTTAAGCGTTCAAATTCCGCGCGATTGAAAGAAACAGCCGGTTAGCGTTCTGTACAATTCCGCTAGGGAATTCGCTGGAATCATGCACAGGAAAAACAATAATAGTTATAAGCCCACTCGACTACACGCGTCCTTGTTGCACTGCTACCTCGATTTCGTACACAAATACAAAGCCGAGACTCCAAGAGCCCGGAACTCACTACTGCAAAGGCACGTGCCTCCCGAGCAACACGTGAGTGAAAAAAAAGACCCGTCGCAGCAGACAAGGGCCAGCTGAACAAAAGGAATAGCGAGAAAAGGTACAGAAAAACTACTATAACATAAATTTAGTTATAATCGAAAAAAAAGGAAAAAAGGGGGCGACACGGACACGAGGAGAACCAGAACGAAGCCTCAGAATGTAAAAAATTTAGATTTTTTAAAATTATTATTAGATTATTCGGCAAGAGGATGGCGATCCCTATCGAGTATCGCTTTCGGGAGCCGTGTTTCGAGGGCTTCCTCATTGGCCTCCTAAAAAACAATCGGGTGGCGATCACCACCCGAGACCTCGGCCGGGAAGCGCTACGGGTCTTAGAGGAACTCCGGGAGATTGGCGAGAACGAGGAGCCTGTTCGGAAGGAAATCCTGCCCGACCACCGGTACACGTTCAATTACGAGCAGGAGTTCCACCGGGCGAAATATGTCTAGGTGCTCCCTGACGGGCGATATCTCTTGTACCTGGGAGATATCGTCCAGTACACAGTGGCAAGCCGGGAGAGACTATTTCGACTTCCGAAACACCTCGCAGTCACCCAGTGGCGGGCAGCCACCGTGACACTGCCGAATCTTTTGCCGGACCCACCGAGTCCGTATCCGGTCATCCAGCAGCAAGTCCTCCAGGGGTGGCAACGCCGATCCCTTCTAATACGACCCTGCCGGGGATCGAGGATAAGCGGCTTCCCGGAAGTCTACATTTTTCGACTGACGGACGGGCAGGCGGAGAGTTTGCGGGATTGGCTCGTCGTCGAGGGTCTCGCGCGGCCAGGACCACCGCCACCAGGCTAGCCCCCGAAGAAATTTTTTTATTTATTTTTTTATATATACATATATATTGTAACCGTTTTTTCCCACACCTGGATTTTTCCGCAATCGAGACGGCTACAAAACTCGTCTCACTCGGCCTTAAGGGCGCCAGCCGCGAGAGCGAGAGCTCTCGCGACAAATTTTAATTTTAAGAACCGAACGAGAGACGAGAGTGACCCGGTGTCACTCAGCCTTGGGAATTGGTAGAGGGGGTGGTTCGGTCACCTCCGCGAGGAGGAAACAGAGATCGAGACGAAAATACGGGAACTCAAAAAGATATTTTATTGTAGCGAATATCGGGAGCGTGGTCGAGAAGCGACTAGCATGCACGCTCGTTCCCAGAAGAACCAATCCTTTAACAAAATGATAATACCCATTCGTAACAACATTCGATGACAAGGATTCGGGAACGCAGAATCGGTAACACAAAATCGGTAACAGCAGGGTGGCCACAGATAGTGCTCGAGATCGTAGCTACCGCGTTCGACATACACACGTGGCTCGCAGCCACCGTACCTTTCGCAACAGACAATGATTTAACCAGCCCGATCGCAGCGAGATAACGCGGAGTGTTATGAGAAAATCGGAAAAGAGAAATACGTAATAATAATTTGGCCAACGGATAATAATATAAATAGATCGTGATAAGTTCTGAATAAATGAAATTATGGACTCGCACGAGGCGCAAACTATAGAGTGAAATGCGAAATTAAGGGAGAACCTTCCAGGTGAACATAAGATACGGAAACTACAAGAGATGAAAATGTGAAGTTACTAGAATTTTCCTCGAGAACAAATTCCGCGTTCCGCGCGCGAAAGCATGCCGTCCCCACGATAACGCGTCGAGTCCTCTCTATTCTAACGCTAGCCTCAAACCGAACGCGTACGACGATCTCACCGGTTTCGTTACCGTTGCGGGAGCTTCTCGAGTTGTCCTCGGCCAGAAGTCCCACTTCGCGTATGACAAGATGTCGGTATTCTCGCGAGACGTTGAGCACGGATCGGCAGCGGTCACGACGTCCTTCCTTCTCGGGAGCCTACGATTGAGTCCCCGAGAGAAGCGACGTTCTCGCGATCGCGGGCCCTTTTACCCCCACCCTGTGCCTAATTTGCGTTCGCCCTCTGCTCTATTTGTCTGAGCTTCCCTAATTACAGGTTTCGTGCGCGGTTCTTTGAATCGGCGCGTTCGAGATCTTGTGAACGCGCGATGCCGAGTGCGCCCGTGGCGGGAGGTAAATCCACGAGAGTGGTGGTAGCGCAGCCCTGGGAGTTTCGTCCAGGAAGACGGGCGTTGAAGCAGCGACGAGCCGGACGCTATAGATTTCGGTAGCTGTTGGCTCGTCGAGTCCGGGTGACAGGCTGATGGGTGGAGGCCCCGTTGTCGATAACGTCGCGCGCTACGTCGGTAGCGATGCGACAGGACGGCGAGAGGCCTAGCGAGGCTCCAGCCTGCTGATTGCGTGGGCGCGCTACGTCGGTAGCGATGCGACTGGACGGCGAGAGGCCTAGCAAGGCTCCAGCCTGTTGATTGCGTGGGCGACTGCGACGAGGTCGGTAGCGAGGCTCCCGCCTGCTGACTGTTGCTGGTGCATCGAGATGTTCTTGCGGCGGTTGCAACCGCCGTACGTTCGGGAGCTTTTCACTCGGGAATGAAAAATAAAAAGAATACGGAATTAATCGTGGGGACGATTTGCCCGCGCTTGACCCTGTCTGAAGCCTGGAAGGGGACTCCTCCAGGGAGGACGATTGCCGTGTTCCGTGCCGATACGTGCGAGAGCCGGACATCGGGCTCTCTTTGTGACGGGAGCAGAAAAGCCCCGTCACAATATATGTAATGATGGTATTAAATTATTAGGAATTTAAATTATTTCGTCGAATTATATTGCTCAGAATTCGTTGAAATATTGCAGGGGATGTCTTGAGGCCAAATGGTAAATTTTTCCACTGCCAGTGGCCCTCTTGTGTTACAAATGCAGTTTTGTATCTATCTTTGACTCTCAGGGGAATCGCCCAGAAAGCGGAATTTATGTCCAGTGTCGTAAACTATTCTGAGTCTCGTGACTTAGCTATAATTTCCTCTATCAAGGGAAACGGTTGGGGTTCCGAGATAAGTAATTTGTTGAGCTCTCGAAAATCGATGCACATTCTTGTTTTAGTTCCCTCTTCTCGCTTGTACGCGAGAGTGACGAGTGATGCAAAAGGGGAGCATGATTCTTCTATCAGTCCTGTTTTTAGTAATTCTCTTATCTGAAATTCTATCTCTTTTTGATCCTGTACGGAACACCGGTATGGTTTTTTCGCTACAAATTTATGTTCCAGGAGTTTTATATGGGCTTCGTGATCTTTAACCTGACCTACATCGAATTTGTTTCTTGCAAAAATCGTTTCGTATTTGTTTATCAAGATTTGAATTCTCTCTTTTTTTTCTTTAGGTAGATGATCGAGTTTTGCTTTGAATTGCTCGGTGGGGATACCCTCATTGAAATTTACCAAGTGTTCTTGTGTTTCTGCGTTAGTGTTACAATATTTAATTTCATCTTCATTTTCCAAACTTATCTTCTGGTAGATTTTTAGATCGTAATCCTGTTTTAGACAGAAGTTTTTTATTGTATCGAGACCGAGTAGAATATCATACTCAAAGTTTTCATCGTCAACAACGAAAACTTCCACCGTTTTTTCTATCTTGTGGATTTTCATCTTAGTCGATAATCTACCTGTGAAATTTTTCTTGCCACCGACCGTTCTGAAAGTATTTCTATCCTCTTTTGTAATCAGACCGAATTTTTTTGTAATCTTCGAATTCAGAAGAGTTATGTTCGCGCCTGGATCGTAAATTCCTTGTATCTTATTATCTTTCAGAAATACATCTAGTGTTATCAGTGGCGGCAAAATTAGTTTTTTTGATCGGTTATAGTTTCGTTCAACGTATCTTGGACTTTTACATTGTTTACCGTCTTTATGTTTCTCGGTTGTTCACTTTGTTCTCTCTGTTTTAATCTGCATAGGGCTTCGGGGTGGAATCTTCCGGGAAAACCTTTTTTATCGCAATATGAACACGGTTTTCTTTCTGTAGTGGGCGCTTGTGTCTGATTTTTCTGACTGGGTTTCGAGGTTTCTGGGTCGGTTTTCGGGCCTGTTTTTCTTTTTTGTACTAGGCTTTCCCATTTACGTAATTCTGTTAACAAATCCTCCATTGTTGTAACTTTAGTTTTTTCGATTTTGTCTTGTACCATTATTGGTAGCTCGGTTACAATTAAACTAATTAGTATATCCGTTGGGAAATTTTCGCGAATATTTACTAATAAGTTCTCTTTTCGTAGTGCGTAATCTACCAAGCTGCCCCCAATGTACCGAAAGGAAAATGCCTCTCTATTTTTGTGCCAACCTGTTTCCCGAAAACTATCCAGAAACGTTTTTTTCCATGTCTCAAAGCTTACATCTAGACCGATTGTAACTACCTTCGAAGAGAACCAATCTTTTGCTGTCCCGTCTAGGAATAGACGTAAAATCAAGATTTTGTCCTCGTCCGATGTTACCTGACACCTCTCGCATTCTTTTTCGAACGTTCGGAACCAACTTGTTATTGGGAAGTTCTTTCCATCGAAGTTGTCCAATATGAAGTCTTCACGTATTTTCCTTAGGCTCTTCTTTGGCGTTGTTCCTGGCGTTTCTTCTTTTCTTGTAGCGAGGACTATCTGTTGTAACAACGTAGATATATCTTCTTCCTTTTCTTTCGTTGTCGTTTTCATTTCGTATGCAGGAGTCATTGTTGCTTGCAGGTAAGTGTCTTTGTACACTATGTCTCCTTCGGCGTCGCTATATAATGTCGCTATCTCTGATGGCAGTGTAAGCGTGAATGTACGGTACGTTCCTCTAGTTTTCATTGACGATAGGACTGTTTTTACCTTACTTATTGTACAAATTTCCGGATGGTTGTTTAAGTTCTGCAACTCCGCTGGAAATTCGTAGTATAGATCCGTGTCAACTGGTCGAATCCATTTTAGCTTATACACGCTCGTTTTCTTATCTGATGCTTCCTCCACGATCACGTAGAAGCGAAATTGAGTCGCCATCGTGTTGAGTTTTAAGCTTTCGATTTGTAATGATGGTATTCACATCGGGATAGAAATCTGGAGATCGAGTCGTTCGATGCCTCTATAAATAGGATTTTATTAAAATTGACATAACAAAATGAAATTACATTATTTGAATTAAAGGATAAATGAAATATAAGTTTCGTTCCTAACCTATAAATAGGAATCGAAAGCGATGCTCTTTCTCCCACGTTCTCTGACTCTCTGCCTACCATTCACCCGGAGTCTATCCGGCGTATTTCCGTCGGTATGACAGTGTAGGCTTTTATCAGCCGTGAAGTGAAAGGATTTCTCTTTACATATATATATATATACATATATATATATATATATATATATATATATATATATATATATATATATATATATATATATATTGTGACGTGATTTTTTTTTAGAATCACCGTCACAAACTTAAGAAAAAAAAGCATCTAGTACTTTTCTCGCGAAAATACCGAATTTTATGGTATAGATCTCGTTTTGCTGCCTCTCTCGCTAATCGCGGTACGATTTAGCGTACGGGAATACCGTTCCGCTAACGTTTATTTTTTGTACGGTTACGGTTACAGTAAAGATCCAGTTAGTCGGGGTTTTCGAATCCAGTTGGTGGTGCGGATCCAGAAATTATTACAAGCCCAACTGGAGGAGAGACTCGACGAGGCTTCGTTACGAATACGCCAAAGTCCGGTGCAAACCCGGCGCTCCAGTGTGGTACGGTAAAGTGCAATGCGTTGGAGAACAGGCGGAGTTACGGTTTAGTCCGGACAAGGATGGAACCCTTGTGCCGTGTTTTGAGATAGGGAAGAGCCTTGTTTTCACGCATTGCACGAGGAGAAGCGATCGTAACGATCCTCAAAATTTACCGCTTCGTACAGTTCGGTTACAGGCTCCCGTTGAAATCCCGTTTCGAAATAGTTTGAGAGGGCAGTAGCTATCGGTCAGAGTTCCCGAAATAATGATAATGATCCGTTACAGGTGTTATCGTAGACAAATCAGTCTACCGAGTGTCGTCCTCGAGGCAACTCGGACTTCGCTCGCGCTCCCGTGTGTTTACGGTTTTTCGGGTATTGTCTCGCGCTCGCGATGCGTGTCTCGCTCGCGCTGTCGTAGACTCCGGCTACCGTCTCGCTCCGGTTCGTGTGTCTCGCTCGCGCTACCTGTCACCGCGCGTTCGCGGTTCGACTCGTGTGCCGTTTCGTGCGAGTTTTCTACCGATTTCCTGTGTTCAGGATGCGTTTCGGTTAACGTTCTTGAGGTACAGTGAGTGTGGTTAAGTTCCGGGGCATCGCAGGATGCGGATCTCGCGCCAAACTATTGGATTTATTCCTGCTGTTCGGTAAGTTTATCGTTTGTGTGAATTTTCGATCGCGTATAGGATACGTTCTCGCTCTCGTTACGCTCGCTCGATCCTTCGGTCAGCTGAGCTCTCCCGATGCACGTGTGTGCGAGCTCCCGTGGCTTATAGCCCACAAAATGAATTACTTTCGTTTGGAAATTTTGAGTTCTCGTTAGCATAGATTTCGCGTTACTTTATTGGTGAAGGATCGCGACCCTTTTACCACAACCTACACCCTGAGCAAACCGTGCATTTCCGCAACCGTTGCTCTCGCGAGTGTATTGGTGTTAGCTCGTTACCGTTCCGTTCCCGTTTTTATCGTTCTGTGTTTTGTCCTTGCGGAGGTCGGTTCCATCGACCTCCAGTTTAGTCCGGTTTGGCGATTCCGGCGAAACAAAAATCCGCCCTGCGGAGGTCGGTTCCATCGACCTCCAGGTTAGTCCGGTTCGGCGATTCCGGCGAAACAAAAATCAGCCCTGCGGGGGTCGGTTCCATCGACCTCCAGGTTAGTCCGGTTGTTAATACCGGTGAAACAAAAATTAACTGGCGCCCACCGGGACTCCAATGCATTCGCGAGGGTGGACGGCCGAAGGTGACGTTTTTTTGGTCCTCGATTTCGCGTTTCGCTCCCGTTTGGTTTGAGCTTTATTTTCGATATTCGGTTTTGTTTTTTTGTTCGAGGCTTTCCGTTGAGATACCGGAAAATACGTCACAAATGGCGCCCAACGTGGGGCCACGCCAATAAAGTAACAGCTCTCGATTCGTTTTTTGTATTTCCGCTCCCGACCGATAAAATTTTTTTTATTTTTTTAAATTTCTTTTATCGCTCTCGCTTTAGCGCTTTCCCGCTGTGGATGTACGCTTACGCGAACCCACGCGCTCCCGAGTAGAACGACGAGAGATATTTTAATTATTTAATTTTTTTTTGTTAAAATTTTTTTTCCTTTCTCGTCGCTCCGGTTTCGGCTCCCTAAAAAATTGAAAGCATGTTTTTTGGGGATGCACACGGAGTTCTCGATGGGCCTTGAAGGCATATTTTCGGCGATTTTCGTCATTTTTCGAGTCGTCGGAATTGACGCGTGGTTCTCGCCATGTCGCTCGCGCGTCGCACGTGCTGGAGTGGGGGCGTTACCGTTAGCCAAGCCTCGGCCGTTATCACGAACGTTCTCGAATTGTGAAGAACAATTTTGAGTTTCGAGGAGCCCTCTCTCCTCGCCCTTCTCGCTCTCGATCTCCGAAGTCGGCCACTCCTCGGTCACTTCGTCGTGGACTACCGTCGTGAACGGTCGAAGGCTCCCGTCTCTCGGTGATGCCTTCGATTCTTCATAAGCTCTCGTTGGAACAGGCTCTCGTACGAATCACTTTGCATTGTCGAATTAATTTCCGATGCCGAAGTGAGTTTTCACTCTCGAAACCTTTCTCGATTTTGAATTAATTTTCGATTTCGATGACATTTTTCGCTCTCGCAATATTTCTCGATTTCGAATTAATTTTCGATTTCGATGAAGCCTTTCGCTCTCGCAATATTTCTCGATTTCGAATTAATTTTCGATTTCGATGAAATTTTTCGCTCTCGCAATATTTCTCGATTTCGAATTAATTTTCGATTTCGATGAAGTTTTTCGCTCTCGCAATATTTCTCGATTTCGAATTAAATTTCGATTTCGATGAAATTTTTCGCTCTCCTAATATTTCTCGATTTAGAATTTATTTTCGATTTCCATGAAATTTCTCGCTCTCGCAATATTTCTCGATTTTGGATTAAATTTCGATTTAATTTTCGATCTCGATGAAATTTTCGCTATCGCCATACTTCTCGATTTTGGATTAATTTTCGATTTCGATGAAGTTTTCACACTCGCCATATTTCTCGGTTTCGGATTAATTTTCGATTTCGATGAAATTTCTGTTTTCGCTCGCCGGACCTGGCTATTTCGCGATGAGACCATCGTGAAGCATTGCCGGGAACGGTCAATCATGCTCTCGCTCTTCGAACTCAAAATAATTTTTGCAGTTCGAAATAATTCCCGATATTCGAACGCGAATTAATTTTCGCAGTTTGAATTAATTCCCGATTTTCGGGCGCGAATTAATTTTCGCAGTTCGAAATAATTCCCGATATTCGAACGCGAATTAACCTTTGCCGTTCGAATTAGGTTGCGATTTTTCGAACACGAATTAAGTTTCGCCGTTCGAATCCACTTCTGTATTTCAAGCTCGAATTAATTTTCGACGTTTGGAATAGTTCTCGTTCATTCGAACTCGAGTTAATCCTCGATGTTCGAGTGTATTCTCGTTTACTCGAACTCCAATTAATTTTCGATGTTCAAAGATTTATTGTTCTCGTTTCTCGAACCCGAATTAACTTTCGACGTTTTCGTCGTTTCGGATTCACATTAATTTTCGAGGTTCGAGGGAATGTTCGTTTTCGAACTCGAATTAACTTTCGAAGTTCGAATTACTTCTCGTTCTCGCTTTTCGAACCCGAATTAATTTTCGAGGTTTGAATGAATTTTCGCTCTCGCTTTCGAACCTGAATTAATTTTCGAGGTTCGAATTAATTTTCGCTCGCGTTTTCGAATCCGAATTAATTTTCGAGGTTCGAATTAATTTTACTCGCGCTTTCGAACTCGAATTAATCTTCGAAGTTCGAATTCATTTTCGTTCCTGCTTTCGAACTTGAATTAATTTTCAAGGTTCGGATTAATTTTGGTTCTCGCTTTCGAATCCGGTTTAAATTTCGAAGTTCGCGTTAACTCTCGTTTTCGCACTCGGACTCGAATCGGCTTTCGACGCTCGGACTAGTTCCCGATCTCGCTCGCCAATGAGTCTCGGACGCGGCTCGCCCGCTCGACTCAACTGAGTTCTCGAAGGAATCGTTGAGAGGACTCATTGTCACTCCGATTCGGTTACCGTCCTCGGATCGGTCATCGAGTGAAGGTTACTTCGCCCCGACCACCGTGAGTTCTCGGATATGATCCCTCTTGACTCCCCGAAGAGGTTGAGTCAGGCGATCTTGCCGGGGTACGACGGATCCCCGGCTCGCTGGAAGAGAGGTCGATCTCGGTCCAACCGGATTTTCGGTCAGGCGATCTTGCAGGGATACGACGGATTCCCTGCTCGCCTAGGGGGATTGGACCCCCTCCAATTTCCCCGAATCGGTATGGGTCGACAGCGAAGCTATTGCTGACCGCAGTCAGACCGGATCCCGACGTGAAGCGCGAAGGACGCTTGAGTGTCCCAACGCCAGCTACGATCTCGAACAATTCGGTCTTGGGTAGTACCCCAGCTTCACAGATCTCTCGGATTTCATTGAGTTTCGAATTTGAATTACTATTCGAATTCGAACTTGTTCTCGATTTTTCCGACAAACTCCGAGGTCGTGTTTATCGCCGACCCTGGAATAGTTCTCGCACTTCATTAACTTTCGACTTCGGATTAGTATCCGATTTCGAAATTGTTCTCGACTTTCTTAAAGAATTCCGAGTTCGCGTTTATTGCCGATTTCGGAATAGCTCTCGCTTTCATCAAACTTCCGATTTCGAATTAATATTCGATTTCGGGGTTGGCCCCGTCTCTTCGACGGGTGATCTCGGATTACCATTCGATTTCGGAACTGCTCGCGAGAGACTCGATACTGGATTAGCTCACGATTCCACAGTAGCCCGAAAATGGCGGACGACCGTGCGAGAGGTGGAGCCCTACAAGCGGTAAACCGAGGTGATAACGCTCCTGCGGCTCCCACAAAGAACTCTTGCTGGAACTGTAACCAGCCTGGCCACCGCCATCCGGAATGCAAGGAGTCACGACGACTCTTTTGCTACCGATGTGGGCTCTCGGGGGTGACGTTGGCTCGTTGCACCTTGTGCAACCAAGCACACGCGTAATGAGGCGCGTGAGCAGCTTGCCCGCGCCTCCGCTTGATCCCAAGGCTCACCCCTCAGAATATTTTCTCGACAAGATCTCGTGTACCGAAGCCCTGTCACCATGCTACCGTACGTAAGAAAAGACAGAGGCAGCTACCGGACGTAGACCCCGCTCTCGATACGTCGCTAGACGACGTTATGGCGAATGCGACCGTACTGGTCGTGTGATCGCTTTTAGGGTTGAAGTCGATATTTACGGACAGGCCGTAAGGGCTCTCGTAGATTCGGGTGGCACCAGGGCCGCTGGGTTCGAGCCCCATATACGGCTTCGGCCGTAGCTCTCGCCTAGTAGACCGCTAGGTCTCGGCACTCCGTTGCGAGTTGGAAGAGCAAGCGCCCGTACACGGTTTCGGCCGTAGCCCTCGCCTTGTAGACCTCCGGGTCTCGGCCCAACTCGGTTACGAGTTGGAAGGGCAAGCTCCCGCACATGGCTCCGGCCACAGCTCTCGCCAATGGAGATCCATCCCGGATCTCGGATCTCGTTTATTGGACCCGGAGTCCAAGCTCTCGCACCTGGCCGGATGGCCGAAGCTCCCGTGGAAAAATAGGACGGCGGACGAAGGATTCCGCCGATGGAAACAACGCTGCAGGAAGGGTAACGTAGACATTCACTTGATTACGTGTGATCGTC
Source organism: Amblyjoppa fuscipennis (assembly GCA_963575735.1). Lineage (NCBI taxonomy): Eukaryota > Metazoa > Arthropoda > Insecta > Hymenoptera > Ichneumonidae > Amblyjoppa > Amblyjoppa fuscipennis. The sequence continues at coordinate 5,150,886 of OY754497.1, forward strand.
CTCAAAGTGATCGTCCGTTTTTCTGTGTTGCGGTACTTTCCCGAATCACGATTGAGCCGTTGCCTCTCGTAATGATCCCGTCTTACTCACAAATTCATGAACATTTGCTCCCGACTGGTAACGGTGAGTAAGAGGTTACTGCTACCAATTTACGGGCAGTAATTGTACTAACGGTTCTCGCGCTGAGGAATAAATCCTCGCGCGATACTCGCGGGTGATAGGCGATGGCACTTACGAGTCCTCGTGATGACCCGTGGAAGAAACCCACGGCTACCGAGGCGTACTACGCCTATTTCGATCCCGCATAGTTCCCGTAACCTCTGTAGGTTCAAACTCAAGGGAGAAAATCCCAGAGTTCCCGGAATCTTCAGAGGGGCTACCGTTTCGAACCCTAGTTCGAAACCACCCCTAAGGGGTGAGGAGTTGTGACGTGATTTTTTTTTAGAATCACCGTCACAAACTTAAGAAAAAAAAGCATCTAGTACTTTTCTCGCGAAAATACCGAATTTTATGGTATAGATCTCGTTTTGCTGCCTCTCTCGCTAATCGCGGTACGATTTAGCGTACGGGAATACCGTTCCGCTAACGTTTATTTTTTGTACGGTTACGGTTACAGTAAAGATCCAGTTAGTCGGGGTTTTCGAATCCAGTTGGTGGTGCGGATCCAGAAATTATTACAAGCCCAACTGGAGGAGAGACTCGACGAGGCTTCGTTACGAATACGCCAAAGTCCGGTGCAAACCCGGCGCTCCAGTGTGGTACGGTAAAGTGCAATGCGTTGGAGAACAGGCGGAGTTACGGTTTAGTCCGGACAAGGATGGAACCCTTGTGCCGTGTTTTGAGATAGGGAAGAGCCTTGTTTTCACGCATTGCACGAGGAGAAGCGATCGTAACGATCCTCAAAATTTACCGCTTCGTACAGTTCGGTTACAGGCTCCCGTTGAAATCCCGTTTCGAAATAGTTTGAGAGGGCAGTAGCTATCGGTCAGAGTTCCCGAAATAATGATAATGATCCGTTACAGGTGTTATCGTAGACAAATCAGTCTACCGAGTGTCGTCCTCGAGGCAACTCGGACTTCGCTCGCGCTCCCGTGTGTTTACGGTTTTTCGGGTATTGTCTCGCGCTCGCGATGCGTGTCTCGCTCGCGCTGTCGTAGACTCCGGCTACCGTCTCGCTCCAGTTCGTGTGTCTCGCTCGCGCTACCTGTCACCGCGCGTTCGCGGTTCGACTCGTGTGCCGTTTCGTGCGAGTTTTCTACCGATTTCCTGTGTTCAGGATGCGTTTCGGTTAACGTTCTTGAGGTACAGTGAGTGTGGTTAAGTTCCGGGGCATCGCAGGATGCGGATCTCGCGCCAAACTATTGGATTTATTCCTGCTGTTCGGTAAGTTTATCGTTTGTGTGAATTTTCGATCGCGTATAGGATACGTTCTCGCTCTCGTTACGCTCGCTCGATCCTTCGGTCAGCTGAGCTCTCCCGATGCACGTGTGTGCGAGCTCCCGTGGCTTATAGCCCACAAAATGAATTACTTTCGTTTGGAAATTTTGAGTTCTCGTTAGCATAGATTTCGCGTTACTTTATTGGTGAAGGATCGCGACCCTTCTACCACAACCTACACCCTGAGCAAACCGTGCATTTCCGCAACCGTTGCTCTCGCGAGTGTATTGGTGTTAGCTCGTTACCGTTCCGTTCCCGTTTTTATCGTTCTGTGTTTTGTCCTTGCGGAGGTCGGTTCCATCGACCTCCAGTTTAGTCCGGTTTGGCGATTCCGGCGAAACAAAAATCCGCCCTGCGGAGGTCGGTTCCATCGACCTCCAGGTTAGTCCGGTTCGGCGATTCCGGCGAAACAAAAATCAGCCCTGCGGGGGTCGGTTCCATCGACCTCCAGGTTAGTCCGGTTGTTAATACCGGTGAAACAAAAATTAACTGGCGCCCACCGGGACTCCAATGCATTCGCGAGGGTGGACGGCCGAAGGTGACGTTTTTTTGGTCCTCGATTTCGCGTTTCGCTCCCGTTTGGTTTGAGCTTTATTTTCGATATTCGGTTTTGTTTTTTTGTTCGAGGCTTTCCGTTGAGATACCGGAAAATACGTCACAATATATATATATATATATATATATATATATATATATATATATATATATATATATATTGTGACGGGGCTTTTCTGCTCCCGTCACAAAGAGAGCTCGATCTCCAGCTCTCGCTCCTATCGGCACGGAGCACGGCACCCTTTCTCCCGGGAGGAGTCCCTTCCAGGCGATCAGACCGGGTCAAACGCGAACAAACCGTTCCCACGACTAATTTTTTTCATCATTATTTTATTTCCAAAATCCTCCCGAGCGTACGGCGGTTGCAACCGCCGCAAGAACATCGCGACGCACCAGCAACAGTCAGCAGGCTGGAGCCTCGCTACCGACCTCGCCGCAGTATTCCAAAACAGCAGGCTGGAGCCTCGCTACCGACCTCGTCGCAGTCGCCCACGCAACCAGCAGGCTGGAGCCTCGCTAGGCCTCTCGCCGTCCAGTCGCATCGCTACCGAAGTAGCGCGCGACGTTACCGACAACGGGACCTCCACCCGTCAGCCTGTCACCCGGACTCGACAAGCCATCAGCTACCGAAATCTACAGCATCCGGCTCGTCGTTGCTTCCACGCCCGTCTGCCTGGACGAAGCTCCCAGGGCTGCGCTACCACCGCTCTCGTGGATTTACCTCCCGCCACGGGCGCACTCGGCATCGCGCGTTCACAAGATCTCGAACGCGCCGATTCAAAGACCCGCGCAGGAGATTCCTAATTCGAGGAAATCCGACAAATAGAGCAGAGGGCGAACGACAGATAGGCACAGGGTGGGGGGAAAAAGGACCCGCGATCGCGAGAGCGTCACCTCCCTCGGGGACTCCATCGTGGGCCCCCGAGAAGGAAGGACGTGGTGACTGCTGCCGATACGTGCATATCGTCTCGCGAGAATACCGACATCTTACCAATCGCGAAGTGGGACTTCTGGCCGAGGACAACTCGAGAAGCTCCCGCAACAGCTACGAAACCGGTGAGATCGTCGTACGGGTTCGGTTTGAGGCTAGAGACTGAATAGATCAAGCTTGATTCGTTATCGTGGGGACGGCACGCTTTCGCGCGCGGCCGCGGAATTAGTTCTCGGGAAAATCCAATAAATTCACGTTTGCTTCACTTTTTTGTAGTTTCCGTTTAATATTTTGCCTGGAAGGTTCTCACCTTGCCTTCTTCTTCGATTCCATAGTTTGCGCCTCGTGCGAGTCCATAACTCGATTTCTAATTATTCCGGTTTCTTTTATCGATTTTCTTTATTTGTTTCGAGTCCTTTACATTATTATCGTTTTGCCGACTTATCACTATCTATTTCTCTCTTCTCCGATTTTCTTACAATATTCCGCGTAACCCCGCTGCGATCGGGCGATTCTAGTAAATAACTGTGTGAAAGTAATATCCTAATAGCTGTGCGAAAGGTACCATGGCGGCGATCCACGAGTGTAGGACGAATGCGATAGTGTAGATCTCGAACATTGCCGGTTACCGCTCTATTACTACCGATTTTGTGTTATCGAATTATTTTGCTCTCGAATTGTTTTGTTAAGTGTGTGGAGATAACTCAAGGGAACGAGCGTGCACGCTAGTCGCTTCTCGACCACGCTCCCGATATTCGCTACAATAAAATATCTTTCGAGTTCCCGTAATTTCGTCTCGATCTCTGTTTCCTCCTCGCGGAGGTGACCGAACCACCCCCCTCTACCTGTTCCCAAGGCTGAGCGACACCGGGTCGCTCTCGTCTCTCGTTCGGCTCTTAAAATTAAAATTTTGTCGCGAGAGCTTTCGTTCTCGCGGCTGGCGCCCTTAAGGCCGAGTGAGACGAGTTTTGTAGCCCTCTCGATTGGGGAAAATTCCGGTGTTGGGAAAAACGGTTACAATATACATATATATATATATATATATATATATATATATATATATATATATATATATATATATTCAAAAGGGAGAATGTATAGTGGGGATGAAGGGAGAGAAGGAAACAGGTTTGGCGTTAATTTCGTTTAGGCTCAATACTTCCTTACTCGTTTGGGTTCGGAGCCAGAAGGTCGGGATAGGTAGAAGGGGTGTCGTGGGAACCGCAGTTTTCATTTCGTGATAGGGTGGGTGTATTTCTTTCCTCCTCACTCCTCCCGGGTTCGTCGGTCCGTAGGATAGGCCGGGGTTTTGGAACCTTGTCGTATGTTGCTTTGTTTTGCTGTGTGTCAAGGGTAAAAGGATTTTCCTCGTTATTTCCTGTATTGTGTGAGCCGAGTCCGGGTACTAAACGAGGTCTAGGGACTTTAGCGTAAACTGATTTGTTGGAGGGTGGTACGTGGGTATCGGCATTCCAAATAAAAGTTAGTGGACGCATGGGTTCTTCTGGGGGTAGGAAGGAGGTAAGTCGGGAGGGTAAAGTGTTGCCTTGAGGAAGATAAAAGGGTGAGGCGTCACTGGTGGAGGCTCCGGGAATAGGTACTGGTTCAGATCGTTGGCGTGTATATGGATCAATAGGTTGAGGCGGGGGTTCAAATGGGTAATTGGTTGAGTCGATATTACATGTGTAGAATGGGGAATATTTAGGTGGTTTAGGTGGTTTATTTAGGTGGTGTGGGCTCTTCAGTATTTTGGTCTCGGCCGTGTGCATAGGCAACTTTTATGGGTTTGTCAGGCGGAGGGGGACGTCGGCTTAGGTGCAGTAAAAGGTGGGTTACGGAATCCCACAGGGCTCCAATCAAATATATCGACCATCCGTAGACCGTGTGGAGGGCGTACCCGTGGATTACTATGTCGAGGGTGAGTTTTATTCCTTTGATGATCAATAATATTCCAATTAATCCCGCGCTTATATTTCCGGAGGTTTTGAAAACTCCCCATGTTTTTCCCAGGTAGAATCAATTAATTTATTGAGGGCGTCTTCGTCGAGCAAATTTGAGACCGATCCTCCTTGTGCTAATCGTAGGTTGACCCGCGATTCCGCGTGCAGGCGAGTTGAGTATAGCTGGCCTTTCAGCGGGGAACATAATGTGTGCGCGTAATTCGTCCAAATTTTCCTGTGTGTATATGCCGCTGGCTGCCAGATTGTCTGGGTTAGTGTGAGTCCAAGTCGGTTCGGTGAGTGGCTGTATTATCGTGGGAGGTATAGCTCGGACGGGGGTCGGCCCCACGGAGTACCACTCACCGTCTAAAAGATACATGGGCGCGACTAAACGGTTGCATGTGATTTGGGTGCCGGTTTCCGTCAATACATGGGTTCGAGGGGTAAGGTGGTATGTATCATTACCGCGAGAGACGGGTACTTCATTGTAACATTCCGAGGTGCGCATGATTTTTACTTCCACAGGGGTGCATTTAACTATATGAGCTACTTCCCCTGCTAGTAGTCCCATGTATCCTGGTTGCTTCATTAGATTAAAAGCAAATTCATCGGGTGATCTTCGAGCTATTGTTAGCGTGTTTTGTAGCATTCGTCGTTCGAGGTTGCATCGCTGCACCAAGATATCTCTGTACATTCGTTTTATTTCTGTCCGTATGTGTTTTTTCCCGTATACAAATTACGAATTTACGTATGCAAAAATATCCAAATTTTCGACTGCGATAGGGTCCTTTGTTATAAATGGGTTTCCTGGGGTTGTTTCGACAATTAATAGTTTTGGATGTTCGATTCTAATGAGGGCATATCCGCATACCATGCTTCTTTCTTTTGCTGTAAGTGCAAATACTACTTCTCCTTCGGTCATGGAGTATACTGTTTGACGGAAACTTGTGTCAACGTTGGTCACTTTGTCGGCGAAACCCTCATACAAAAGTCCGTATCTTTTACTTTTGCAGCTATCTTCGGGTAAAGGGTCCCAAAATGTGTCTCCTCCGTCGACGTCGATGCAATAAGATTCACTTAATTCGCAACTGGTTCCCGATCGGAGGTGAATCTTGTTTGTTTCTACGTCGACTTGGACTAAATAATCTCTCAGGGTGATTTTCACGTGACCCGTCACGTATACCTTTTCATATTTTCCATAGGGGTCTGAGTAGGAGACTCCTTCACATGCGGAGTCCCGACGATGGCTATTGGTCGAGACGTGGTTTGGTTCGGTCGGATCCGATCGACCGGCGTGTTTCCTATTGCTATTTTGTGTTCCTGGTACATTCGTCGACAGGCGTCTCGAGATATGCTGTCGATGTATGAGTGTTTCCCGTTTGGTACATCCATCCCGTGTGATCACATACCGCATCTTGTAACTTCTCGATATATTTCTACTTTGCATTGTAAGACATGGATGGATGAGTATTGATTTATTTGCAGTAATTGGACGTGTGTTGGAGGAATATTGCATTCCCCTACTTCCAAGAGAGATACGGTAGTAATGTTAGTGGCTGGTCCACCACAATCGTATCCGATTAATCCGTGGCAGTTGAGTAATGCCTCCGCAACCAGGATAAGCCATGCTAGTAGTTGAGTTTCCAGTTTCATCTGTAACGCCACTGAGTTATAAATCTGAGATTATTGCAGAAACTACTTGTATAACGTAATTTGTCTGAAGCCATAGTAGTTTTGTCGATTTTTTAAATTTCCCTTCCCCTTTTTTTCTCTAAGAAGAAGAAAATTTAACTCCTTTTTTCCGTCTTTTTTTTCTAAACTTTTATATTGTTTTCCTTTATACATATATAGATGTATCTATATCTATGTGTGTATACATTTATTTATTTACTTATTATTATCTTTTTTGTAATATGTATATTTCCTTTTCCCGTATACGGGAAGTATAAGGCGGAGGCAAGAGAGAGATGAAGGAGAGGCGCGAGTGACAGGGGACGGTATACGTCCGCCGTGCACTTCCCCGTTTTCTCTTAGTATGTTTCTCCTATCGTGTCTGTTCGAAAATCAGCGCGGTAACGTGCGCTCGCTCGAGCTGCCGCTGCCGGGCAGCACCTCCCGGCCGAGTCCGGTGAGGCCGACGCGCGCGCACCAGCTCTCATCTGAGGCGGCAAGGGTTACGTGCCGCGTGCAACAGGTTTTCGCGCTCATCTACGCCTAATGGCTGACACGGGTCACCATGCGGTCGGGTCGATCGCCGTTCTCAAGCGGTTTTCTCACGGTAAAAGCTTAACGGTTCTGCTCAATTTCGGTACATCTCATCATGGCGACGTATCTTCGGTTTCGAGATATCGTTCGAGCTCACACGGAGCACAACACGAGTGTTTTCTCGGGCACGGAACACGCGTGATCACACCGGAATGGCTCACGTTCTCAACGGCTATCTCGCGGCGATACAGCATCGCGGATAGATTTTCTCACCCGGTCGACTCAAGCGATTCTCATATAATTGTCTTGGCTCGTCGGCGTGCGCTCGACTCGGACTGCTCATTATTATTATTATCAGTGTTAAACTCTAATTCGGTCTGCTCATCATTTATATTGTCCGCGGCCAGCTCATCACAGTACGGTGTTCACTGTACATTTTTGTTGTTGTTGAAAATAAATGGTATTTTCATTATTGTTAATTGTGTGTGTGCGCGCATTATTTTTCCCCCTCCCGTTCGTTATACCAAACTGGCAACGCTCACGAACAGTGTCCTATCCTCCTGTCATCGTAAGCGCAAGATTTCCCCTTCTCATTCCCTTTGTAGAGTTAGGTCTGCATGGTTAACTTATAGATATCGAAATGTCAGTGTTTGTTTATGTCCCCCCCTATATTTTTTTTTATAATTCCCTTATTATGCGTGTACGATGGTCGATGATTTTTGTGCCGTTCTTACTTTGGTATTCCGCCCATATGAATTTTAGATTGTTCAACTGGGTCAGATAACCAAAGAGAACACAACCGAACAATTTGGTCCCCGACTTCCTTTCCCCCTTTATTTGTTTGTTTGTTTGTTTGTTTGTTTGCTCGCTTGCTCGCTTGCTCGCTTGCTCGCTTGCTCGATTGCTCGCTTGCTCGATTGCTCGCTTGCTCGCTTGCTCGCTTGCTCGCTTGCTCGCTTGCTCGCTTGCTCGCTTGCTCGCTTGCTCGCTTGCTCGCTTGCTCGCTTGCTCGCTTGCTCGCTTGCTCGCTTGCTCGCTTGCTCGCTTGCTCGCTTGCTCGCTTGCTCGCTTGCTCGCTTGCTCGCTTGCTCGCTTGCTCGCTTGCTCGCTTGCTCGCTTGCTCGCTTGCTCGCTTGCTCGCTTGCTCGCTTGCTCGCTTGCTCGCTTGCTCGCTTGCTCGCTTGCTCGCTTGCTCGCTTGCTCGCTTGCTCGCTTGCTCGCTTGCTCGCTTGCTCGCTTGCTCGCTTGCTCGCTTGCTCGCTTGCTCGCTTGCTCGCTTGCTCGCTTGCTCGCTTGCTCGCTTGCTCGCTTGCTCGCTTGCTCGCTTGCTCGCTTGCTCGCTTGCTCGCTTGCTCGCTTGCTCGCTTGCTCGCTTGCTCGCTTGCTCGCTTGCTCGCTTGCTCGCTTGCTCGCTTGCTCGCTTGCTCGCTTGCTCGCTTGCTCGCTTGCTCGCTTGCTCGCTTGCTCGCTTGCTCGCTTGCTCGCTTGCTCGCTTGCTCGCTTGCTCGCTTGCTCGCTTGCTCGCTTGCTCGCTTGCTCGCTTGCTCGCTTGCTCGCTTGCTCGCTTGCTCGCTTGCTCGCTTGCTCGCTTGCTCGCTTGCTCGCTTGCTCGCTTGCTCGCTTGCTCGCTTGCTCGCTTGCTCGCTTGCTCGCTTGCTCGCTTGCTCGCTTGCTCGCTTGCTCGCTTGCTCGCTTGCTCGCTTGCTCGCTTGCTCGCTTGCTCGCTTGCTCGCTTGCTCGCTTGCTCGCTTGCTCGCTTGCTCGCTTGCTCGCTTGCTCGCTTGCTCGCTTGCTCGCTTGCTCGCTTGCTCGCTTGCTCGCTTGCTCGCTTGCTCGCTTGCTCGCTTGCTCGCTTGCTCGCTTGCTCGCTTGCTCGCTTGCTCGCTTGCTCGCTTGCTCGCTTGCTCGCTTGCTCGCTTGCTCGCTTGCTCGCTTGCTCGCTTGCTCGCTTGCTCGCTTGCTCGCTTGCTCGCTTGCTCGCTTGCTCGCTTGCTCGCTTGCTCGCTTGCGATGTTATATTCCCCGTGGGACGGGCGAAATCATCGATAAATTTGAAAACTAAGAATTGGGCCAAAATCGTGCAACGGGCGGGAAAAGGGGGGGGGGGGTCAAACAGAATAATAATATTCGTCGGGAACGGTAATAACAATAATTTTAATAATGCAAAAGAATAACAAAAATAGAAACTTGGCGGGTTGAGAGATAATTACAAGAGTGACCGCTTCGACGCTGGTACTGGTACGTCGAAGCCAAACCAAAAATAATAATGATAATCCTCGCTTCAACGCCGGTACGGGTACGTTGAAGCGTCTAACCAAAATATAAAAACGAACCAAAAATACCGCTTCGGCGCCGTTACTGGTACGCCGAAGGTCGAATGAAAAATCACAATAATACTCTCTGCTTCGACGCCGTTACGGGTACGTCGAAGACAGAACCCAAAAACAATAAATCGGTAACCAAATAATAATGAAAATGGTAAATAATCACTCTAAAGTGGTCGCAAGAAAAACCGACATAATAACCTAAATAATCGTTGAAAAATAAAGGGCAATCGCAAACAATAAATCGAGGGGAGGGGAAAAATAGTCGTGGCAATAATACTCAAATTTTAACAATAATCTCGGAGACAAACAAAAATGCAATTGGTTCAAAACTATCAAAAAGCGCCAATAAAGGGGGATGCAAAAGGGGGAAATATTCGGGATAAATTTGGGGAAGTTATGGGGATCTTAAGGGGGCTTTGTGGGACAGTCAATGGGACTTCGAGGGGGTTCGTAAGGGAAAGCTGGTCAGGCAAAAGTTGCACGAAAATCAAATAATAAACTCAATAAGACTCAAACGGGCGCCAGCTACTTTAACGGTGTAGCACCGGAGCAGTCCGTGCAGATGGCACGGATCTCGTCTCAAAAAACACAAACTCAAAAACCTTATCCTTGAAAAATTCCTCTGTCTCGACGGACAGTCCAGCTAGCTCGGGAGAGGGTAGAGGGCTCAGGGGGAGGGTACACGAATCCGATGGCTTCTTACAATATTACCTCGGTACAGGTTAAATTATACAAAAAAAAACGTCTTAAGGGCTCAAGAGGAGGGAAGGGAAGAACGTTGACTAAATAAAACTATTACTTATACCGAATTTTACACGTTTTACGCCGCTCACCATACGCGCGATATCTCTTTGCTCGTGTAACAAAGGAATATCGACCACGTGTCGACCATGAGGCAAAGTCTTTTACTAATAATCTTCTACCAAAAATAGGGGGCTTCGCGGGAGGAAAAAGGGTAAAAAGGGTCGGGAAAAATGTGGGCAAAATTTACGAAAATCGGAGCTCATTCACTCAATCCACTCGGATCTCGGTTACAATACTTTTCTCGAATCCGGGGACAGCCTCAGTCGTTATAAAATCCGTACAATGGTCCAAGTCGTTTCCCTGGGCTGTCGCCGATTCGTCTTATGGGCGGGTTATACTCTCCTAATCGGAGTCTGGAGTTTAACAGGATACAGCCGACTCGTCTTATAAATCTGGGAAAAATATCGCACTCGCACTCGGCTGTCACACAATACAAAATTCTTAAAACTATCGACACCCGATCTCACACACGTCGTAGACCACGCGGCTCGGCTCGGATAGTAAGGGGGCAGGGCGATGTCTTATTCTTCGTCGGGTCTGGCGCTGGTGATGATGGTGGGGAACGAGAGCACCTGTGCGGCGGCTTTGGTCAGTAATCGGAGTCATGGACGGGCGTTTCCTCCGGACGACGGGGGGTGGCGACAGAGGTGTCGCTGGATCGTCAGTCGATGTCGTGCGTCGATGATCACAGCGGCAGCGGACAGGCGGGGCGGGCAGTGGCGACTTTTCGGCGGGCTTTTCGAGGCTGGTTCAGACGGTCTTTCACAGGGCTTTTTCCCCTCGTCCACGATCCTCCTACCTCCCTCGGCATCAGCAGGTCGGCTTTCGTTCTTTTGCTGTTCCTGGGGCTTGCTGGGTCGTTGGGCTGTTCCTTGGGGCTGTCGGTGGAAATCTTGACGTTGCCTTCGAGCCGCGCACACTCACACAAGGGGTAACGGGAGGGAAGAAAAAGGGGGATTTTAAATACTAACTTACACAAAATATAAACCAGAAAAAACGTAAAAAAATATCGGTACATAACGTTCAGTGAGCGGCGGACTCGAGCCGAATTTGGCGAGGGACTTGTGACGTACCACGTCACAATATATATAGGTATATTTATATAGTTTTTTTTCTGTATATATATATATACACATTTTTTTCTTCTCTCCCCCTTTTTTGTGTATACGGGATCACGCCTGGGAACCCGGCATACGTAGGAATTTTCATGGCTATCCTACGTTGTCGGTATTCCTGAGCGCGAAAACGTTTTGATCCAGGGTTTTAATTTGTACGATGTGTGTATTTGAGTGCGAGTGTCATTGTTCAACTCCGTATTCTTGTTCGTGAATTTTGTTAGAGGCATTAGAGAGGAGGCTGTATATAGTTTTTATGCTAAGGTGTTATTATTATTTTTATTATGTATGTATTGTAACGGGGTTTTTCGCCCCGTTCCAAAGACAGCCATATTCGAGGCTCTCGCACGAATCGGCACGGGACACGGCAGCCTTGCTCCTGGGAAGAGTCCCTTCCAGGGATTCAGACAGGGTCATAAGCGAGCAAATCGTTCCCATTGCTAATCTCGCCTATTATTTTATTTTCCAATTATTCTCTCGAGTGTACGGCCGTCGTAACCGCCACCGAATAGTTCGAGCCAACACCGATCTCGCCGTCGATGACGTCACCAGCGCTCGACCACGCAACACTACGCACATTGGGTGGAGCCTCGCTAAGCCATCCGTCGTCGACTCCGCCGCTATCGAGGTAGCGCCCTACGTTACCGACGTCGTACTCTACATCGGCAAATCCCACCCTGGCGCGACGAAATCCAGCTGCACCGATCTCGCAGCGTCCAACTCGTGGCTGGACCAACGCCGCATCCGTCCAGGAAAGCTTCCGTGGCTGCGCTCAATTTGCGACTCTCGTGGGCTACCTCCCACCACGAGACACCTCGGCATCTCGCGTTCGGGATACCGCGAACGCGCAATATTCAAACACCGCGCAGCCTGCGTAATTCGGAAGCCCGAAACAAATAAAATAGAGGGCGAATTTTGGATAGGCGTAAGGTGGGGGAAAAGGGACCCGCGATCGCGAGAGCGACACTTCTCTCGGCGACTCAAGCGTAGGCTCCCGAGAAGGAAGGACGTGCTGACCGTTGTCGATCCGTGCACAACGTTCTGCGAGAATACCGACATCTCGCCAATCGCGACGTGGGACTTCTGGCCGAGCATTTCTCGAGAGGCTCCCACAACGGTATACAAATCCGCTGAGACCGTCGTACCTGTTCGGTTTGAGACTAGAGTTTGAATAGGGCAAGCTCGACGCATTATCGTGGGAACGGCATGCTTCCGCGCGCGTACCGTTGATTTTGTTCTCGGGGAAATTAGTAAATTCACTCTTGTAAATTCTTAGCTTCCGTTTGTATTAATTGCCTGGAAGGTTCTCGTTTTATTAATTTCGATTCAATTCATAGTCTTTTTGCGCCACGTCTGAGTCCATAGGTTAGCTCTCACGAAGGCGATTTCGAAGACGGTTGACAAGGTCGCATTGAAACAATCCTCAAATCTCGAGCCGTCGCGCTTCTCGCGAACGGTAGTTCTCGAGTCCCCGTAGCCTCGCGGCTCTCGTCCAGCGGAGAGAATTATTTCGTTAGTTTCCAATTCACGTAGCTACCTATTTGTGTGATAGTTAATTACTTAGTCTTCCGGCATATCTTCCTTCCGTTTATCTAGAGCCATTTTTCTCGATTACTTAGGGTTATTTTCTTAGTTCATTTCGGCGTATCCCCGCTGCGATCGGGTGGAGTATAAGTTATGTTATGCATGGTACCGTGGCTGCGATCCACGCTTGGGATGTAAGAAGCTTGCGTCGAGATACCGAACTCTACCTGTCGCCGATCCACCGCTACCGCATTATTATTATCGTTACTCGTTTTATGCATTCATTGTTACCGATTTATGATTGTTACTGATTATGATTTGTGTGTGAAGATAATCTAAAAGGGAACGAGCGTGCACACTAGCCGCTTCACGGCCACGCTCTCGATATTAACAACCAAATAAAATATCTTTTCGTTGTTCCCGAAGTTTCGTCTCGATCTCTGTCCTTTCTTCGCAGACGTGACCGGCCCACTCTCCTCTACCAATTTCCCAAGGCTGAGCGACGCCGGGTCGCTCTCGTCTCTCGTTCGGTTCTTAGAATTAAAATTTGTCGCGAGAGCTCCCGCTCTCGCGGCTGGCGCCCTTACGGCCGAGTGAGACGAGTTTTGTAGCCGTCTCGATTGGGGAAAATTCAGGTGTTGGGAAAAACGGTTACAGTATATTGCGACCGCCAACTTTTCCCCGAACGTCCAAAAGGTAGAGTTTTGGCCACCAACGGCGTGCTCCTCGACCGCTTTTAATTTCTTAATAATTTCGATTGGGCGCCAGCCGATTATCGGATTAATCGGCACGGTCGGTACCGATGTTCGCTTGAGCACGCGCTCTCACTGCTCCGGCAGCTGCAGCTAGGCGAGGGTCGAGGGGTGTGGGCGGTGAAAATTCGCTCGACACAGAAAAATATAAGAAAAATATTCGGCCGAAGCCACTCAATTTATTATAATCTGACACAAGAAACCGGGTCCAAAATTTGGGCCCTGTTAAATTCGCCCCAGCTACTCAGTTCACAGGTTTGAATTTTCTACGCGAAACAGAAAACCCCGGCCCGGAAATAGAACAATAATAATCCAAAAATTGCAGGAAAAAAAAGGGAATATAGTTCACGGTAATAACTGTTGAAAAATAAAATATTACAATGAAAAAAAAAGATACTAATAAACAATAAGCGATGCCTGAAATACGGTTAATCAATGACCGATGAAATAATAATAAAAACTAAAATTAAATAATAACGGGACAGGCCTACTTTTCCCTACTAGAACGCAATTATCGGCCGGACTGTACCGCGGTCCGGTCGTCGCCGTCGCACGAAGGGCGATGGTACGCCCCGCACACACACACAACTCGGCGTGCAGGCTGCGCCTCGCGAACGATTTCGGAGCGATATGTCCCCGCAAAATTAATCTACTTCGACAACAAACGCGAAAACGCAACAGACGCACCCACAAATATCTGCGGCGGTCTCGAAACCCGTGAATATAATACCGCGATGCCTTTTCGACGTCCTTAGCCGCGAAGAAAGGCCTACGTTTATTAGCCCGCGCGAGCTCGAAACCTACACGCCACGCCAAATACTCACTCTCCTCCGCTCAACGCAAATCACGCGCAGGCGATCTCTCCGATTTTCACGGTAGCGGTGCGGCGAGAGGCCGTCCAATTCCCGGCACTTATGATCCCCGAAATACAGATAAGACGGTGACAGAGAATTCCCCAAGAATGAAAACACGAAAAATGATCGAAGGAAACATAAGGTCTTGGTTTGCTCCGGGACGGAACTCCACGCCGCGATCGAGTCGCGGGCACGCTCGACAATATGCGCACAAAACCGATGCACGAACGCGCGTCCGATAATTATTTTCCCCGAGAATCAAAAGTCTTACCGCGAGAACTGGTGGAAATCGGGATAATCCTTGCCGGTACCGTTAGCCTCCGTCCGTCCAAAGTATCCGGAAAGAAAATATCAGCGGAATGGCTCGGTAAAACGTCCTCGGGTGAATCGTACCACGGGAACAGATCTCCAAAATCCCTCGATTGTTTGGCACGAAAATTAGCACATGGCGAGCACACGCGTCGTATCTCCGTCGCTTCACAGAAGAGAGGCCCGACCTAATTTTCGGTAACGTGCTCGCCGCCTCGCTCGCGTTATCTCTCGCTCCCCACTTTTCCCGATTTCTGTCCGGTGTCCGGTACCTGGCGCCTCTCCCGACAAGGCCTACCTCACGTAGCTAATTTGACGCGCGCGACCTATAATCAAATTCGTCGCTTATCGGCTAATATGCAGCGCGTCGAAGATCGGCCTCTCCCGTCGGTTCAGTGGTACCGGATGTCCTCGTCGGTGGCATTCATCAGGCTGCGACTCACGGAAATCCTGTGCCCAAGATGATGCAACGAATCGGTGAAAAGCAAAGCGTGCAAGCAGGAGAAGGAAGCGAAGCCATGCAGTCGATAATCCGCAGCGGTGGTCAGCTCAGCTCTCGACGGTCCCGAAAAACAATAAAAATAAATTCCTGGGGAATTAATATTTAGTCTCCACAATAATTTTTGCCCTTGAGATCGCCTGGGACTCTCAGCGACAAGATAGGTCCCGTGTGCTCGCCAAATCCCGGAGTTCACGAGGATCTGGGACGCGACCCCAAAATACCGCGTCACAATATTTATATATATATATATTTCTTATATATATAGTCGCTTGTTAATTTTATATTTTAATATGAATTGCGTTGTGGTGTCTCCTCGGTTTTTACCTTTCTTTCCTTATCAAATCGCGGACAGCGGATTCACATTATTTCCGAGGAAATTTCCTAGTGGGCCTCGATTCAGCGGATGTAACGAGATTCTGGGGAAGGAAGGGACGGAACTGGTTGCTGAAGTGTGGGCACGTTCTGCTCCCCGGATGGATTGAGACTGCATTGGGATTTCGTTTGTTTATTTACGTATGATTTTTCTTCATTTTTATTTTTTGTATCATTTGAATGTAAGTTTATGTGTACGTTTTTATGGGGTTTTTTTTCTTTTAACTGAAGTAAGCCCGTATCCGATATTGAATTCTTTTCCGGCAGATCCCGCAACTTTTTAGTTGATCCGCGCATTCTCGACAGGATATTAAGTGTCCGCAAGGGAGCACCATCGTGGTTATTTCCCTGTTGAAACAAAGTTTGCAGATTAGTTCGAGCGTTTCCGCTGTTTCGATTTTCTCCTGGTTATCTCCTCCTTCGCGGGCGAGGGTTTTTTCTGATGGGTTTATAGGCGGATGTTGTACATCATTAATGTACTTTTTCCCTTTTGTCATTTGGAGGAAAAGACATTCGTGATGCCATTTAGCATGTTCTTCCCAGGGGTCATCAGTTGGTTCGCAATCCTTTAAACCTTTGCCACAGTAAAAGCAAATGGCTAGATCGTCGACCCTCGCGTAGAAGAATCCTGCTTCAGCCATAAAATCGGGCACTTGGCCCCTTGATTCTGGGAATCCCACGAATGATTTTAAGCGGTTGTCGTATTGTCGGTATTGTGGGTGTGTGGGCTCCCTTGGGTCCCGTCTTATTAACCCGTTCTCTGCGGTAGAAGTTTCGTGTATCTATTCTGGAGCGCCGGAAAGGGAAAGACCGTGGAAAGATGTAATGGTGGTGGTTGTCCTAGTGACTTCTGTAGTGGTTCTTGTCGTTACTACGGTGGGGGCGGTCTCGTGCATAGGTTACAGTGGCCAGGTCCATTTCTCGTACCTCGCGCTCCCGAGAGTGTCTTCGAGGCGGTGTGGGTATGTCGGCGAGGTCTTCGTTTAGAGCTACGTTGCCTGCAGGTTGGCGGGTCATATATCGGCAGTATGGGGAGCATAGTCGGTGTTCGTTCCAGGGGTTATGTTCTGGTCTCCAATGTCGCATCTCAAGTTGGCAGGAAAAACATCTTGTGACGCGTAGTCGTTCTAGGTAGTAAAATCCCGCTGCCGCTAAATTTGCGGTGTTAACCCTTGGCTCTGCAGGCCAAATTGCGAAGGTCGCGACTCGGTCTGCCTCCATGTGATAGGCATAGGTCCTTTCGGTCATCTTAAAATAAAGATTGGTATGTAAAAAAACTTCCTTCCCCTGTGATTTCAGATTTATATATATATATATATATATATATTGGCTTCCCAGCGTCTCAGCCGTTTCGCGTAGGCTAGTTTCGGGAGTCGCGAGAGAGGGGGAAGTGCTAGTGCGGACTACCGGGAGCGTGCTAATTTATTCGTCAGTCGGTGATCGATTGCGGTGACGAGTGGCAGTCCCTTTTGTTTCGACCAGCAGTCTCCCGGGCTGTTCGCACACCGGTAAGCTTCCGTCTCTCTCTGGTACTCTGTGCTCGCCGGGGATGCGGAGCCAGAACCCAACTACACTTCTAGTTAGCGGATAATTTTGTGTTGCCTTTCGTTAATCTTTTGTAGTATTTCTACTGTATCTTTCTTGCGTTTGTCGCTCGGACGACGTGTTGGGTCCGGTGAAGCATGTCCGGCGAGATTTTCGCGCTGGTCTTTTCCTTTTATGTGGCTTTATTTTATGTTTCCTTCCTCTCGGCTATATCTCGCGTATTGGTAATTTCGTGTATCTGCTATTCTTTTTTTTATTATTATTTCGGTAAATTCACGTGTCTCTCGGCTACATTCTATCCTACGTTCTTGCCTAACTAGTCGCGTATCTTGATTCGAACATCAGCGTTGTGACTTTCGTCACTTTCGCACATTGCGATCGGCTACATATCGCGAATTTTGTCATATTGAGGCTAACGCGATGTCGCCGGTTACATGGGCTATGTTTCATCTCGCGAGACAAAGCGACGACGCGCGCGTCTTCCAATGTTCGTTTGGACGAACGGCCACGCGTTGGCTATATTGCGCGCGAGCGGTCACGGGCGCGCCGTGTTTACATCGAACGATACGTTCCGAGAATTGCCTCGGTTACCTCGGCTATCTGGCGTTCTAGCTTTGTTCTATCTGGCGTCTATTATTTCTTTGTTTTATATCGCGTCCAGCGTACCGGTGAATCGACTACATTAAGAATAGAGTGGGTCTGGCAATCCCAACGATTTTGTTTGTTTTTCTATTGCTTATCGATTTTGCATAATTGTTCTGGTTAATTATTCGTCGTTCAATCACTCTTGTTTCCTGTCCCCGTTGACCCTTAATTTTCCGATCTTAGTTATTTTCCAGTGATTTCTCCTCTGGCTACATCTCATTTTCGGCAATAGTTAATAATACCTCTGATTTCATCTAAATTTCATAATGAGCAGTAATTTCTGTATTTCGGTCTCGGCTACATTTAATTCTTTGCAATAGTTATTTTACCTTGGCTACATTTAATCCTTGACAATAGTTTAGTTTACCATCTGGCTACAGCTAACCTTTGGCAATA
The DNA here is from genome assembly GCA_963575735.1 of Amblyjoppa fuscipennis. Classification (NCBI taxonomy): domain Eukaryota; kingdom Metazoa; phylum Arthropoda; class Insecta; order Hymenoptera; family Ichneumonidae; genus Amblyjoppa; species Amblyjoppa fuscipennis. The sequence goes on from OY754497.1 coordinate 5,169,099, forward strand.
ATTTCGCCCCGGCTACATTCCCTAATCAACTTCAGTTCTCTCACGTACCTCGCTAGGCTAAATTACCGATTTCGACTGCGCTCCAATTATTAATGAGTATGTTAGCTACGAATTTTGTTCACTGAGATTTTGCCGTCAAACGACGAATAAAATTAATTAGATGATTGTTATTGCGTTGGTCACTCGCCCGTCCACCCCCTCAACCATTTTCTCCCAGGCGGGCTGAGCTAGTCGGAGTCTCGTCGGCCCCGCCTTTTCTCCATTTCCCTAATCTCCTCCCGTAATTCGCCGCCAAATATAATAAAAATGCCGCTCATCGAGCGGTGGTACCTAGGTGCCTGGCGCCCAACCGCGTGTGAAGAAGGGTATTCACCTTACCCTACGGGAAGGGTTATGCTCGCTCGGTATCTTAAGTTCGTGTTCTAGTCGTGGGTTCGAGTCCCATGGTTCGGTATCGAGCAAGGGAAAGCGGCTTGTGGAGAGTTGGGGCCGTAGTGTACGAGAGCCTAAAAATTCTCGTTACAATATATATTGTAACGGGACGATTCACCACGAGCGTCCGTCACAAGGCGGGGCGCCTGAAGATAGGTGACCCTCTCAAAACACCGGTAGTCTGCAGTTCGGACTGGCTGGTCACCGTTATGATCGACACCTACCTTATCTTCACACCTCTCAAGACGAGGTGATCTCCCACCGGACGGAATGGAAGCCCCTTCCGTTCGGGCAAAGGATCCCACTACAAGGAGAACATCGCGCTCTCTGGGAGAAATTTCTCCTCTCGCGAGCGAAGGCTAGGCACAGCTAACAAAAGTGCGAGCGGAGCGACTCTCGCGATCATTTTCACCGTAGCCTACTTTGAGTCAGCACCTACGAGAGATCCGAGCCTTGCTCGTACTAGTACTTAGCCAGAGTCCTTAACTTTCAGATAGTTAGGGCACTCGTTACGCAATATTCCCCACACAATTGAGTGTGGATGTTCTATTGCTGAACGAGTCTAGGTATAAATTCGAGACACTCGCTTAATTGTTAACGGTGGAACGTCGCGGGGATAGAAATAGTTTAAACGCGTGAGTTAATATCGATCCTAAGCTCGCAAACGTGATTGCGGCAATCACAACCAATCACTCATCGACGCCTAGGAGGCGAGGTTCGAGTCACCCGTCCACGTTATCAATTTTCCGCGGCGAGGATAAAATTTGAGCGAGTGAACACTTATCGACTCGATGTTCACGAAACTACGCGCCTCGTAGATTCAAGTTCTCATTCATATCTAGCTTCCGTCCCTTTCGCTCGATAAACGGACATTAAGATCGGGAAATCTACCCAACCCAGATTCGTAAGACTAAATTAAATTGAGTGTTAAGCTCCACAGGGCCGCGTCGCGTGGACCCTGTGAATACTTTTTGTTCAGATTCAAACCAAGCCCTTAGTTAGAGCATCCGCGATCTTTTGGAGCGTCCAAGGAACGGGGGCATACTTGGCGCTCATTCAATTCATTTTTTTTATTCTTGTGCACCACGATCGGGAAGTTTCACCGCGCGCGGTACAGTCTCGCGAGTGCAAAGCACCAATCCGTGTCAATTCGCGAGCACGCCGCCAGCGAGAGAATCAATCGAACGTCCACCTCACTGACTCCTCAGGTCACTCCGATCTTCGTTCAATCCGACGCTACATTTTTCTTTGAGTTCCTCTTATTTTCCGCGGGACAACGGGCCTTCTGCTCGTTGTCTTATCGCCACACCTTCCCGGTCACTTGACCGGTGTGAAGAGAGGCATTAGGCGAAGCCGTAAATTCAACACCCTGACTCTCCAAGACCCCGAACTCCAAATCTTAATCTAAAAACACCTCTTCTTTACCTCACTCCTTTCGTATTACTATCTCTTGTATTCAGCGCTCTCGCTTCTCGAGAGTGTCTTCCTCTATTCGATCCACGAGATTGCCTATGATGAGGGGTCGCAACTCTCGTGCGGCGCAAGACGCCTGAGAGAAAATTATCCAACTGAGGTAATCTCGATATAATCCTAGAATAACTTATCTAAGGATCAGAAGTAACGTTTTTTTTTCTCATCTCTACGTCACAGCCAGTCGGTAGAATCGAGTCGAAACCACTTATCTGTCCCCTCACATCCTTCCTCTGAAGGCAAAGGCATTAAAGGAAAAACAACTCGAGTGTTCGAGAAATTCCAGTAGCAGTCAAAACTCTCGCTCGAAGCGACTCGTGAAATTCACAGCGAGCTCGGAATTTATCGAAACGTTACAATATATATATTTTCTCTCTTTTTTTATGTGAGGTTTATTGGTGAGTGAGGGTTCGGGTGTATTGGTTTGATGAGGTTTGTTTTTCTTTGTGATTTAGATGTATTGGTATATGTATATTTCTTCTTTTTCTTCTCTCTCCCTTCTTTTTTTTATATACGTTGGCTATAGGTTACTTTCACGAGCGTTCGCAAGGGTGTTCCGTACTCTTTGCATTGGGTAACACCGCAACTACAGGCTGAGCACATATTTGCGTGAAAGCAAGGCAGGTTAACGTATTCTACTGCTCCTTTTGAACAGTAGCGGTATTCCTTCCAATCACGTACCGAGACCACTATTTCTCCACCAATTCGTATTGATGATCCTCGGTGATCTTTTGCCAATGTTTTCAAAAGGACTTCGAGCTCTGAGGTGTGTAGGTTTCCTGTTTCAGTAGCTTTATTACTTGTAGCCAGAGGAACTGTTAGGGAGTTACTCGGGAATGGTTCAATGCGGGCGATGCCTGAGGTCTGTCGGCTCGTGCCGGGAGCCATGGGGTTCGCAACTAGTGTCGGTGCGTTCCCGGGGAACGTCGGGAGTCCTTTTACAGTGGTCACATATGCGCAGCGAGGAAAATGTTGAGAATGCTTTACCCAGGGGTCATCTAGCGGTTCCCAGTGTTTTATTTGCCCGCCACAAGTAAAACATCCCACCTGATCGCTCCATCCTGTATAATAGAATCCTGCTTCGGCGAGGGTTTCTTTACGTGGCCTCGTATGCCTGGGCCAACCTGCAAAGGACCCCAACCGGGCCAGGTATGGGTCAAAAGCGGGGCGTAATGGGCCTGATTTGCTTTCCTTGAGACTGAGATTAACGGGTCTTAGCTTCCTCAGGGCTTGCATCCATTGATTCTTCGGGGGGTCGGGTGGGGCTTCGTTGGCAGGTGCAGTCTCGGAGGCAGGTACGTTTCCAGGGGTTGCTGTCGCAAGTCCATCCGGATTTCCATTTATGGGAATATTACCGCACGGTAGTTTTAAGAAAAGGGGACATGTTGGTCGGGCGATGCCGTGACACGTTGAGGGATCGTGATCCCTGCACCATTCCCATAGCCCGACGTTGCACTGGAAACACTTGACTTCGTCCTCTCCCTGTGCGGTAAAACCCTGCAGCGGCTAGCGTACGCGGGTCGGGTTTATTCAGAGGCCACATCGTGAAGCTGGCCAGTCTAGCGCGCTCCGACCGATAATCTGGGGTGTCTGCTGCCGTTGTTCCGTTTCCAGTCTCTTGAGTCTTGTTTTCTTCTGTTCCCTTGGTCTTGTTTTCCATCGTATAGCTGTGATTCGCCCTATTTTAAAGACGCGTTTGAGTATATAGGTTATATATATTTATTCATGTATTAGATGCCTATGCGTAATTCGTGTTTATATATTTATATCCTGTCTTTACTTAACGTATTCACGTATATTTATGTTCCTCTATAACTCCCTTCTTCTGTCCCTCATAATATTTTTTTCTCTTCTCCTTTTTCCTAAGTATAGGGTATGTGGGATTTTTTTAGCCGGTCCGGGTGGACGATGCGCGATTTGTCTTTTATCCTTATTCACACGTTGCCCTGACCTAGTATGTCCAATATTTCGTACGGCCCGTCGTACTAATCCCCCAGCTTTCCGGGCTTCAGTCCTTTAAGTAGAAATACCGAGTCGCCAACTTGGGAATTTACAGGGTTCATTCTTTTGTCTCTATATTCCCCTTTCCCTTAGCTTTACCGTTTAGCTTTCCCTTTGGCTTTAATTAGATTCAACCGTCCAACAATTTGGATCTCGTGTATGTGGGTGACTAATTGGGTTAAGTAGTCATCGTATGTAGACAGTTTGCTCATATCCTTGGGTCGGAAGCTGGAAGGGGTTCGGGCAATTTTCCCGAATACCATCTCGAAAGGCGTATGTCTCGTTCCTTCGTGGACATTAGTATTGTAATTGAAAATAGCAAGTTCGACCCACTCATTCCAATTGAGTTCTCTGGTAGCATATTTTTTCAGATATTCGCTAAGGGCCTAATGTGATCATTCCAGAGATCCATTCGATTGAGGGTGGAAAGCGGTAGTTCTTATTTTCCGGATTTTAAATAATTTGGCTATTTGTTTCGAAAAATTACTCAGGAAATTAGCTCCTTGATCAGTTAATACGGATTTTGGAGCTCCGAATTGACAGATGAATCGCTTAACAAAGGCTTGTGCGATTGTCACTGCTCTGGCATTGGGTATAGGGATTGCTACAGAGAATTTAGTCAATTGGTCCTGTATAGTAAGAATGTATTCATTGTCCTTTTTCGTTCTGGTTATGGGACCTACTATGTCCATCGCTATTTTATCAAAAGCGGTGGCGGGAGTGTCAGTGATCACCATAGGTCGCTTTGTCTTAACGCGTACTCATTTTTTCAACTGGCATGGTAAACATCGTTGGATATAATGTTGTACGTCGGTTTTGAGATTTCTCCATTAATATTGTTGGCGAATTCGATTGTATGTTTTTGTGACGACCCTGTGTCCTCTGATGGCAGAAGTATGCATTTCCTCGATGATCTTGTCTTGTTGTTCGAAAGGGGGCTCCCTAACCTTGCCGTGACAAATTATTATGTTTGTGTCAAGGTTGCCCAAAGTGGCTTGTATTTGCCCCATTACCTGTTCCCAGGGGATATTGCAAATAAAGTTGGATTTAGCAATACTCGCTGTTTGCAACCGTAACTTATCCAGGAGCTCCCGACATGATCTTAAAGTTTCCGTGATATTCCCTAAAATTGTTGTAGGCCCGTCCCCTTTTGTGTCGGAAATAGGTAACACGATGTTGACTATATGATTTCTTTTGCTTATTGTTCGAGCCGTGTTTAAATTGAACGGTGGGCAATGGGGAAAATCGTCCCGTTTCTTCAGGGCTTTACTCCCATCATCCAGGGGTTCGCCGCTGGTAGATACAAAATATATCGAGTTATTTTTTCGAGTGTGAAATAAATCTCTAGAGGGCTTGATGTTCGATATGAAGCTAGGAAAATTTATTTCTGAGGAGGAACCTGGTTCGTTCTCCGGGTGGGAACTAATTCTATCCGGAGAAGCAGGTTCTGTTCCCTGATTCGATCTTCCGCCTTGCGGGTTAAATTGAACGTGAATTCTCCCTGAAGATGCTGTGTCCTTTTGAGTAATACTTCCGTATGCTCGCTTCCGTATACTCGCTGTTTGCAACCGTATGTATGGTGCAAACCGTATTACATCATGGTTCCGTATTACATCATGGTTTAATAACCATGATGTAATATGTATCATGGTTATTAAATCCGTCGGACACGTCTGATTCTATTTCAGGATGTGGCATAATTAGTTCAGGATGTGTGTCAATGGGTTGCTCTAAAATTCCGCTTTTCTACTCAGTATGGGTTCGGGATAGGCTTTGTTGGACGGACGAGTTGGGCGTCCTCTCCGTGCGTTTCGAACGGTCGGGTGTTCCTCGTCGTCCGATTCCTCGTACACCGTTTCTTTATGCTGTAACCGCTTACTTCGTCGTGGTGTGTGTGTTAGCGGCACGCGCCGGCTCCTCAATTCTCGGCAATCCATGCCGCCGGTGGAGGCGAGAGTGACAACAGTAAAAGCTTTGAATCGTGCGTCGAGCATCTCAGCGCTCGTGCCGGGAAAGCTTTTGACCTGGCTTGGAGAGCTCCTTTCCCCCTTACTTTCCTGCTCCTCAGATGTTATACTAGCTAATTCCTGCGCTTGTACATTGTTGTTAATCGATTCTTTTTCCCATTCACATTTTTCGATCTCGGTGGATGGCCTCGTTATTTTAATAATGGTTTCTTCATTATCACTTTCGTCCGTGTCCGAACTTGATAACAAGAGCGAGTTAATTTCGAGATTTGGTGTTATCCCCTCCATTTCTTTTTGGGTTTCCAAGTCCTGTCGTGTTTTGATAGTAAAGATCCCGTCCGATTGCTCAGGTTCTCCCACGGGGTTTCGGGATAGTGCATCGGCATTGATATTTGTCTTGCCTGCTTTATACACTATGCTATATTCATACTCCGCGAGCTTCCATCGCCATCGTAATATTTTTGCGTTGCCGTCGGTAGTCCGTCTGAACCATAATAAAGGTTTATGGTCCGTGACTACGGTGAATCTTCGTCCGTATAAGTAGGGCCGGTAATGCAATATAGAGTACACTATTGCCAGGGCTTCTTTTTCGTGCGTATCATACCGTTCTTCTGTCTTACTTAAAGCTCTCGAGGCGTAGGCACAAGGGTGATCGTGATTAATTTCACCTTGTGATACGATCCCACCGATTGTCGTTCCTGACGCATCGGTTGTTAAGATGAAGGGTTTTGAGAAGTCTGGATATCGTAGCACTGGTGCCGTGCACAATTTTGTTTTTAATATCTCGAAAGATTCTTGTTGCTCTTTTCCCTATTCGAAATTTGTTTCTTTACGGAGTAGGAGGGTGAGAGGTTTAGATAGTTTTGCATATCCTTCAATAAATCTTCGATAATATCCCGTTAGTCCTAGAAATTGGCGAATAATTTAAATATTTTTCGGTCTAGGGTAATCGTGGACAGCTTCTAGTTTTTTCAGGTCGGGTTTGACTCTCTCTTGTCCAATTACATGTCCTAAATAATTCACTTCTTTTCTCAAAAATTCACATTTATCGGGTTGTAGTTTTAGCTCGGCGGCCTCGAGGCGTCATTTCTTTGTACAAAATTTCATGTTCTTTTAGGTCTCGGGCGTAGATAACGATATCGTCTAGATATACAAATAGTCCTTTTCCTAAGAGTCCGCTAAGGGTTGAATCCATGGCCCGTTGGAAGGTGGGTGGCATACGCACAAATTCGAAGTGTCCTCTTGGCGTGGTAAATGCTGTTTTATGCCGGTCCTCTAGGCTTATCTCGATTTGGTGGAACCCCGAAGCGAGGTCGAAAACAAAAATATCGAGCGCCTCTGAGTTGGTCCGATATTTCGATGATATTGGGTATAGGGTATGCGTCAGCCAGTCTTTTCATTCAACGCCCGATAGTCAAATACGACTCTCCAGCGTTTATTGCCTTTGGAGTCGGCTTTCTTGGGCACGACCCATACCGGGCAGTTGTAAGGTGACGTGGAAGGAATTATTACTTTGTTGTCGAACATTTCTTCGATTTGTTTCGTTATTTCTTCTTTAGTGCATTCGGGCCATCGATAGCCGCGAGTATTTATAGGCAAGTCGTCTACAGTGGGTATTCTGTGCTGTGATATGGTAGTGTGTGAGAGCGGTTCACCGGAGATTTGATAGAGATGAACGCTTTCTATCAAGAGTTCCTCAATGCTCGCTTTTTCTTCTTCGTTTAGTCCTTCGAGTCTCAAACGTTCCCGAATTTGTTTGAATTGGTCTTCGATCAGGGGCGTCGCGGTGATATTGAGGCAATGGTTTGTGCGTTTAAAGGGTTGAATTTGATGTGTTACATGTGATATGCTTAATCTCTTTATTAATGCTGTGTTTATCATTCTATACGCTCTATAGTCCCTTCTTGCCCATATTCTATCATTTAGGCAATTACTAATTCCGCACAGGGGTTCTTGCGTGGCTCTGTGGTTTTTACTTGGCTCATTTTATCCGTTCGCATTTTCCCTGTAGGTACGATTTTTTTGGAAGCTACAATCAAACTCGATCCTTCAATTGGCACCGTAGTCGTTGGACTTTGACAGTATTCTATCCCTCCTGACAGGTTTGTTTCTACGGGACTCATCCCATTTATTCAAGATTTCCCTGTAGACACGAAATTTTTGCATTTTACAACCAAACTCGGCCCTTCTATTGGCACCGTAGTCGTTGTACTATCTTGGCACCTTTCCATTCTTCCTACCAGGTCTGTTTCTGTGCAAAAATTGTCCTCATTTTTTTTTACGTGTTTCTTATCTGGCATTACGGAAACTCCCATATTATCCTCAGAAATGATCCTACAATGTGTTTCAGTTATCCCTTGTGGTTCTGTATGCTTTATAACATCTACTGGTGATTCTCCGTTACCAGTCGGTTCGGCTTTGATCGGGCATGCTGTCTCGCTCATGGGTCCGACGTGATTTACGGCCTTTCGTTCAGTTGCCGCGGAGCCGTCAACGGACTCGACCTTTCTTCCTAAAGCATCGGGTTTCGGTGCTCTCGGACGGGTACCCGGCAGATTTCCTTCTGCATTTACTACCTCCACGTCGTTTATTCCTTCCTCATTCGAGCTACATGTATCCGTTAATTCATTAGTTCCTTTGTTGCTCCCTATTTGTTTATCCTTGGTTCGCCGCGTGTCAGTTTTACTTGAATTAATTGTTTCGTTTTTTAACAACAACTCTAATACCGGCACTTGCACTTGCACGGTGTAAAAATTGTGATTGGAGATCTTAATATATCCCCTTCCATTGTTATTTTTCACAAATCCGCTTTCTATCTCGAGTCCTTCTCCCGCGTCCAAAATGCGTAGATATCCCCCTTCTATCTCTAAATTCTTTATTCGCACAAAACCTAGTTTTGTCGTTTTTGCAGGTATTATTATTGTCTCTGGGGTCGCAAATGGGATCTCAATATTCTGTATTTTTAACTCTCGTTTCTCGTAATCGATGGTGGCGCGATTTCCGTCTAAGTACTCTGATCCTAGTATTCCCCCTCCGATATGGGGAAGCTATTATCGACAATGTGGAATCGGCTGGCTCGCCCGAAAACCTGTATGGTCACGTGCCCTTTCGTGAGTATAGACGCTTTCGTGATCCCATTTAGTTGTACAATCTCCTCCCGATTAATTGTTGCGCGGGGGTGTAGAAATTTCTCCTTCAGAATATTCGGCAAGGCCCCTGTATCGACCATAAAGACAATAGAGCTGGATAATTCGGAATTATTCATTCATACGGTGGGCACGTTACTTCCTTGCTCTAAATGGATGATAAATATTCGCATTATTCGAGGTTCGGAGCTCGGTGTTACGTCCTGTGAATTTTCGGCCAAATTCACCGAAGCAACTGACCAAAAATCCACAAAATTGGGACGTATTCGTGGAAAATAATTAGCCGCTGAGAAACAATTATGTGTGCAGTAATGTATCAGCTAATACTGAATGACTCGATTCAGTGATTGGCATAGCAACAGATTGGTACGGTCATGTAACCAAAAGACGAAACGGAAATAAAATATCAAAGGGATATTCGGGTTGCTAGAGGGGTATCATCGGCAGCGAGGATGCCTTCGGCTACCTGAAGACCCATTGTTTCAATTGAGACGAGAAAGGCTATCCGAATCTTTAGCTGTATGCGTCGGGAGACGGTGCCTTATCTCTCTAACACGTAGCGCATAGCGACGCACGTACGCACACAGCGGTGCAGCCAGAGAATTGGTGTGACTGCCTCGGGGCGACTGATTGGGAAAATCACCGTTGGCTCTTACGAGTGCAGCACCTCTCGGGGCATAATTATGCGCAACGTTCATTTAAAATTGTGGAATTGATGTTAATGAAAACAATGTTGGGATGAAGCGGACGTGGGAGTTTGGTCGGAAAGTAATAAATTCGTTAATTATCCAGTAGAATCACGCATGAAAGGTATTTTGGGTCAAATCGTTAATATAAAATTATTATAAAAATTTATGAAGTATTATCATCTATTATTATAATCATTAGGGAAGTTAATTAACCCGATAGAATCACGATTTTGCTATGAATAAAATAGTTAAATAAATTAGTCAATAACAGGGAATTAGTTATTATCGTTCAGAAACATATTCAGGGACATTACTATAAATTTAAGAAAAATTAGAAAAATTATCCGTTGAAAAACAGGAATGTATGAGCAATATTTAAAATAATTCGTTAGATCAGGGTTATAACTTTTGATAGAAGCATCGTAGGAACTTCGTTCAAATTTGTAAACTATTATTATTTAAATCAAAAATTAATGGAATAATTTGTTTATCCGGGAATTTGTTGTAAAAACCGAAATTGCGAAATTATTCAAATAAGTTACGGAAGACGCCGAAACCGATCGATAATTACCACGGAGGGGGCAGCTGATGCAACGCACTGCTTGGAGGCGCGGGCGCCCCCCCGATCAAGACAATAAAAGAAGCTCCCCAAAGGGCGCATTATCACTTCACCACTTCCTCACTGTCTGGACACCTACGTGTCAGTCTTCGACACCTCTTCGAGACATTACTTGTTCGCAATTCGCTTGTCGCAGAGAGTATCATACACAGTCAAGAATTTATTTCCATCATTAAAATCTGAACTTTGAAGTCGGAAAGTTAAATAAAGTCCTTAAATATTTCAACGGATAAATAAATCGGAGTTTCAACGGAACATTATTTCATCACCTATATTCTTCATTATCGACATTCATTGTCTTCAACATTCCTCGTTGACCCAATCGACTTTCACTGAAAGAAAGTACGAAGGAAGGAAGGAAGGAAGAAGGAATTCGGGATTACGAACTTTACATCCTCATCAATCGATCATCTTGACTTAATCAAACATTTCATTCATTCCTAATCACCGTAAGTTATCAAATCCTTTTATTTTAAAATAATTTATTTTATTTCATCAATCGTCTTTGGAAATTTTATTCTTTTGTTGATTTTACCGATCAATAATTAAATACTTTCGAATATCCGGGAATAATTAATAATCTATGGGAATCTGAATAAGTTAATAAATTGAAGAGATTTAATATCCGGAAGTCGAGGTTTTCCAATCTTTCCAAGTGAGAACCGAAGTATAGAGCAACGAACTCGACGGCCAGTGATAACGCTAGCTCGACTCGGTGCAGCGCGGTGCGAGCCATCGGGGGTCGTATTACACCTAGGCCTTCGTACGGTGTGTCAGGGTCACGCGGAGATTCGTAATCGTCCAAGTGTGGTAGAGACTGCGCGCTAATAATCGAGCCACGCATATTATTTTGGCACACAGACTTAGCCCATCCCTGAATAAATTTCCGAAAGGTTAGATTCAAAAGGGGCATTGTTCTGAAGGAGCGTCACATGCGATATACGTGTAAAAGGGAGAGAAATCTCCTTGACCGTAGATGCAGGAAAAAGCTGTTCAGGACGTAACATAAAAATTGGGGGCCCCTCCGGGATAACTAAAAGTTTGTGTGTCATAATTAAATAACTAAACAATTTCAAATAAACTCATAAATAAATAAATCATTTAAAATTAAATAAATAAGTAATTTCAAATAAATAAATAAAATCGGTGAATTCAATAATGATAAAACATAAACAAATAAATAAAATATAAATGCCTTTTACTCGATCTCAGGGAAAAGTTTCCGATAAATGCCTTAGCATATATCCAGGAGATAAAAGGAATTCAAGGCCAAAATCTTCCTAACCATTGCCAGCAATTAAAAGTACACAGTCAAAATCTACGGATACTTCGGAATTAGAAGAAATAGATCTTACAGAAATTGACAATTTAGTAATAACCAGTCAACAGGATAATATTGAGCTGTGTTCATCCGGAACAAAAATAAACGAAAGTGCCAAAGTAGTTGAAGGTGAGAGTGAAGTAGAGCTAGCAAAAGAATTTGAGGAAAGAGTGTTAGAAACCCATTCAGAAGGGCTAGATGAAATCGCAACGACAAGAAAATCTTTATCTCTCGTGAAAGCGCCAGGTGAAAAAATTGCGAACGAAAGTGACAGTTCTAAATCATCCACGACGGAAGTGAAAAGTGTCAACGAAAATAAAAATGTGAACGAAAATCAGAGTGACGGAAACCAGAGTAACGAAAATCAGAATATTAACGAAAAACAGAATATTGACGAAAATCAGAGTAATAACGAAAGTCAAATTGAAGTGTTGAACCGTGGATTGATAAGAGCACATACTGAGTCCTCATTATTAAGTCCTCATACTTCTCCACTGTCAGTACATTTAGCTAGTGAACATAATACACCGGGTGTTTGGTTTAATTCAGGAATAAATGCAACATCGACTCAACTTGTCAGATCTTGTTCAGTAGACACTTCAGTTAAACCAAAGTCATTTATAAAATCGTGCATAAAAATAAGTTCAATAAAAACAAAAAGTGCCCCGAGTGTTTGTATTGAGGATCTATTTGAGAAAAACAGTAAATCAGTTGAAAACAAAAATCAGGTTTTGAGTCCAATAAACGATATAGTTGATTCAAAAGTAATTGACATTGGGAAAATTAGTGATTATAGATTGCGAAAATCTAAAGCTGAGCCTTCGTTCACCGGTAACCTAGTATCTTTTAAAACTTGTGGTAAAACTTTACCAACATTAGAACATTTGCGACAAATTTTTGCAGTTTGCGGCGCTTCACGTCAACCATCTAGAATAATATCAAACGAGGTAGTGAAAAATCTTTTTGAAAACATGGATGGGAAAGGTGAAAATACTGGAGTTGGGGGAGGAGGTGATCGTGGTGACGGGGATCGTGGCGGCGGAAGCAATAATCCCCCTCGCCGTTCGAGTCCTTTTATTGGAGCGCATAGGTCACTTCAGGGTACAGAACAATGGCGAGAAGCAGTGAGAATGATTCCAGAATTCGATGGAAAGCGAGAGTCTTTGAGTCGTTATCTCGGATGTTTAGAGGATGCTGCAGCTATGGTAGGACCAGAATTTGAGTTGGACTTGATGAGAGTTGCTAAAAATAAATTAGTCGGAGAAGTATGGAATAGAATTAGTACCAATCGGTTTAGCCACATTGCTGATTATATGGAATATCTTCGAAAAATATATGATCCTCCGAGGGACATATATCAATTACAGGGTGAATTGGGTAGCATTGCGCAGTTGAATCATGAAACAGTCGCCGAATACGCGTATAAAATTCAACAATTGGTCACAAAATTGGAGGAGTCACGACGATATATTGACGGATATTTAGACGAGGCTGATAGAGAGGCGATCGAGAGAATGGCGATAAATTGTTTTAACCGTGGATTGCGACCCGAAATATTAGATAAAATAAAAGAGGAGAAAGTAACGCTTCAGGATGCGGTGGGCACGGCATTGGCTGTTGAGTTAGACATATCCGAACGAAGTAAATTGAGCGATAATGCAAATTCAAAATTCACTCCGATAAAGGATATAGACAGAGGTGTGAAAAAAGTTGGCATAAAATTTGTTGAACCCACGGAGAATGTCACTATGGCACCATATACTGAGGCACCGAAAATAATAAGCTGTCAATATTGCAAAAATCAAGAACACACTGCCAATCAATGTCCTAAAATACACGAAAAAGAGATAATTGATGTTTGTCAGTATTGCAACAAAAGAGGGCATCTGGCAGACAAATGTAGAAGCATTGGATGTTCAATTTGCGGTCAGAAGGGCCATTGGGCCGAAATTTGTAAACAGAAGGTGCAAGGTGAGGGTGAACGGACGTCTAATGAACGTCCTAATCCACAACCCGTTCAACAAAATTACGGACAAGGTCAAGATCAAGGAACTTTTCATTCCAATAATTACAATAATAATCGTCAAAATTATAACAACAATCAAGGTTTTAATTCAAATCCGCGATACAACTATAATCAAAACCCAAATTTCAATCAAAATCGAAACTTTAATTCAAACCAAAATTTTAATCCGAACCAAAATTTTAATCAAAATTATAATCGCAATCAGAACTATCAAAATCGAAACTATAATCCCAACTATAATCCGAATTATAATCAAAATCGAAACTATAATCCCAACTATAATCCGAATTATAATCAAAATCAAAACTATAATCCTAATTATAATCAGAATTATAATCAAAATCAAAATTTTAATCAAAATCGGAATTTCGACACGAATTTAAATCGCGGAAATAATCAGATATCAAATGACAGAGGAGCCATGTCCTATGCTCAAGCAGCTAATCAGCCTTCTCAGTCAGATAATTCCGGTATAATCTGTCATTACTGTGGAATAAAAGGTCATATAATACGCGAATGCCCGCAACGCATAGAATACAATAGTAGGCGAGATTCAATGCAGGAAAACGCCAGTGGCCAGCCAGTGAAGGGTGCGCCGGCGGAGGCCAATGCGAATTCACACCCAACGTATTTAATACAGAGTACATCTCAGCCGCAAATGAGCAATGCCGAATAATAGATGTATTTTTAGTCAGACCTGAAAAGGGAATTATTCCCCCTACTATTCAATTAAAAAGTAATGACCTTCGGGATGGTGTCATCATGTTGTTGGATACGGGTGCTGGTAAAAATGTGCTAAAGGAAAAATGTTTAAACGAAAATAATATAATATATAGAGACGAGATTTTGAGACTCAGTGGAATCACGGATGAATTTGTCTATACGTCAGGATATGTGGTGCTCGAAACTTTCGGCCGGGAGGCAGTTTATCATATTGTGGCTAATAATTTTCCTACTAAACAAGATGGGATTTTGTCCAACGAATATTTCCGAGAAAATCTAGCTAAAATCGATTATGAACACAGTATGCTCAATGTTCGCAATAAAGAAATACAATTTTTCACTCGGGAAAGTATGATGTTTCCACCAAAAACAGAAAAACTTTTCTATGTCAGGATAAATGATGATACAATTCGAGAAGGATATTTGCCTACTATTAACATTGGTGAAGGAGTTATTGTCGAACAGGGTCTAGTACAGAATATTAATGGGAAATGTTTTATTAAAATCATTAATAACCGAGATGAAGAAATTGAAATAGGAATTCCTACTATGAAATTGGCGAAAAGTCCTGCCGAGATTACAGAAGTAATATGTGTGAGGGAAGAAAGGGTAATGAACAAAGGAAAAAATGCCATGGGTCAAATTAGGGAAGATTTTGGAAATACAGCTGAAAGTAATTCTGGGAGTGACGTAAGGAATTCAGGGTTGAAAAGTGAAAACAAAGATATACATTGTACGGAAAATAACGGAGAAAATATAGATACTGACGAAAAAATTGGGTAAAAATACCGTATGAAACGTTTCAAGCAGCTTTAAAAAGAATTAAAAAGGAAAGACAATTAAGGAAAGATTCAAACAAGGAAAATTCAGGTTCAATCGAGGAAATATCAGAAAATGTGGAAGTAAGTCAAAAGGTTATGGAAGAAGATCAGAATGAAGAGGAAAATATCAAAGGAAAATCAAAAGAATTAAGTGTATCAAGTGAAATACCAGAAAATACAGAAATAAATAAGGCAATCGTTATAAAAAAGAATAAAAATAAAAAGGAAAAATTAAAAGGAAAATCAAGAAAATTGAATGCATCATGTAAAGAATCGGAGTTAATGTTGAAGAAAATAGAAAATGGAAAGGAAAATGTAACAGGAAATTTTAAATCCCATGATTTTTGTCATCCTTTGATAGGAATTCAATTTTATGAGTCTGGAAAATGTTTTTGTGTCAATGCTAAGCTCCAAGATGAGACTCGATTACCGAAAGTAATAAAGTTGTTGCGACTAACTGGATTAGATAAAGAAGAAATAAAAGCTGTATATGAAATTATTGAATACGGAACAGATCGATTCCACATACCGGGGGAAAAATTGGAAGCAATAAATATAATAACCCATCGAATACCAACAATCGATGATTTTCCTGTCAATTCTAAGCAATATCGATTCCCTGAAATTCACAAAGAAGAAATTAAAAGGCAGATAGCAGAGTTTCTGGAGGCAGGATATATCAGACAATCGACATCTCCATATAATACACCTGTGTGGGTGGTGCCAAAGAAATTAGATTCACAAGGAAATAAAAAGTGGAGGGTAGTTTTGGACTTTCGGCAGTTGAATGATAAAACGATAGGGGATGCTTACCCCTTACCTAACATTGTTGACATATTGGACCAATTGGGAGGAGCTCGATATTTTTCGGTATTCGATCTGGCTTCAGGATTTTATCACATAAAAATGCATCCGGATGATTGTCATAAAACAGCTTTCACAACGCCATATGGACATTACGAGTACGTCAGAATGCCTATGGGATTGAAAAACGCTCCTCCTACATTTCAAAGAGCAATGGATATGGTCTTGATGGGGTTGCAAGGTCACGAATTGTTTGTTTACTTAGATGACATAGTAGTATACGCAAAGACATTGAAAGAACATAACGAAAAATGCAAACGATTAATGGACAGGCTGAGGAAAGCGAATTTAACTTTGCAACCTGATAAATGTGAGTTTCTAAAGAAAGAAGTTGGATATCTGGGGCATGGGATTAGCCGGGATGGTCTAAAACTCGATCCAAAGAAAGTCGAAGCAGTAAGATATTTTCCAAGGCCGACTAATGTAAAGAAAATTCGTCAATTTCTGGGACTAACAGGATATTATCGTCAATTTATTGAAGGTTACGCTAAATTAGCAAAACCATTGACTAACCTTTTGAAAGATAATACACCCTTTTTGTGGACAAATAACCAGGAAGAGTCATTTGAGGAACTTAAGGAGAAACTTTGTACCGAACCAGTTTTAATATTTCCAGATTTTTCAAAACCTTTTATTGTAACAACCGACGCTTCGGGTTATGCAATCGGAGGAATTTTGTCACAAGGGCCTATGGGAAAAGATAGACCAATAGCATACGCCTCACGTACACTTAATGAAGCTGAAACAAAATATGATACCTACGAAAAGGAAGCCTTGGCAATTGTCTACAGCGTTTTGCATTTTAGACCATATTTATACGGGAAAACATTTACTTTGGTTACTGATCACAAGCCTTTAGTATGGTTCAGAACCTGCAAGGATGGTAACACACGAGTTCTTAGGTGGAGATTGAAATTAGCTGAATATGAATACGATGTAGTATATAAAACCGGAAAAACGAACGTGAATGCCGATGCTTTATCTCGAAATCCGACTGAGAGTAAGGAAAATGGGGTGGAGGAAGAAATATTTATAACGGAAGTTAGGGGACAGACAGAATGGACCGATGATGAGATGCTGAGATTCTTTGGAGATGACAACGATGAAGAAGATGGTATAAGTGACGAAGAAATAAATGAAGAGGAAGAAGAGGATCCAGAGAAATTATGGAAGAATAGTTTAAGGAATATGCAATTAAAAGGATATAATAAAATAAATTCATCGTCAGAATCGTCTGAAGGTGACGTTCAGCATTTCCATTTCAATCATTCGTCAGTCAACACCAGCGCAGAGGAAGGTTCAGCGGAGGAAGAGATACTGATAGGCAATGTAACAAATGAAAGAAAATTGGAACGAGGAGCGAAACGAAGGGCACTCGAGAAAATCAAGGCTAATTCTCAAGCAACTAGGCAAGGACAAAAAGAAATTCAGGAATTTGATAAGCTGAGCAAGAAAAAAAAGGTGAAAATTAAACGGAAAAATCAACCAACACAGAATACCGAGCAAGAAGATACCACAGAGGATGAAGACAGGGAGATTGAAGATGAACCAGTACGAAAACCCCGAAAGAAAAAGAAAAAAAGGAAGGTGATGAAATCAGACGAGGAGGAAATAATACAGCCTCAAGGAAAAGAGAAAGTTAATCCAATACAGGACTCAGATGAAGAGGAATTTTCTGAACAAACAGACAAAAGTGACTCCGACAAAAATGACAATGACAAAAACGAAAATAACGATGAAGATAGCGACAATAATGAGCAATCAGAATTCGAACTCGAATATTCCATATCGCGAAATATAATTCCTTCAAGGGAAATTTTCTTTACTCGAAAGGATTCACTTGTTTATTTCCTAAATTTAAACGGTGAAGCATTTGATACAGGATCACAGAAATTAGCTGACAGAAACGAATTGCCTTATTTTCCTAACCTTGAACTGGGAGTAGTTAGTGCAATAAAACGAGGAAATAGGTATCATATAGCCTTACCCGTTAGTAATGATTCTGGGGAAGGAGCTTCCTTAATATTGAACCATATAATAGATGCTATAAGAAGATTACGAAATTTTGCAGAACAGACAAAAATACCAAGTGTAAGCATTTCCAAATCTGATGTTGTTGGAAACGTTCCATGCGATAAAATTGCAAGTGAATTGCGATTAGAATTTCTTAATAGTCCGGTAAATGTGATAGTCTGTCATGGAATTGTTCGATATCCAAGT
The DNA here is from genome assembly GCA_963575735.1 of Amblyjoppa fuscipennis. NCBI lineage: Eukaryota > Metazoa > Arthropoda > Insecta > Hymenoptera > Ichneumonidae > Amblyjoppa > Amblyjoppa fuscipennis. Next base: position 5,187,398 of record OY754497.1, read on the forward strand.
AAAGCAGAAAGAGAAGGAATAATACATGAAATGCATGGATCGGCTGTTGGAGGACACAGAGGAGTGACGAAGACATTTAATAGAATCAGACATCGTTTTTATTGGGAAAGGATGAAAACTGACATTGAACGATTTATACAACGGTGTTTACCCTGTCAGCTAAAAAAATGCGTCAGAATAAAAACAAAACAACCAATGGTTATTACCGATACTCCAGGAATAGCTTTCGATAAGGTAGCTATGGATATAGTCGGGCCTTTACCACGAACCAAACGAGGCAATGAATATATTCTCACTATACAGGATCAGTTAACCAAATTTTGCCTTGCATTCCCTATTTCAAATGCAACGTCAATCACGATAGCGGATACGATGGTTAAATATTATATCAGTATTTTCGCGGCACCCAGAAGTATATTAACCGACCAAGGACGAAATTTTCTCAGTAATTTAATAAAACGAGTAGCTAAGAGATTTAAAATAAAACGGATCCGCACTACTGCATTTCATCCGCAGTCAAATGGTTCCTTAGAGCGATCACATCATGGGCTTGGAGAATACTTAAAACAATACGTAGATAAAAAGTTCGAGTGGGATGAGTGGGTCGAATTAGCCATTTTCAATTATAACACTAGTGTTCATGAAGGCACAAAACATACACCGTATGAATTAGTTTTCGGAAAATTGGCAAGAACACCGTCAAGTGAACCTTTACAAATGGAAGATAAATTACCCACGTATGATGACTATCTGGTAAAATTGGTAACGCAATTACATGAAATTCAAAGAATAGCTCGAGAAAATTTGATAAGAGCGAAATTAAAATCTAAAGAACGATATGATAAGAATCTCAATGTCAGACAATTTAAAGTTGGGGATTATGCATTTTTGAAAAGTGGACCGAAGCCAAAGAAACTAGAAAATCAACATGCTGGACCGTTTGAAATAATTGAAGTAAAAGGTAATCAAAATATTAAAATAAAAACCAACAAGAAACCTATGGTTGTTCATGCCAATCGTCTGAGATACTCTCACATTAAGCCTCAAAAATAAAACAAAGGAAACAAATAAATTCCCATCCATTTTTTTTTTATTAATAAATAATTACAGACAAAATGCAGTCAAGAAATGCATCTATAGCTGGAGCCAGATTGAGACGAAGGCGAATAACGGAGGTGGCATCAACCAGGCCAACGGAACATGGCGTTATTAGATATCAATTAGTACGAGAATTATATTCGGAGCCTACTGTAACAGATAACTTCACCGATAATCGTCCAAGTGCTAGTAATGGAGAAGAAATTCAAACGAAAGGGAGAGTAGGAACAGAGATAGGAAATATTTGCGATGAGTTTATAAAAAACACTCGAAGGCGTGAGCTGGAATGGCGAGCAACTGCAATTAGATTGGGAAGGAATCAGATAATGGACATGTTGGATATGATAATAGGACATGAGGAGAGAATATGTGAATATGATTTCTTTGTACATTGGGGTCGACTTCGAGATATAATGCGCGAATACAACATAGAAGTAAAACGTGACACTAACGAGGGACGGAATGAAGAAGGGGTGTGTTACGTTGTTCTATACAATGATATCGAACCGTTCATGTGTATTGAGGTGGGAAAACCGATAGTAATAATTGATTTGAAATGCTTGGGTTACGTATTGAAAAGTATCCAAAGATACTTGACACGAAAACTTCGCGAAACCATCGAACAGACGGAACAACAAAATTAGAAACAATCTGTTTCAAAAGTTATCTAAATAAATAAATACATAAATAAATAAATAAATAAATAAATAAATAAATAAATAAAATATATATATATTTGAGGGAGAGGCGATGTGAAATTTGAAGTTTCCGGTTGCAGGAATAAAAATGTCAGACCAAGAAAAAGCAACTATTCGATTGGAGCGAATGTATGGTTATGGAGCCATTTATCTGAATGTGCCTTTTACCCGGAGCATGACAAGCCATACCCATAGAATTCAAGCGATTTTGGGACGATGGAGAGATATTGGAGTCGGCAACAACGAGGAGGAAGCGAGAGAAGCCGCTGCTGAGGCTCTGATAGAAAGAATAAGCGAAAGCCGAACGCCAGGTCGTGGAAGGAATTTGGATCTTCGAAAATACAACGATCAACTGACTAGACGTCTTAGGAAATTGCAGTTAGCTATAAAAGAATTGGGGGTAGTAACAATTGCAAAAATCATGGATAAAATCCGGGGAAATGAAGAGAAATTAAGTCCATTCGACACAATAGAATTAGAGTTTGAAACAATCGAGATTCTAGCCACTTTTGGCATGTCAATGAAGACACGGAAGTTTCAGAGAGAGAAAGAAGTGGGAGTGGCAATAACGATCGATTCAGAGAGTCACACCGCAGAAACAATATTGGAGTTTAACGTAGACGAAAAATTAGCCGAATTAGCAGCTTTGCTGAGCGTTTTGTATTTGGCGCAGGGTCGATTGGGAATCCAGATAAGAGAAATGGTACAGGTAGAGGAGCTGATTAAAAATCAAGAAGAGAAAGAAAAAGGAAAGGGGGTCCCAAAATGGCAGAAATGCCAGGGACAATGGAAGAAGAGCCGTGGATTAAAAAAAAAAAAAAAAAAAAAAAAAAAAAGAAGAATTATATTTTTACTTATTCATTTCGGGGAAAATCGCACTTCATAATCTTATTTGCACTATTGGGGTAGAATTAGCATAAACAAAAAAATATATATAACAAAACATAAACGGAAGATATATATATATATTCAAAAATGTTAATCATACATAAGCACTTATACGTGTATACTCGCATTTATATTCAGTAGTAATGGTTAAGGTGGCACAAAGTAATACTTATGTTTCAGTGCATCAAGAACACCTCACCTATGTAATCATCAATATTATGGTTTGTTATCAATAAAATAATCATTCATACAAGTAATAGAATTTTGTTTGTTAAACAGATGGGACGAGGGATGTGGTCATTAGTGGTGATATGGGTACTTCTTCTACCCACACCTTCCTCAGGGATGATTGGATATGAGTGTGGGTCGCCGTCTTCAAATATCACAACTCTGTCTCTGCTGGACGTGGACGAGTGTGACGTATCCTCATCATCATTGAACATTTCTTCAGTCCATGTTCAGTTGATTCAGATCAATGAATACGGAACTGTGCACGTTCATCAGTGCAAAATCGAAATAGATCGAGACGTTCGGAAATGTGGTATGTTCTCACATACAAGTGACGTGGTGAACGGGAAGGCTTCATACATTCTCGAAGTCTCTCGAGATGTCTGCATGAAAATGCACGAGATTGGATCTTTTCGAATGGACAATGCAGTCATCATGGGACTCATTAGTAATCAGACTTTGAGTCATCCAGTCACTTTGGCAGGACAATTGGAGGTGGATGGAGGGTGCAAAGGTTCATCCTATTCAGATCCTTTCGGAAGTTGGAATGACGTAGTGGTTCTGTCCACAATCAAAATCACGCTGAGGGATTATTACGCATCAGTTGCATTAAAATCGAACAAAGTATATTTGAAGTCGGGAGTCAGGTGTGAATTGAATAAGGGACAATGTATGGATATGGAAGGTGGACATACGTTCTGGAATTCAGTTCCAATGAATGAGTGTGACGGTAGTAAATATGGAGTACTGTACATGGGAATGGCAGAGAAATTGGTCGATAGGGACGCCGAGACTGTATATACCGTGACTACTTCCGACATTATTTTCGCTCTCGTCGCTCGTTCATCTATTAACGTGTGTGGACAAACTTTGATACGAACGGAGCATCCTAGACTACTTGTCCATAAAATAAAGAATGGACAAATGTTTTTGCAAAAGAAGAAGATAGACGCTGCTAACATGGACATATACGCGTACGTAAATTCAAAGTTTGTATATGTTGAGAGACATGTACAAACTCAAATTCAACAAGTCTACACTGATCTCTTAACACAAAAGTGCGAATTGGAACGGGAAATGATAAAGAACCGGTTGGCCATAGCTACGCAAGCATCAGATGAGTTTGCTTATCATTTAATGAAGGGACCTGGATACATGGCAGTAATATCGGGGGAAGTAGTGCATATTGTAAAATGCATTCCAATGGAAGTGAAGGTTAGACATCTGGAAGAATGTTACACACATCTGCCAGTGTCCAAAGGAAATGACAGTTATTTTCTGGCTCCGAGAACACACATATTGATGGAAACGGGTCTACAAATTACATGTAATCGAATGGTTCCGCCGATGTATTTTATCGATGAGGAATGGTACGGAATGATGCCCGGACCAACGCTTATTTATCCACCGGGAACAATGAGGCCTAACACTAAGCCAACGTGGCAATATAGTAAAATTAAGTCATTAGCAACTAGTGGAATATATACGAGCGCAGAATTAGAACAATTAAGAGAGTATATAATGTTTCCGGCAGAAAGGCCTGGAATGATAAACACAGTAGTAAGGGGAATGATGGGTAAATCTACAGTTAAACAGGGAGAGTCTTTCGTAAAATTGCTTGAAGGGCCTGAATTAGAAAAAATGATGCAAGGAGCATGGAAAAGGATGTGGGAAAATTTAATTGCATTTGGCCATATTAGTGCTGGACCTATTGGAATCATAATGATAATTCGAGCCATTAAACTGATAATAGATACAATTATACATGGATATGCTTTACATACTGTTTACGGATGGTCATTGTTTTTGATAGGCGCAGTTTGGGATTCTGTAACGGCATTATTGTTGCAGTTGAAAAATGGGTCGATGAAGTCCTCAGGAAAATCAGGGAAGAATAGAAAAGCAAAGAATGTAGATGTTGAATTGGGTCAAGTAGAAGCGCAGGAACCAGAAGGATTGGATGAGGAAAAAAACGTAGAGGAAATAGAAAATCGAAGCAAGAAAAGGACAAGTGACAAAGCAATTCAAGTAGTTGAAAAGAATACAAAAGAGTTATATCCGGAACTTCCATAAATCAAATATATAAAAAAAATAAATAAATAAATAAATAAATAAATAAATAAATTAATAAATTAAATAAAATAAAATAAAAAAAAATAAAAAAAAATTGTAATGTATGTATTTCTTTAATGATTCCCCTAGGGGTTACATAGACTTCGTTTCCTCCTTTCTCCCTTCCAGCTTCCTCTCTTTAACAAATTTTCTCGTGTGCTATACAAAAAAGTTTTTTTTTTTTTTTTTTTTACATCGCTTATCCGCCTCTTCACTCTCTCGCTTTCGCTCCCGCCTATCCGCACGCTTACATCTTTCCTTACCTCTAATGTCCCTCTTTCTCACACACTCTCTCTCTCTCTCTCATTCCCGCTCGCTTACATATTTTCTTATCTCTATCGGCACTCTTTCTAACACTCTCTCTCATTCCCGCTCGCTTACATATTTTCTTATCTCTATCGGCACTCTTTCTCACACTCTCTCTCTCTCTCTCTCATTCCTGCACGCTTACATATTTTCTTATCTCTATCAACACTCCTTCTCTCACTCTCTCTCACTCATTCGCCCCCGCCCGTTTACCTCTATACTCGCATCTCTTGTCACTCCCTCTTCACTCTCCCTCTCACTCCCGCATACCCGCACGCTTACCTCATTTCTTACATCTAATGTCGCGCCGCATTTATGTCATTCCTTATAGTCTGTTTCTTACGTCTATCGCCCTGTCCTCATCCTCGCCATTCTTTCCTCACTCTCTCAACTTTTTGCTCTCCTTCGTCTCTGTGCCACCCTTCTGCTCCTTTTATTTTTCGCCCTTCTCGTCACGCCCGCCGAACCCGCTCGCCGTACGCCTTTCTGTTTTTTGTTTCCCTGTTCTTTCTATTCCTTTCTTCCTCTCTCTCTCTCTCTCTCTCCGCCACTCTCCTCCCACTCTCTTGACTCCATCTTCCTCTTGCCGGCTACCGTTAGCGTAATTCCTTACCCTAACGGTTTCCTCCGCTTCCGTTTCCTTTTCATGTACTCCCTCTTTTCATCCCTCCATCCTATTCTCCGTCCACTCCTCTGCGTTTACCCCTCTCGTTTCCATTCTCTCCTTCCTCATCTTTTCTAGCTCTTTCATCCATCTCTCTCCTGTACCTCTTTCGTCCAGTATTTCCCTTATTCTTTCTCCTATGCCCCTCTCTACCTCACATCCCCCTCTACATCTATCCAGCACGTGCTCCCACGACTCACTCTCTTCTCCACACATTCGACATTCTCTCTCCTCCTCCGTCGCCCAGTATCTGCCTACTCTCATTTCATTCCCTAGCCTGAACCTTGCTATCCTCCTACATCTTTCCTCCCCCCACCCTGACCTTAGGTATCCCGGAACCTCATCCGCTCTTACTTCCCGGTACCATTTGTTATACCTTGACTGCTCTATTCTCTCCATCCTTTCTCTTTTCTGCTCTAGTCTATCTTCTTTTTCCTTTCTCTCATATTGTTCCGTTCCCTCTCCTGCCGTCCCTCTTCTGAACTTTCTCCTCTCTCTTTCCCAATTCGACAGCTCTTCTTCATCTCTCCTCTCTCTATCTATAATCTCCTCTAAACAGAGTCTCGCTATTTCACTGCCTTCCCCTCTCCTTAGCTTTTCCTCAAACTTCCATGCTCTTCTCCCAGCCCTCGTCCTCAGTTTGTCCCTCTTCGCTTCTTCCCTTACCATATATCCCGGCGTCCTCCAGTCCACCCCTAGCGTCCATCTTATATATCTTTCCTGCATGGCCTCTATCTGCTTTCTCTCTTCCCCTCCCCATATCTCCACCCCGTATCCCATCACTGTCCACACCAAAGTGTCGAACAACCACATCCTCCTCTTCCAATCCTTACTAAATTTCCTTTTCCACTCTGTCTCTTATCTGTGCTTCCTGCCCCCCATTTCTCGTGAAAACGTACCCCAGATACTTAAACTCCTTGACCTCCTCAATCCTTTTTCCTCTCCATTTCCATTCCACCTGCTTGCTCCTTCCTCCTCCCTTCCTAAACCTCAGCACTTTCGTTTTTCCTACGTTCACCTCTAGCTTCTTTTTTTCAAAGTACTTCTCTAGCCTCCTAATCATACTCTCCATCTCCTCTTCCCTTTCTGCCAGCACCACCACATCGTCCGCGTAGGCTAATGTGCAGATTCTTCTTTCCCCTATTTTCACCCCTCCCCATCTACCTTTACCGAGCTCCTCTTCCATATCCGCGGTCAGAAGGTTAAATAGTGCCGGGCTGATCGGGCACCCCTGTCTGACTCCTCTTGCCGTCCAAAATCTCTCTCCTGTCTCTCCTCTCACCCTCACCCTGCTTACTGTCTCATCGTATACTTCTTCTATTCTTTCCCTTAGCCCTTTCCTCACGCCTCTCCTCGCCATCGCCTCCCACAGGACCTGCCTGTCCACCGAATCGAACGCCGCTTTCAAGTCCACAAACAGAGCGATTACCTTCCCCTTCTCTCTCCTTATCTGTCTATTCACTATATAATTCAACGTAAACACATTATCTATCGTTCCTACCCCTTTCCTAAATCCCGTCTGGTTTTCCGGAATCATCTGTCTTTCCTCTACCTCCTTTTCTAATCTCTTCGCCAATATCGTCGTATAAATCTTATATAGCGATGGCATTAGTGTTACCCCCCTATACTCCTCCACCTTCCTACCTTCTCCTTTTTTAACTATCGGCACAATTATTCCCTCCTTCCACTCTTCCGGCCACCCTTCCCCTCTCCACACCCTCCTGCAAATTTCCCATGCTATTTCTTCTGTTTCCTCTCCTCCACATTTCCATGCTTCATTCGGAATATCGTCCCCACCAACGGCTTTCTCTTCCTTTAGCTTTCCCACTATTTTCTTTACCTCTTCTTTGCTTAATTCCTCTTCTTCCCCCACTCTTTCCCCCCGTCCCGAACCGCTCCTTACTCTCTCCTCCACTCCTCCCAGCAGCCCCATAAAGTACTCCTTCCATTCTTGTTTCTCTATACTCTCGTTGACTCTCTTCCTTCCTTTCCGTCCTCTATTCACTATCTCCCAAACCTCGTTTTCCGATCTCGCTTCCGCTACCTCTCTTATCAGCTTTTCCTGTTCCTCTTTCTTCTTCCTCTCGCATACCTCTTTATATTCCTTCTTCCTATCTGCGTACTCCTCCCTCGTCCCCCTTCCCCTTTTCCACGTCCTTAGGCTCTTTCTTAGTTCCTCTTTTTTCGCTCTGCACTCCTCGTCCCACCACCCTTCCTTCCTGTATCTCTCTTCTCTTCCTCCTTCTCTCTCGCTTCTATTTATCTCTTCTTTGATTTTCTCTGCTGCTTTCTTTATCATTTCTTGCACCCCCTGCCCCTCGGCTTTTATCCCTTCCATACCTCTTGCGTATTCCTCCTTCATCCTCTCCGACCATCTCCCGGCGTTCACCCTCTTTTTCCCTCTTTCCTTTTTCTTTCTTTCCGCCCTTCCTTCTGCCATCGTTACGACCAACGGGTGGTGGTCCGATTCTACTCTATCTTCCACCCTCAAGTTCTTTATTCTTCTTCTTGTATTCTCGTCCCCTAGCACATAATCTATTACCGTTGCTCCTCTAACCCCGGTGTATGTATATTCCCCTTCCTCGTCTCCTTCTATGTCTCCATTCAGTATCTGCCAACCCACCTCTTCTACTAGGTTCACTAATCTCTTTCCTTCCCCATTTAACGTTCTGTCCTTCGACCGCCTGCCGTCCTCCTCCTCCTCACCTCCATTTCTCACTCTGCCTCCTTCCGTTCCTGTTCTCGCGTTGAAATCGCCTCCTACTATCACCCTTTCTCCCTCCGGCCTACTCTCCATCCACCCCCTAATGCTCTCTATTTTCTTGCTCATATCCCCGTTTATATATACCGCTACTATCGTCCACTTTTCCTGTCCTGCCTTCACTTTTACCGTCATCAATCCTTCTTCCTCCGCTTGTCTCTCCTCATCCTCCACTTCCATTTCTTCTCTAACCCCGATTATCATCCCTCCCCTCGCCCTGCCTTTCTTTCTCTCCTTTTTCGCCCATTGTGCTTCCCATCTGTATCCCTCTGGTAGTCTTCTGCTAATCTTCTCCCATCCCTTCTCTTCTATCCATGTTTCTATCAGTACTATAACCTCCCACTTCCCTATCTCCTTCCAAAACTCTTTATCCTTATTTCCCAGCCCTGCTACGTTCCAGAATGCAATTCTCCATCCTCTGTCTTTCTCTCTCTTTTTCTCTAGTCCCTTGGCTCGTGTCCCCCTCCCTCCGCGTTTTTTGTCGCCTCTACTTCCTCTCCTCCTCTCGCTTCATCTAGCCTTTCGCTTTCTTCTTCTTCTCTCCTACCTTCTTCCTGCATTTCTCTCCTTTTTCCACCCACTTCCTTCTTCTCCCGCTCGTTCCCTCTCCAATCCCTCAGCACTTCTCCTTGCTCATCCCACCACCACATTCGACCGTTTATCTCTATCTTCCCATATCTTACTCTTGCTCGGTTTCCCTGCCTCATTTCCTCTTGTCCTATTTCCCTCAGCCGCCACTGCATCCTTCTTTCCCTCCACGTCATGTCCTCTTCGATTATAATCTTTTTTCCTCTTATATTTTTCCTCTTTCCCATCACCTCTCTTTTGCCCTCCACACTCTCCATTTTAACTTCTATCATCGCTAGCTTCTTGTCCGTTCTTCTTTTTCCGATCTCTTTCGCCTCTGCTATTTTTGCCTGCACTCCTATTCCCTCTAGCACCCCCTCCGCTGTCTGTTTCATGGTTCCTGCTATTTCCACGCCTTTTATTATCACATTCCTTCTTCTCCTTTCCCTCTCATTCGCCTCTAGTTTTCTTTCCATCTCTTTTACTCTCTTCGCCATCTCTCTCCCTTCTTCTCCTTCGCTTCTTCTGCCCTCACCTCCTTCCGCTTTCCTTTCCCCTCTCTCTTTCTCTATCTCTTTTATTCTCTCCTCTACTTTCCTCTTAGCTTTCTCTGCCTCGACTACCCTTCGTTCTAATATATTTATTCTTCGTTCCATCTCCTCTTTCTCTTGCCTTGCCTTTTCTTTCTCTTTTTTCATCTCTTCCCTGATCCTCGCTATCTCTTCTTTTACTTCCCTGCCCTGCCCTTTAACGTCCTCTCTGACTTCTCTCATCTCGTTTTTAAGCTCTTCTTCCATTTCTCTTATTAATCTCTCTATCCCCATTAATTCTTCTTTTTTCTGCTCCGGCGACCTTACCACTATCTTGCTCTTTCGAAATATTCTATCTTCTCTATCCTCTGTCCCTTGTTCCTCTATTTGTTCTCTCTTTCTTTTCCACATCTCGTTAATCTCTAGTATATTTCCCGCGCTCGAACTTCTTTCCCTCATTAACCTCTCCGCATTTGTTTTCCTTCCTCTTCTGCTCCCTTCCTCCGTTCTCCCCTCTTCCACTCTTCCCTCCTCCGCTCTGCCCCCGGCCTCTCTCCCCTCCTCCACTCTCCCCTCGCCGCCCCGTTCTGTGTTCGGCATTCGTGTGCCTTTCCCGCCGACGCTTCGCTCTTCTCCGCCCTACCCAGCTCGCCCCCACTATCTCCTACTCCGTCTGCTCTATCGCTCTGCCTACTTTCGCCTTTCGCCTGTGTCCGTTGCTTTCTTTGCCTTATCGCTGCTGCCACCTTTGCCCCCTGCTTGTAACTAATTCTACCTTTCTCTTCTCCTCTTTCCTCTCGCCTTCTTTTCTCTCTTCCTAACCTCTATCCTGCCGTCACTTTGCACCCTTTCTTCGCCTTTTTCCCTTCTCTCCTGCCCTATATCCTATATCACCCTGCACTACTCGCGCTGTCCTCTTCTCCTATCCTACCGTACTTATTTTTTTCTTACCCTCCGTACCTCACTTTCCACACCACCACTTTCCACCTCGTGCACACGTCCTCTCACATTCGCACCGGAAACGGAAGTCAAAAAAAAAATTGTAATAATAATAATAATAATAATAAATAAACAAATAAAAATAAATAAATAAATAAATAAGCAAACAATAAGTAGTAAATAGAGGAAATTAGTTTAGGGTAAAAAGATTTAATAATAACATTACTAAATTACTTGTATTTTAAGGAGAAGTAAATAAAAGGAAAACAGATATTTTTTTTGTTTCGGTTTAATAAGCAGTTATTAATGTTGTTTCTTTTTTTTTTTTTTTTTTCTTATTGTAATAATGTAAACGGGAAGCTTCCTTCCTACGGATCGCGGGTACATTCGTCCAGGAGCTCCCTACACTCCTCACACGAGGGTGGTGGCGTCCATTCGTGTGGACGAATGATTCTGAAAACAACAAGGGAAATAATATTAATGAAGGAAATAATAGTAATAATTATAAAAAAAAAAAAAAAATGATAATAGAAATAATAAAAATGATAAAAATACCTCGTGAATCTGGTGTCCTCCCATGGGAGCCTCTCCACCGAATCGTCCCAGGTGATCCACGGGCCCAGAATCCACTCGAACACGTGCTGGACTATGGTGCGAACTAGTTGGCACATCTTGTCCTTTAAAAAAAAAAAAAAAAAAAAAAAAAAGAAAAGAAAAGGAAAAAATAATAATAATAATAATAATAATAATAATAATAAAATAATAAAAATAAAAATAAAATAAAAAAACAAACAACAGAATAATAAGGCAAAATTAGTAAAAATAATAAAAACAAGAAATACAATAAACAAATAATAGAATACTTACGAATAGTTTAGTCTGAAGAAAGAAAGAGTTCTTGTTGTTCCCCGTGAAGTTTCGGCGAGCGAATGAGTGCTCGCTTAAGCCCGCGTCTGTCCAGACCCTCGGGAAGTCACTTGGAGAGGGTCTCGTGTAAACATCCTCGCGAAGGCAAAACATAACAGATACGCGGACAAAGAGGACACTCCGAGAATCGGAAAGGCGTATGTGCGCGCGTTCATATATATATATATACGCGCGAATGTATGTAGCGAGTTGATCCAAGTTTTTTTATTTGTCTCTACCGAGACCGAGCGTTGTTCTTCGAAGCAACTCTCGTCTTGGGGGGGAGGTGTTACGTCCTGTGAATTTTCGGCCAAATTCACCGACGCAACTGACCAAAAATCCACAAAATTGGGACGTATTCGTGGAAAATAATTAGCCGCTGAGAAACAATTATGTGTGCAGTAATGTATCAGCTAATACTGAATGACTCGATTCAGTGATTGGCATAGCAACAGATTGGTACGGTCATGTAACCAAAAGACGAAACGGAAATAAAATATCAAAGGGATATTCGGGTTGCTAGAGGGGTATCATCGGCAGCGAGGATGCCTTCGGCTACCTGAAGACCCATTGTTTCAATTGAGACGAGAAAGGCTATCCGAATCTTTAGCTGTATGCGTCGGGAGACGGTGCCTTATTTCTCTAACACGTAGCGCATAGCGACGCACGTACGCACACAGCGGTGCAGCCAGAGAATTGGTGTGACTGCCTCGGGGCGACTGATTGGGAAAATCACCGTTGGCTCATACGAGTGCAGCACCTCTCGGGGCATAATTATGCGCAACGTTCATTTAAAATTGTGGAATTGATGTTAATGAAAACAATGTTGGGATGAAGCGGACGTGGGAGTTTGGTCGGAAAGTAATAAATTCGTTAATTATCCAGTAGAATCACGCATGTATTGTATCACGCAGGTATTTTGGGTCAAATCGTTAATATAAAATTATTATAAAAATTTATGAAGTATTATCATCTATTATTATAATCATTAGGGAAGTTAATTAACCCGATAGAATCACGATTTTGCTATCAATAAAATAGTTAAATAAATTAGTCAATAACAGGGAATTAGTTATTATCGTTCAGAAACATATTCAGGGACATTACTATTAATTTAAGAAAAATTAGAAAAATTATCCGTTGAAAAACAGGAATGTATGAGCAATATTTAAAATAATTCGTTAGATCAGGGTTATAACTTTTGATAGAAGCATCGTAGGAACTTCGTTCAAATTTGTAAACTATTATTATTTAAATCAAAAATTAATGGAATAATTTGTTTATCCGGGAATTTGTTGTAAAAACCGGAATTGCGAAATTATTAAAATAAGTTACGGAAGACGCCGAAACCGATCGATAATTACCACGGAGGGGGCAGCTGATGCAACGCACTGCTTGGAGGCGCGGGCGCCCCCCCGATCAAGACAATAAAAGAAGCTCCCCAAAGGGCGCATTATCACTTCACCACTTCCTCACTGTCTGGACACCTACGTGTCAGTCTTCGACACCTCTTCGAGACATTACTTGTTCGCAATTCGCTTGTCGCAGAGAGTATCATACACAGTCAAGAATTTATTTCCATCATTAAAATCTGAACTTTGAAGTCGGAAAGTTAAATAAAGTCCTTAAATATTTCAACGGATAAATAAATCGGAGTTTCAACGGAACATTATTTCATCACCTATATTCTTCATTATCGACATTCATTGTCTTCAACATTCCTCGTTGACCCAATCGACTTTCACTGAAAGAAAGTACGAAGGAAGGAAGGAAGGAAGAAGGAATTCGGGATTACGAACTTTACATCCTCATCAATCGATCATCTCGACTTAATCAAACATTTCATTCATTCCTAATCACCGTAAGTTATCAAATCCTTTTATTTTAAAATAATTTATTTTATTTCATCAATCGTCTTTGGAAATTTTATTCTTTTGTTGATTTTACCGATCAATAATTAAATACTTTCGAATATCCGGGAATAATTAATAATCTATGGGAATCTGAATAAGTTAATAAATTGAAGAGATTTAATATCCGGAAGTCGAGGTTTTCCAATCTTTCCAAGTGAGAACCGAAGTATAGAGCAACGAACTCGACGGCCAGTGATAACGCTAGCTCGACTCGGTGCAGCGCGGTGCGAGCCATCGGGGGTCGTATTACACCTAGGCCTTCGTACGGTGTGTCAGGGTCACGCGGAGATTCGTAATCGTCCAAGTGTGGTAGAGACTGCGCGCTAATAATCGAGCCACGCATATTATTTTGGCACACAGACTTAGCCCATCCCTGAATAAATTTCCGAAAGGTTAGATTCAAAAGGGGCATTGTTCTGAAAGAGCGTCACATGCGATAAACGTGTAAAAGGGAGAGAAATCTCCTTGACCGTAGATGCAGGAAAAAGCTGTTCAGGACGTAACATCGGGTTCCTACCGTTATAGTGCGTATTGGGTGCGTGTTCAGTGGGGCCTCGCCGGTTGCACCCATAGACGGTAGACCGTGAGCGTTTCCCTGTCCTCGACGCCCGCTTTCCTCGTGGTTGAATCGTACCTGACATTCTCTAATAAAGTGACCCGGCTGGTTACAGTAGTGACAGTTCCTATTTTAATCCATTCTTCCTTGGTTTCCTTCGGGGTATCTTCTCCGATTCACATCCTGTCCCGGGGCGGGACTCCGTATTTGGTTATATCGAAAATTGCATTTATCGCCGCGGTGCCCTGATCTCTTGCAGATTTGGCATGTGAGATTTGTTCGTTCTTGAAATCGAAGTTCTTGGGGTACCTGGGCTACCTGTTTCATTAAGGGAGAGGGGCCATCCTTGGGTAGTTGATCGCAATGTATGGCGATATGACCCGATTTTGCGCATAATTGGCAGTTAACCTCCTGTTTTCCCATTTTATTTGTTTCAGGTGGGAAAAGTTGATAACAGCGGTCTGCAGTATGGCCCCGTTTGTTACAAACTTGACATACTGTAAGCGCGGATGTGTCACTGATGCCTCTGTTATCCTTGGAAGGGGGATCGATTTTGAAACACTTAGTAGCTCCGTGGCCTCTCTTTCCACAAACTTGGCATACTACTTCTTGCCATCTAGTTCCCTGTTCCAAAGGACTCTGTTCAATGCCCGAGGGTTTGTTGGGACATGCAGTTACATTATAATCGGGTTTTTTTTACAGATTTGGCAAAAATTTGTGTCGCCAGTTATTACATGCACATGAGCCGGAGATTCTGATTTATTACCTTTATTATCGGTGGAGTCGCGAGTTCCTTTGCGAAGGGCAACTTGCGCTGTTAATTGTCTTTCTATTTGAATTGCACGTTTTAGTATTTGATCAGTGTCTCGTCCCGTGGTCATGCGCTGTTCAATTTCTGGTTTCAGGCCACGTATAAAACATGAGGGCACGCTGTTCTTAGTGTTGTCTTTAAAAGCTTCGTCTGCTTCCCTGTCATTGTCAAATTCGAAAGCTTCAACTATTTGCGTCCCTAGATCTCGCACCCGATTGGCATATGAGATCACGGATTCTGATTTCCCTTGGTAACTAGCTCCCAAATCCCCTTGTAGTTGGTAGACGCTTTTTGCGGGAGCGTATATGCTTTTAAGATACGCAAACAATTTTTCCATTGTCTCGAACGACTGCAGGTGTATAAGACGTCGGGGTTCGCCAGCGATTTTACATCTTACCGCTTGCACTAAATTTCCCCCGGCTCCAGGGCCTAACATTTCCATTGCTTCTTTACAGCCCTGAATAAGCATGCCCAAGGATGTGCTTTGTCCATCGTAATAAGGTATTACCGAGAGGGCATCTTTCAGCGATACAGTCTGATTGGGAGGGGGTGGACGTCCATGTTGGCTTGATTGATATGGTCAGTGACGTTTTTAATTTTGGTGCTTACAACGGCTGGCGGTTTGGTGCTTTCTTTTTACGTATTTTTCGCAGGATCAATAGTTTTGAAATCCGTATCTTTTGATCCCCCAGCTTCACTAGGGAAATATTTTACGCCACTTAGATTTCCTCCAGTGGGATTTTTATCCCTTATTCCCTGCGGAATTTCGGGTTTATTTTTAATGTCTTGTATGTTTTGATTGCAAGGTATAGGGGTTTTTATTATTCTCTCGCGGACCGTATCGGTTTTGGGGGTGGAACTTTGTAGGGGAGATGCAAGTGTTTCCGTTACTGTAGAATTGTTGCTGTTATCCTCCTCGAACTCGAGGAGATTCCTTCTTACTGAGGCTAGAATCGTAGGTGTTTCGGTTTCTCCTGCCAATGGCGTTTCGTTGCTTGGTGCGAAAAATGTCCCGGTTACAGTGATTGAAAAATTGTCGGGCGTTCCATATTTACTGGTAACGTCGAGGGTCTCCGATGAATTTTCGCGAGCGGAGCCGGCTTCCGACACGGACGTAACACTCCCGCTATCGTCGTCTACGGCTGGCTCGCTGCTGCGACCTGGTTCTTCTTGGTTCCCTTTGTTCTCTATCCGTTTAAATGGTTTGTTCCCGGGTAACCCCGAGAGTTCAAGGAGGTTAAAATTGTTCGCTACCTCTGTTAGTGTAGACAATTCTTTGAATTTATTTGGTTCGAATGGTGCATCCCTAGATTCCTCTAGGTTTCTTCCTTCAAAATCTGTCCCGGAGAGGTTTGATTTTGTTTCATCAGTACTCTCTTCTAGTCGGATATTCTCAGGAGTCTCTTCTTTGATTGTGCCTATACTCTGGAGTGTACGGGTGCTGGTTTGGGGGGTTTGGTCTACCGGCTGGTTGACTAAAGGTTGATTATCTTTTGATACCTCTTGGCTCTGGTTTTTGGGTAGGGGTTTTCTCCTTTCCGCGGGATATGTATGTAGGACTGAATCGGGTACTGTTCCCTGAGATCGGGTATTCATTTATAGAAACGTTTCTCTTTTTGTTTTGGAATTCGGGTTTCAAAGTATTTAGTTCGTGCCCTTTTGTTAAATTGTTGACCTTCTGTTCAGGGGGAAGAGGAATAGGAAGGAAAGGTAATAAGAAAAAAAAAGGAAAGGAAGAGAAAAAGGGGAGAGGCGGAGGAAGAAGGAAGAGGACAAAAATGTATAGTCGCTTTTGTTGCGAAATTCGAGGGAGCCGACGGATCAAGCCCTTGTGATGAGGGAACGCTCATATGTATGATAACTTATCTAGAGAAGCGGGTCGGGAAAAGGAAAAAAATGTTTTATTCCTCAACGGGGTTTCGCCGTTCTTTTTAAAGGAGTACAGGACTTTCCGAGGGAGGATAAAAGAGCGGGCGAGTCTGAAATGTATATTCCTCTTTTTTTTTAATCTTTCTCCCCATAGCGAGTATTCCCTTAGATCCCGGACGAGCCCCCAATTTTATTACGTCCAAACTGCCGGGAGGAACCCTATGTATGAGTCGGACGCGAGGGACGATCAGTGTCGTCAAGGCTCACAATCACAGTTACGACTATCGGTATGGACACTCCAATGGCGTCTCTAACCAATATGAGTGTCAATAACAGTGATCATGCTAAGCTCTAACCTGATCGTATAGCGCCGAACGTACACCGCTTCATAGTCCCAGACCATTTTTGCACTTTATAGATAAATCGGAACGTTCAGATTGGACATACTATAGTCAGGTCGAACAACTCGTCCTTTACTACGCCAGATGCCAACCTCGTTCGCGAATAGCCCCTTTTCTAGTCTAATCCTCGCGGAAAATTACTAAGGACGGGGCAGGGAATACTTGCTTTCGAGGGAACAATTTCCTTGCTGGTTTGATAAACTTAATTATGCAATAACTGGGAAGACAAGGTGGGGTATGTGGGAGATGCTTGTCAGCCTCTATCTATGCAGAATGTATTCGAAGGACGATTGGTTGGAGTAATTGGTTTCTAGTGATTCTAATATAATGTCCGAAGTCGCGTCAGTATACTTTTAACAATTCTCGGCGAATAAATCAGGAAATGTACTTACGGTGGAGATACAGCAGTCGAAGAGATCAGGCTGGTTGAATGGCAGATGGGTAAGATGAAATACTTGGTATTCGCGAAATATGATGGTCCAAAACAGAATTTATTTTATGGAGAAAAATATAGCAAACGAACTATTCGTCTTTACAACTATAGACGAAGTTCACTGGGTAATTTGTAAGTGAGGGTTGCCCCCTTTATAAATTTTGTTTCCGAAATAACATTACGTTTCAAAGACTTCTGAATTCGCGATCTCCTGGGCGGTTTTTCTGTCTGTTCTTGTGCAGAAACACTACGTTTTATAACCTTTGCCCTTCCACCATTCTTATCAGAAAGTGGGACCGGCGGGCACCCTGGGGGGTCGTTAAATTTCACAGTGTCGACTGCGTGTGCCTTGGTTACATGGTAATTGTGATGTGTGGGAGAATCTTGGGTCCGTCGTTGGCCCTTCCTTAGCGAATCAGAAGTCGCGACAAATGTTCGTTACAAGCGATACCTCCCGTGGTGGCTATGGAGCGAGCCGTTCGGGGAATGTACTTAGGGCTTTAGAATTCCCGTTTGTTTCATGGTGCAAAATTGCACAGGTCTTTAACAATGTTCCTTTTCTTAATAATACATTAAGATTATCAACTTATTCTAATTATTGGTTATTGTCTATGGGTTTTTAACTGATTACCTATGGATTGTTTAAATGACAACGGTTACTAGTTCCTACAAATGGAGCAATGTTAATATTTTCATTCTAATGTTTCTTATGTATGACGCAATATTCCTCCTCTCAATTTCCCTTTCTTTCGTTCGGATTTTCTTGGTAGAGGTACCGGCGCAGCGGTGCTCTCACTGGCTGAACAGGGGTTTCGTTGAATTTGTCTCCCTGTCTTTCTTTGAAACTTCCTTGTCTCACCCGGGCATTTCTTAGCTGTTCTCGCGTCACCCAGTGGTATGGCCTTATAGCAGTGAGCTCGATAGTTTACATAGTGTCCACGTGCCGGAAATCATAATTTCGTTTTACTCTGACCGTTGGCTTTGTGCTCTGGCTTGGGTCTTGTAGAGTCACGGAGATTCGATTGATAAAAGAAAAATAACATTTTATGTCCTAGACTTTTCTATGGTTTGCGGCACGCGTGCTACTAAATCGACTGGTTAAGAATACTTGAAGCATAGATTAATTATTTAATTTTCCTTAATAATTCTATTGGTCTTAGGTTATTGTTAACTATTATTTTCCTGAGGAAGGAGAAGAGATTGTTCTTTTCCATTGTTCGTTTGGTCAATGTTAATTATTTGGTAGGATTAATATTTGTCCCAACTGGGTGGCCCATCAAGCCCCCTTTTTGTTTGAGAGAAAAAATAAATAAGGGGTATGGGGATGTATCAGGGTTCGATTCCCCGATGGTTCCGAGAGCTACTCGTTGGTAAGATAAATTTGGTTCAAGTTTCGGGTCCGAAAGTTACCGCGCAATTTCGTGATCGTACGTGAGTATGTCAGATTCCTTTCTTACCGGTCTGGATAAGGCCCCCTTGTCGCCTTATACCCTGGGGAGGATTGCATCGAATGGACCGTTCCTTCCGCCAGTTTGCGCGGCGGTCGGTTTCCCCAGCCCCTCTGGTGACTCGAATGTCCCCTAATCTATGCGGAGTTTATGGTAAGGCCCTTTGGGCCTCCTGCATGATCCATGCGTGGAGGTCGATAATATATTTATTCTGGGAGTCATGGGTAACGTAGAGCCCTGGGGATCTGTTACATAGCATTTTCTCGTGATTTATGAATCCCATAGGAGCTCTAATGACCTCTCAGCTTTGCTTTTTAGGCTTATTAATTTCCTCGAGGGAGGAGTCAATATTGGTGTATTTGGACTAACTCCCACATGATTTCTAACAGGGACATTTTAATTGTGCGTCGACTCAGTTTCTCTTGAAATTTGCGGGTTCGTAGTAATTGTCAACGGGTTTAACTTCCTTCAACACTGAGGGTTCGAACTCTGAGGTTAAGGTTACGTTAGAACGTAACACTGCACCCGTAATACAGGATACGTACCCGATCGTAGAATTGTCCGACAGGTTCTTCCTGTTGCATCCGCAAATTCGCGAGCTGCGTGGTGTAGTAATTGCAGTCTTTGCCGCGCGTCAATTTCTTCCGCAGGACTTCTATCAGAGACTCGATCGTCCTAATCGTTCAGCCGACGATGCATCTCCGCACATCACCGCTGAGTTTGGCAATCACCGCGGCAACGAAATCGGCCTCCGTCCCTGCAGGTATTAGGGACGCCGCGTTTCAGACGTCCTGAACAAAATCATTCAACGGAATATACCGCCCATCCAATTGTGGAACGGTGTCCCGCTGATCTCTAAGGGAGAGTCCCTGCACCATGTGCCATAGAGACGCGGAGACATCCGCCGCCTCGGGGGCATCTTCGCCGGCCATGATGTACGCTTGACCTGGTTGATCGTTAATAAAATGGACTTTTCTCCTTCCCTTTTTTTTATTGGGGTAACAACCGCTAGGCTTTTGAGCAAGGGTTAACTCGACAAATAACTCGATCAATGTTCCAGGGAGGATGATACGAATAGTTCCAGGTATCGGTACCACCGACCCTGAAGCCAAACCGATTCCTGCTGCGCTCGCCCGCTGGGTCGATACCTCTGTTACAAGCGAGCTTGCTTTGAGCAAATTTACACCGGCTCCCGAGCTCAGCTTAAATTCCGCTGAGCCGCCTACGAATCCGCTCGCGTACACGGTGCAGCTATTGTAGCAGTTGCCAGTCGCCTCGCGCCAGACCATAGAAGGAAAAATCAGGGATCCGCGGAAAAATAGGAATAAAAATAATAACTAGGTCTGTCAGCTTGATCTAAAAAGCGCCGATAACTCCGTCTTGGATAATCGGCAACTGTTCGACAACGTGACAGGGAGTAGGAGTCTGCCACAGGGTGATAGTACCCAGGGATTGGATAAAAACCCCAGGGGATGCCTCGATTGTAATTATATGGCTAACGTCCACTTCTACCCCTTCCGCGAGAGCGTGCAACTTTACAATATTAAGTTCGTAACCGAGATCGACAAGAACATTTTCCGGAACCACGCTCCAACTGGGGCCCTGAAGGACCCAATTACCGTCCCACGCGGGGGAGGAATTCACCGGCCCGGATCTAACCATCAGACCGGAAGCACACCGATAACAATACGTTGTTGGCACAATACGTTGTCAAACAATATATTATATATTGTAACGTGGCAAAAATCGCCCGTTACTTAAGTCAGTCAGACGCTCATTCCTCGGGGAAATAAGTAGTCATTGGCCGTCTGTCGTACGTCGCAGCTCGGGAGGTGACTCCGCTGGTCCGATTGGTAGGGAAAAGAATTATCATTAATGGCCCGAAATACTTATTTTTTTTGTATGTAACCCTGGGCGGCCGAGGGAGCCTGCATCGAGGAGCGTTGACGTCAGCGGTACCGAGAGCGGACGGCAGCCTCGGCTGGAACTACCGAGCTGAAGGGAAGATCGGGCTCGGGAGGCGAGCGGCCTACGGCCGCTGCGAACGTTTGTGCCAAGGCTCGGAGTGGACCTTGGGATTTCCCCTGCCCGGCCGTCTGAGTCGCGGGAGATCTCGAATCCGGGGCAGAATATCCTCCCGGATTGCGGAGCAAGTCCCGAGGACATTGCCGGGACTCACCCGCTGTGAATTTCATCGAGCGCCCGGCAATTAGTCTCCTCGATCATTGGAGGACGAATCTATCGTCTGGCGGCGCGATTCATCCACCCAGTTCGCCGCCGGTGTGCTGAACACATTTGCGCTCGCCCGGTGGTCAGCGGAGCTCCAGCGTGTGCGCGAGCGCCGAAAATCGACGATCGATTCCGGTGATTACCGAGGATGCGGAAGCGAGAGCGATTAGGCCGGGTGGGGAGGATCTAAGGAGAGCGAGAGCGTTCGAGAGCTCTGGGCAATCCTCGCTGAGGTGTTACGACGTACGGACGAGCCGTCGAGTTGTCAGCAGCTAGCACCAGCTTGAGAAAATCGTCGCCGGATCCAACAGCTATTGGGTTTCCGAGGCCGGGACTTCGTACCGCGGTATTTACGGGTGAGCTTGTCCGTCCCAGGGACCGTTTATTGAATTTTTTTTTTGTTTTGTATCGCATCAACGGGCCGTTTTAAACAGATAAATTAGGTTACGTCGGGTGCGCAGGAATCGGGTTTTCCGAGGGGAAGCGGGTCTCCGAGGCCACGTGGGGAATAACGGGTTGGATCCTCTGACGCCCGCCGAGATCGAGATATTACTGTATCCTGTACACGCCGCGGCATTGGGGAATATTTTGGTTTGGGGAGAAAAAAACATTAGTTTCGCGTTGTCACCTCGGGATCGTGCCCACGGGGATTGCCTTCGGGTTACCGGGAGTGGCGAGCGGTCCACCGGGGCTTCGGGTACGAATAGGAAATTTTGCTTTATTCCGGTGAATTTTGAGTCTTGTTTCGTTTCGGGATCGTCTCGAGCCGGCCGTACCGAGGTCCGTCTCGCGCTGCGGTATACTGTGTGTGTGTGTGTGTGCGAAGAGCGTTGGGCGGGCTCTCAGGTTGTTGAGAGCGGGTGCGGATTAATTAGTTGGCTTGTATTGAGGGAGTGTCGACGAGTGTGTCGGTCACTGCCGGATTATTGTCTTTGTGGGAGGTTTTCCTCCGGGCTTGCCCGGTTTCCTCCTGGTCGAGTCATCTGCCTGGGTTCTCTTAAGCAATAAATACCTATTTTTCTTACAGTTTACAGTTTATTTGTGCTAATCGATTGCCCCTAACCAGCCCGCTCTACCCTCGGGTTAGGCTGCAGCGAGCCGGGCACTCGATCCGTCCTTTTCCCCGGCGCGTCCTGACGCGCCTGGCGCCCAAATGAATAAATTAAGGGGAAAAAGGGTTCTAAGGTTCGCGGCCGTTGGGTATCCGCACCACAATATATACAGGGTGATTCGTAACTAGTATAGAATATTTTACACACTGGTAGAGCACGTCGTCCCGAGTAATTTGCTTTCTTTAAAAACTTTCTACGATAAAAATTGACCGAGTAATAAAGATTTAAAGTTTCCCTATCGGTGTGTGCACTTACGAATGTGTGCGTGGCAGAGCGTCGGGCTGGCATTCGTCTGTCAACATCGGTGGGGCAAAGCGCGGTGTTACTACGCGCGTGAAAATAGTCCCGCGACGAAACGTCAATCGAGGTAAATGTAACCTATAGTATAACCTAATACGGATGGAAAGTAAATGTTGAAACTTATAAGATGATGTGTGATTAAATGATGTGAAGTGAAAATAATAATAAAAATAAAATTAATAAAATTATAAAATTGAAGTGTGAAATTCTCACTCTCGCTGGATAAAAAGTTCTAGCTGCATAACTGCGACGGCAAGGTAAGATTAACTCAGTCAGCGATGAATTCTCACAATAAAAAAATCTATTTTTAAATTCTTCGCAGCATGCAAACAATTATAAAGTTAATTTTATTGTGAGAATCTATCGTTGGGTGAGTGAAAATTATAGTAAGTTTCACTCAGTCAGCGATAGATTTCCAGAAAAAAAATAATAATTCTTCGCAGCATGCGAATAATTATAAAGCTGATTTTATTGGAAGAATCTATCGTTGGGTGAGTGAAAATTATAGTACGATACAGTAAGTTTCACTCAGTCAGCTATGGATTCCCACAAAAAAATAATTAATTTTTTAATTCTTTGCAGCATGCGTACAATTATAAAACTAATTTTATTATGAGAATCCATCGTTGGGTGAGTGAAAATTATCATACGGTACAACAAGTTTCACTTAGTCAGCGATGGATTCTCAGAAAAAAAATAATAATTCTTCGCAGCATGCGAACAATTATAAAAGTAATTTTAGTATGAGAATCGATCGTTGGGTGAGTGAAAATTATGGTACGTTACATTAAGTTTCGCTCAGTCAGCGATGGATTCCCAAAGAAAAAAAAAAATGTTTAATTCTTCGCCGCATGCGAACAATTATAAAAGTAATTTTAGCATGAGAATCCATCGTTGGGTGAGGGAAAATGATCGTACAGTACAACAAGTTTCACTCAGTCAGCGATGGATTCCCAAAAAAAAAATGTTTAATTCTTCGCAGCATGCGAACAATTATAAAAGTAATTTTAGTATGAGAATCCATCGTTGGGTGAGTGAAAATTATGGTACGGTACAGTAAGTTTCACTCAGCGATGATTCCCACAAAAAAAAATAAAAAAATAAAAAAATAAATTCTTCAATCAATGGCAACGAAAAACTACCAACCAATTCATCGAAGGAAGTGACATGATACCCTTTCCTGAATCTCAATTCTGAGTATTGGCCAAAAATTTAAAAGGCCAAATGGAATTTTCGTCGTCGTCTGGAGATTCGGTAAGTCTTATTGTAGAATGGTCGTCCGTTGAATGAATGGATTACAATTTTTTATTTCCATTCAGGTTCAAACCCAACGAAAACGTGGACATAGCTTATTAAGTAATGGTTAAGGAATGTATTAATCGATCGTATGAACGGTAGAGTGTAACCGAATAACTTTGGCTATTCTCACTATTTATGCGATCGATAAATAAATATTTTTTTTCTTTTTGTTCAAGTTTAATAAAACCAACGCTGAGGCTAAAAGACGATGTAGGTGGGCTATTTCTTCATCGTATAAATCAAGTTTCGACATTGGTTTAGTTAAAAGTTACAATCGAAGAAAACTAGTTGCGATCGAAGAATCGTAGGTGTGCGAGCGTGCGTGCATGCACCCGTGAATATTCGGATTCTTGCCAAGTCCCCTTTTAAAAGATATCAGGTACGCATTTGAAGTACCGCAGAATATACAGCAGTCAAAATGCAATAATAGTCTTCGATTATTTTTGCATGCTCGACTCTTGAATAAATGTATTCAGTACAATTTTTGATTTCCTCTTAGGTTCAAGATTACCGATCGGCCGAATAAACCTTTAGTGCTCATCAATACTGTTATGACTGTGGATGTAATGAGATGGATGCTAATCGTCGCGTTCAATTCAAAGCCTGAATACGGACAATTTGACACCGTTTACGGATACACATACATTCTCATTTAAATAGAGCGTAGACGAGTCCCTGATAAACCGAATGAATCACCACTCCATGCTGGTTTCGCTATTGCGCCGTTGATATTAAATAATTTGTAAATTCTGCAATAAAAAGGTTCCTCCAATGGAGTAAAAGATATTTTGCTTACTAAAGCTTGCGTAAAAACCAACTCTATCGATACAATCGAATGTAAACTCCGCCCATTAACGCGGAAATGTCAACTCAATAATGGCGTGACCAAAATAAGTTTCTCGATGGAATCTTTTTCATCCGAGCTATAAGTCTAATATCTGCAAAATGTCAATATTTTTTTTATTCAGCAAGTGCCACCGATATTCTCGCTGGAGTAGAGAATAAAGGAGTCATTGATACACTGATTCAATAAGGACTCCATGTTGGTTTCGCTATCAGGTCCTTGACATTAAATGATTGGTCAATTCTGTAACGGAAAGGTGCTCCCGGTCGAGGTCGATAGATATCGTTTACTCACTATCGTTTATGTTACGTCCTGCTCCTCTGAGGATAATTATTCCCTTCTATTTTAATACTAAATATTTTTCTCACGGGTTCGGCCCCGTTGAAATTCGAATTCAAGAATTTTATTCTCACTTCCGTTCACACGATCGTAATTTTGCACACTCAATTTTGCCGTCCGGTCTTTCGATTCTCTCGCTCCCGACCGGACGCTAATATAATATTTCTGCAAATCCATATCCGACGCGCCAGACGCGACGTTGCTTTCCCCACTTATTGGAGATTCTTCAACGCTCGCGTAGCGAGCGATATCAGCCTTTTTGGCCGCTTCCCGGCAATTAGCATCGACGTGAACAGTCAGTCTTCACCTAATCTTCGAGCAAAGCGGTCGACTGGTCATCCACCAGTCGCCCTAAGAATCAATCTAATTACGAAAAACTGTACGCGAACTTTAGTACTAATCGGTCACTACTTACAGTCAAAATAAAATTGTGAATCTGTGACGTTATAACTCTACCCTAAACCCGCGAATTAATTTTAATCGAGAAGCGCTCGATTTAAACCAATTCAATTGTTTGTTAACATTGCACGGTTATTCCGTCACCGCCTGTTAAAACGTGTTTACTGAATAAATCTGCAGTATAATTCTACTCATCAGCCGGAACCGAATATTGATTCAATACCGAGAACGGACCCATCCTATCTGTTACGTACAAGTCTCCAGTTTCCTCGACCTTTGAGGCTCTCGAGCGTGGCGTCTACCTCTGAGCCGCTAGCGATAACGTTTAAAGCACCCCTTATCGCGCGGACACGTAATCCATTTGCACGACTCGACGAGCACATGTCTCGTTCCTAAATAGACCGCTGAGACGTAACATAATTTGTGGTGTCAGAAGTGGGATGCCTTCTCCGTGTTCCGTTTTCAAGTACAATAACACGAACATTTTTATCGGTGACAAACTACCAGTACTTTGTGAAAGTTTATCCTTCAAAGAAGAGAACCTCAAAAAAAAAAGAGAAATCATCGGTCCAGCAGAACACCGCGCCAGCCGGCTCCAACCGTCGGGATGTTCATCAGATTCGCCGTGTTCCTGTCGACCCTCGCGTAAGTACGATTTATTATCGCAACTGGTTTTTCCCTGATTTGCTCTGGATAATCCATCGTGTCCCAAGACTCATTCCTTTCAGAAAATAATTTCTTTAAAGAAAACAGATTAAAATAAAATCTCGAATTCTTTCGAGAAATACAAATTTTTTGATTTTTAAATTAAAATCTCGAATTCCTTCGAGAAATTCAAATTTTTCAATTTTTAAATTAAAAATCTCGCATTCTTTCGAGAAATTCAAATTTTTCAATTTTTAAATTAAAATCTCGAGTTCTTTCGAGAAATTCAAATTTTTCAATTTTTAAATAAAAATCTCGAGTTCTTTCGAGAAATTCAAATTTTCCAATTTTTAAATAAAAATCTCGAATTCTTTCGGGGAATTCAATTCACAAATCTTTAATAAATCTTTGGTTTGAAAATAGATTCTTTCGAAATACCAAAGTTTCGACATAATTAAAACTTACTGACTTTTCGATCGTTAAAGGTTTTCTAAAGTCTCCCTCATTCCCTCTTGCCTGAAATCCTAACTGTAACTAGACTTAAGAAAAATGTCTCACTCTCGATCAAACACTCCTGACCCTCTGTCCCAAAACGAGAGTGGATTTGTGCACAACAGCGGCTCGCAGGCAAGCGCGACTAGCAACTTGCCGCTTAACCAAAACTCCAGCCTGCCGCTTAATCAACATGCGAACCTCCATGCTAATCAGGTTCCTTCACAACAGCATAATTCCGGCCTCGACCTTCAGTCTAATACATCGTCTTTCGGTCAGAATTTTCCCCAATTTCAAAATTTCCAAAATTACAATAATTCGCGGAACGATCTGGGTCCGCGTCGTCCACCTCCGCCACCACCCCCAAATGCCGACATCGCTATGATGTCGTACTTCCGTAGGCTTAACCTTTGGAGCGATAACGACTGGCTCATGAAGTCGCTCATTCCAATTCCGGTCTTCGACGGTCGAAATATGCCCGTCGAAGAATTCGTGTCGGATGTCAAATACGCTATGTCAACCCTGGAGGTGACGGACTTCGCTAAATTCTGGTACCTATTATTTAATAAGTTTAAAGGCGATGCGCGCAGCCAAATACACCCTCGGCGAAGCGAATACACGTCTGTTCAGGAAATCCTGGACGACCTGATCTCGCTCTACTCCCAGAAAAAGGGCACACTCGCCCTGAAGGTGGAGCTCGCCGACATGGCCCAAGGCACCCACGAGTCAATATCGGACTACGCCGCCCGAATCAAGCGTATCACCGAACAATTGCACCAGAGTGTTATCAGCGAACATCGTTCGGCCGCCGTGATAGCCGACTTACAAGCCGAAAATCGTAGGAACGCTCTCGAGAGATTTAACAAGGGTCTCCGAGAGAGCCTGGCCGATATCGTATGGCAAAAAGAACCCTCCTCCCTCGAGGAGGCGATGGCCTATGCGAGAGAGGCCGAGGAAATTTTCAAAGATCGCGAACGTGTTCGGAAAAACCGAGAAAAATTCGACCAGTATTTTTCTAGAAGAAGATCGCGAGATCGCGATTCCGAAGTGGAACGCGATCGCTCTAGAAGTCGTGACGCTTCACTAAAACCCGCGATCCGCCCTAGCCGAGATCGCGAACGCGAAACATCACGATCTCATTATCACCTGCGATCCCGCAGCCCGACCGCACGAGTACACTACGCGGACGCGAAGAAAGATCAATTTTGTCGGTACTGCAAACACCCCAGTCATACGATCGAAAACTGTTGCAAATTACAAAATCAGAAAAAATACGAAGAACGCGATCGACAGCGTGAAGAGGCCAATGAAAATCCTCGACCCAGAGACGACAGTCGCGACTCCAACAACGAGCGTCGCTCCGATTCGAACGACCGGTTCGGAAATTCCTCACGCGATTATTCACGAGAAAACTACAAAAATCGTCGCGACAATAATCGTCCTCGCGATCGAGACGACGCCAAGAAATCTCAAGAGTCCGATATAGAATCCAATCACAAAAATAACAACCTAAATCGGCAGGCGAAATCGCGCGAAAACAACCGATCTCGTACCGATCGTGACGAGTAAAGCTCCGACTCGGATAGAAACCATCGTTCGCCTCGCCGCCGTAACGACAGGGATTCGAGTTCCCAAAAAACCAAAAACTACAAAACCAAAAAATCGTCGCGTTCGTCATCATCCGATTCGAGCGATGACGACCGGAAACAAAAATCAAAACATCAGTCCCGGGAGAAGAAAAAC
Source organism: Amblyjoppa fuscipennis (assembly GCA_963575735.1). NCBI lineage: Eukaryota > Metazoa > Arthropoda > Insecta > Hymenoptera > Ichneumonidae > Amblyjoppa > Amblyjoppa fuscipennis. The sequence continues at coordinate 5,215,928 of OY754497.1, forward strand.
TCGTACCGTGGAAATAGAGACAGCTCGAACGGTTCTCGAACCTCACGCGATTCGCGAGACCGATCGGCATGCAGCCGTGATTGCAGTAACCCGCTACCTGTCAAGAAGGAAGCTAAGTCATCGGAAACTTTAAACTCCGAAGGGGCTCGGCGGAGCGCGACGTCGAGCGACAAGACAAAAGCGCAGAAAACCGAGTCGAAATCCATAAAGCCAATATTCGCAAATGTCCGTTCCGTGAGGACAGTGTTGTAAAACTCTCGTCCCCGAATCTTTTAGTCGAGTTCGCAATGTTTTACGTCGACAACGGCTCGGATATATCGATCATCAAAAAGTCATTTTTATCGTCAGATGTCAAAATAAATGAAAACACGATTTATTAAATTTCCGCCGTGACAGACGGCCGAGATTTCTTTCTCGGATCGGTTTTGCTGGAAGTAAACAACCTGCCAGTCGAATTTCATGTCGTTTCGGACCGTTTCCGTATAACAGAAGACGGCCTACTCGGACGTGATTTTTTCAGACGTTATAAGGCAGACATAAGCTACACAAATGGATGGATAATTGTCCCGGAACCATTCCGAATAATTGCATTCATCGATACCGAGACAATCGACGTCCCGGCAAGAACAAAAAAACTCATGAAGATCAAAATTACAAACGATCTACCTGTCGGCTACGTCGAGAAGATCGACTTCGCCGAAGGAATTTACTGTGGCAATGCACTGGTCAAGAATCACGACGGCTGTGCATACCTCTATGTCATTAACACCATGGACACTGAGATTACTCTCGTGGTGCCTCGCATCGAGCTCGAGCCGTTCGAAGAATACGTCGAGCAATCCGTAGAAAACGTCGAGCAGTTCGGAGAATCCTCCGAGTCGGTCGACGGACACCTCGAGCCCGAGCGCGACGGTGTCAGTTGCCTCGCGGCACGCGCCGATAGCGAGGGCAGTCACCGCGGCATGATGGCCGACCTACTGCCTTTGCTGCGGCTCGATCACCTTACACCGCCCGAGCAAGAGCATGTTATCTCCCTGATAAGCGAGCGGCCATAGTTGTTCCATATACCCGGTTAGCCGCTCGGGAAAACAAACGTGGTGTCTCACAAGATATACACCACCGACGATCTCCTGATTAATACCAAACAATACCGGTTCCCGCAAAACATGAAGGGAGAAATTAGTAAACAGGTCAACGTCGCCTTTCAATTCACCGATCTGGATCGTCCCGAAAAAGGCCGATTCCCATGGCGTGAAAAAATGGCGAATGGTCATTGACTTCCGAAAGTTAAACGAAAAAACAGTCGGCGACGCGTACCCGTTACCGAACATCACAGACATTTTAGACCAATTGGGTAAGGCTCGGTATTTTTCGATTTTCGATCTCGCGTCAGGGTACCAGATACCTATGGACCCAGTCGGTCGATCAAAAACGGCGTTCTCCACGCCACACGGACACTACGAATTTAATCGTATGCCTTTTGGTCTGAAAAATGCCCCGGCCACCTTCCAACGACTTATGGATCAGGTCCTGACCGGTCTACAAGGCATCGAGATGTTCGTTTACCTAGACGACATCGTTATTTATGCCGATTCCTTGGAGGAATACGCCAAAAAATTCAGACGGTTAGCTGGACGCCTGTCCAAGGCTCAGCTGTCTATCCAACCCGATAAATGCGAGTTCCTTCGACCGGAAGTGGTCTATCTGAGTCATATAATTAGCCGCGAGGGAGTTAGACCTAACCCTCAAAAGCTGGTCGCAGTAAAGGATTTTCCAGTCCCGAAAAATGTCAAAAACATTAAACAATTTTTGGAACTAGTCGGATATTACCGACGCTTCATAGAAAATTTCGCCCTTATTGCAAAACCGCTTACGACCTTGCTAAAAAAGAACACGCCCTTCGAATGGAAGGACGAACAACAACAAGCCTTGGAAACTTTACGGGATAAATTATGCGAAGAGCCTATACTCCAGTACCCTGACTACAATAAGCCTTTTATCGTCACGACCGACGCGTCAAATTACGCGCTCGGCGCGGTGTTGAGTCAGGGCGAGGTGGGCAAAGACCTACCTATTGCTTATCTCTCGCGAACGCTCACTGACACCGAAACAAGGTATGATGCGTCGAAAAAGGAGATGTTAGGCATAATATACGCATTGAAAAATGTCCGATCGTATATATATGGTAGGAAGTTTATCCTGGTAACAGACAACAAACCCCTTACGTGGATTAAGAGCCTGAAAGATCCAAATTCACAGCTACGTCGATGGGCCGAAATACTAGACGGTTGCGACTATGAGATAAGATACAAACCCGGTCGGATTAACACCAACGCCGACGCTCTCTCTCGCAACCCACCGGTAGAAACGAAGGAAATCCTCACTGCCTCGGTACGGCCTATAAAGAAAAAACGAAACCGAAAAACAAGTTCATCCTCGGACACACCCGTCCCAGACAAACCTCCTGAAAAATCTCGTAGACCCCCAAAAAGGGCCTGCAAACGCGGGCCCGACACTTCGTCTAGTTCAGATGAGTGTATAGGAGAGAGGGTGCATCCAAGAAGAAACAAATGAAATCATCCCTCATCGGACGATTCCGATCGTCGGAAACGACCTCAACCGAAAAAGAAAATGGTCGAACAGGAGGACGAAGACCACGAATTCTGGTGGGATGACGACGGCACGGGCTGGGACGATCCATACGAGGACATCCTGTCGAACCTCGACGAACCCCTCGAAGCACCCGTCCCACCCCCACAATCCACAGCGGAAGGCAATCACCGATTACTTCCGATCTCGGACGAACTCGGCGACATCGGCGACTCATCCGAGGACAGAACAGAGGACAACTCGGATGTAAACAACATCACGGAACATCTCGTCGAACCTGCTCTCCAACGCGGCAGTAAAAGACGCCGCTTGTTACCGATCCCGGATGGACTCAGCAGCATCTGCGACTCATCCGAGGATGAAACAGAAAACCCGAAACCCGAAAATAAAAAACTTCGAGTACTGCCGATTCCAGACGAACTCAGCAGCATCCTCGACTCGTCCGAAGACGAAGACCAACGGATGTGGGACGTCAACGAAGAACTCACCTCTCCACGCGCCGTCTCGACGCCTAGGGATCAACATCCGAAACTTAGACCTTGAGTCCCACTCCTACCGTCAGAATCAACCAGCCATGCGCAGTCTCCTGGCGAGAGGACGACTGATTCTGAAGTTCCCGGCTCTATATACGAACCTCCGACCGCCACATCGTCGACAGAGACTACCTCATCGGGGACTCCAGAAAAAGATGGTCTACAAACGGAGGTAGAGAACTCGCCTCCAGGTAGCGAAGGGTCTGCCATCAAAGGGACCCCCGAATCGGCGCAAAGCGCTCGCTTTCCCAACACCGCAGGAGCGAAGGCAACGAGTCCTGGGTCTACAACATCACAACAGATCCCGGAACCGGTTCGGGAGCCTTGTTTATCCGACGCCATGGAGGTAGGCGCAACGGATCCCGGGTTTACAAGCCCGTCATGGGACCCAGATCCGCCCAACGACGATGACGTGTCCGACCCCATGGACACAGAAGATAATCTTTCAGAAAAAAACCCTGTGCAAATTATCAACGAACACTTGCTACTAAAACCAGCAAGCGTTGCATATTGGTGCCCCAGAGTTCTAACTTTCACATCTCAGGCTACCAGACTACTCGTCGAAAAGGAAAGAATCGACTGGAAAAAGGTTACTAGCGAGAACGCCGCAACAAGCGAAGTGGTGACTCAGAAAAAGAGCAATTTGTATTCCTACGGCCTCGTGTACGGGGAACAATTCGCCTCAAGGTTAGACAACGACATCATTCGGTCTATCCTATTCACCCTACGCGAACTTATTAGAAAACACGATATCAACGTACTCCGCATCTCGCTGGACAACGACTCTTTCGATTCAATGGAGCGTAGGGCCATTGTCGAGACGTTGACCTCAACGTTCAGGGGAACAGACACTACGATCTTCATCTGTACGGGTTTGTTAATAGTACCCGGCTCCCTGGAGCGAGAGGAGATCCTCCTGGAAAACCACAGTTCTACCATAGGCGGACACAAGGGAGTAATGAAAACCTACCAACGTATCGCCCAATTATATTATTGGAAAAATGTAAAAAGGGACCTAGAACGCTTCGTCAAATGTTGCGTTCACTGCCAACGTCGGAAATTGGTACGAGTCAAACACCGCGAACCGATGGTGATCACCGACACCCCGTCGGACTCGTTCGAAAAAATATCCATAGATATATATGGCCCGCTACCCGTCACTCGATCGGGCCACAAAAATATCCTCACGATCCAAGACAACCTAACAAAATATTCGGTGGCAATACCTCTAGCCGAAACAACGTCGAAAGACGTTGCGTCACCGCTCGCCACCAAATATATCTGTGTATATGGAGCACCGAGAGTCATCATCTCCGATCAAGGACGGAATTTCATCAGCGAAATCTTCAAGGAATTCGCGAAAATATTCCGCATCAAACATTACAGCACAACTGCCTATCACCCGCAGTCCAACGGATCGGTGGAACGGAGTCATCACGTGCTCACCGAGTACTTAAAACAATACATCGGCCTACACCGCGAATGGGACTACTGGATACCATCAGCAATGCTATCATACAACACAAGCACGCACGAAGGTACAAAGTTCTCCCCGTTCCAACTTGTATTCGGGAAAACAGCCCGGATACCGTCTCAATTCAATTACGAAGCCAAGGATCGTACATACGATGACTACTTCATCGACCTGACGATGAAATTAAGAGCTTGGAACGATTCTGCGAGAAGCAATTTAATCTCTGCTAAACACCGATCGAAGAAATATTACGACCGTAGGGTCAAACGCCACGCTTATCGAGTCGACGACTATGTATGGCTCGAAAAAGCAGTGATAACTGGAAAATTCGATGACGAATACGTAGGACCCTACCGCGTCCTAGAAATACTGCCACGAAATAATATCAGGCTAAGGATCAAGCCCGGCAAAAAAAGAACAGTACACGTAGACAAAGTGAAACCGTATCACGATAAAAAAAAAAAAAGAAAGGAGAGAAAACAGAACAAAAATTATGTAGAGATGTTTTACATGAATAAGTAGACACACATTGTTCAAGAATCAGCGCGGTAACGTGCGCTCGCTCGAGCTGCCGCTGCCCGGCAGCACCTCCCGGCCGAGTCCGGTGAGGCCGACGCGCGCGCACCAGCTCTCATCCGAGGCGGCACGGGTTACGTGTCTTGGCTTGTCGGCGTGCGCTCAACTCGGACTGCTCATTATTATCATTGTCAGTGTTAAACGGTGTCCCTCATTTTGACGTGCCTTCAAACGTACACCGTTCGAACGTACACAGGTTCATCGTAACACAACTGAATCTCACATTTCATGAAATGGCACACGGCGTTCAAGCTTACACGACGAATTTATAACAAACGATTTTCCGACACATTACAAACCGTACACCGCAAATTTACAATACTTCGAAAAGCTTTCACATTTTAAATGAACACATTCAGAATTTAACAACATTATTTTGTAACAATTGTGAAATGTAACAACGTCGAAAGCTTACAAGCGAAATTTGTAACAGACGTTGAATCTTAGACCCGTGCAATCTTACACGAGTGAATAGGGAAGGGGGTGGATCGAAAATGCCGCTGATGAGAACCACGGCTATTATGTGGGTTAAATGGACTTCACAGCAGGCAATGTTCGCACGGTAACCCTGGAAAGTCCATTTAACCTGCATAGCAGCAGTGGTTCTCATCCGCGGCAGTCTCGAGCCGCCCCCTTCCCTGTCCACCCGTGTAAGATTGCACGAGTGTAAGATTCAATGTCTGTTACAAATTTCACGTGTAAGCTTTCGAAGTTGTTACAGTTGGCGATTGTTACAAAATAATATTGTCAAATTCTGAATGTCTTCATTTTAAATGTGAAAGCTTTTTGAAGTGTTGTAAATTTGCGGTGTACGGTTTGTAATTTGTCGGAAAATCGTTTGTTACAAATTCGTCGTGTAAGCTTGAACGCCGTGTGCCATTTCATGAAGTGTGAAATTCAGTTGTATTACGGCGAACCTGTGTACGTTTAAACGGTGTACGTTTGAAGGCGCCTCCTCATTTTCGGTTACGCTCAAATTCGGTCTGCTCATAATTTATATTGTCCGCGGCCAGCTCATCACAGTACGGTGTTCATTGTTCATTTTTGTTGTTATTGAAAATAAATGGTATTTTCATTATTGTTAATCGTGTGTGTGCGCGCATTATTTTTCCCCCTCTCCCGTTCGCTATAACAAACTGCCAACGCTCACGAACACACATATATAAACAAATATACCTATGTCTATATAATGTGACGCGGTATTTTTGGGGTCGCGTCCCAGATCCTCGTAAACTCCAGGATTTGGCGAGCACACGGGACCTACCTTGTCGCTGAGAGTCCCAGGCGATCTCAAGGGCAAAAATTACTGTGGAAACAAAATATTAATTCCCCAGGAATTTATTTTTATTGTTTTTCGGGACCATCGAGAGCTGAGCTGACCACCGCTGCGGACTATCGACTGCATGGCTTTGCTTCTTTCGCCTGCTTGCACGCTTTGCTTTTCACCGATTCGTTGCATCATCTTGGGCGCAGGATTTCCGTAAGTCGCAGCCTGATGAATGCCACTGACGAGGACATCCGGTACCACTGAATCGACGGGAGAGGCCGATCTTCGACGCGCTGCATATTAAGCGATAAGCGACGAATTTGAATATAGGTTGCGCGCGTCAAATTAGTTACCTGAGGTAGGCCTTGTCGGGAGAGGCGCCAGGTACCAAACACCGGACAGAAATCGGGAAAAGTGGGGAGCGAGAGATAACGCGAGCGAGGCGGCGAGCACGTTACCGAAAATGAGGTCGGGACTCTCTTTTGTGAAGCGACGGAGATACGACGCGTGTGCTCGCCGTGTGCCAATTTTCGTGCCAAACAATCGAGGGATTTTGGAGATCTGTTCCCGTGGTACGATTAACCCGAGGACGTTTTATCGAGCCATTCTGCGGATATTTTCTTTCCGGATACTTTGGAAGGGCGGAGGATAGCGGTACCGGCAAGGATTATCCCGATTTCCACCAGTTCTCGCGGTAAGACTTTTGATTCTCGGGGAAAATAATTATCGGACGCGCGTTCGTGCATCGGTTTTGTGCGCATATTGTCGAGCGTGCCCGCGACTCGATCGCGGCGTGGAGTTCCGTCCCGGAGCAAACCAAGACCTTATGTTTCCTTCGATCATTTTTCGTGTTTTCATTCTTGGGGAATTCTCTGTCACCGTCTTATCTGTATTTCGGGGATCATAAGTGCCGGGAATTGGACGGCCTCTCGCCGCACCGCTACCGTGAAAATCGGAGAGATCGCCTGCGCGTGATTTGCGTTGAGCGGAGGAGAGTGAGTGTTTGGCGTGGCGTGTAGGTTTCGAGCTCGCGCGGGCTAATAAACGTAGGCCTTCCTTCGCGGCTGAGGACGTCGAAAAGGCATCGCGATATTATATTTACGGGTCTCGAGACCGCCGCTGATATCTGTTTCTTGGTTCGTGGCGTTTTCTTGTGCATTGTTAATCGGATTAATTTTTCGGGGACGTATCGCTCCGAAAGCATTCGCGAGGCGCGCCTGCACGCCGGAATTGTGTGTGTGTGTGTGTGTGTGTGTGCGCGCGGCGTAACATCGCCCTTCGTGCGACGGCGACGATCGGACAGCGGTACAGTCCGGCCGATAATTGCGTTCTAGTAGGAAAAAGTAGGCCTGGTCCGTTATTATTTAATTTTCGGTTTTATTATTATTTCATCGGTCATTGGTTAACCGTATTTCAGGCATCGCTTATTGTTGATTAATATCTTTTTTCCTGCAACTTTTTGGATTATTATTGTTCTTCCCGGGCCAGGGTTTTCTGTCACGCGTAGTAAATTCAAACCGGTGAACTGAGTAGCTGGGGCGAATTTAGCAGGGCCAATTTTGTGCGCGGTTTTTTTTGTGTGTCGAATCATAATAAATTGAGTGGCTTTGGCCGGATATTTTTCGCATATTTGTCTGCGTTGAGCGAATTTTCACCGCCCACACCCCTACCCCCTACCCTCGCCTAGCTGCAGCTGCCGGAGCAGTGAGAGCGCGTGTTTCCTTCAACATCGGTACCGACCGTGGCGATTAATCAGGTAATCGGCTGACGCCCAATTAAATTAAATAAAACGGTCGAGAGCCACGCCGTTGGTGGCCAAAAATTTATCTTTGGGACGTTCGGGGAAACATTGGCGGTCGCAAGTGGCGCCCAACGTGGGTCCCGAAGTGAAAATATATTATTTTTTTTTTTTGAAAATCGTTGTTTTCGGTCTTTCGGCATTTTTTCCCCTCGTTGGTTTATTTATTGGTCGTTTTAATTATTGACGTATTTACTTAGTGATTTTTTTTAGTTAATTAATTAATTTATTTATTTGACAATTTTTACATCTCGACTTAATTGTTTATTTCCATTTTAGTCATTGACTATTTTATTTAATTATATTTTTTATTGTTGACTGATTTCCCTATTGATACTTTGGTTTTTTTATTTTAACTTGACTTTTTATATTTTTCTTATTGACCTTTTATTTCTCGACTCATTTGATTATTGCTGTTTTAATTATTGATTGATTTTCTATTTTTATTTTTTTGACTATTAGATATTAGAAGTAATTTTATTTATTGACTTTTAGGTAATTAATTGATGTATTTTATTGACTCTTTAGATTTTCGTTGATTAATTTTGACCGATTGTTTAGTTGTTAATTGTTAGGCCGTGCGTGGAATTTTTGGCGCGGACTGTATCGCTTCGCGTCTTCGCTCGCCGGGCGAGAGTTTACATTTTTTGGCACGTTTGGGCTGATCGGTTGTTCGGCTGGGGCTCGAATTGGAGATTTTGGTCGAGTTCCAGTATAGGTACCGAATTAGCATTGTCGCCAGATATTCGTGAAAATACTTTAGAAGAATAATTCGGGTGGTCAAGGCCGCGGATATTCGGGTCAGCGACGACTTGGCGCTCGGAGGCCTCCACGGGTCGCGCACGACGTGTCGGATACGTTGACAGATTTTGGGTTTATTTTTTTGTTTTTTATTATCGTTTTTTTTTCCTTCAAGCTTTGTTTAATTTTGTTTTACGGTTATCTTCGATTTTTCGTTTGTTATCTTTATTAGTATTTTTCTTTCTTTTTTTTTCCCTTTCTCGATTTTCTGCTCAATTTCGGTTGTATTATTTCCGATTCTCACCTTTAATTTAATATTTCTATTATTTTTGTTTTTTCCTAATTTTCACCTTTCGGATTATTTTTGACGTTTACGCGTATTTTAATTTTTCTTTTTTCTCCTCCTTCTGACTATTTTCGATTTTTCGCTCAACTTTCTTCTTTATATAGTTTTTTTGGGTTTTTTGTTATTTTTATTTTTGCTCTCCTATTATCTGGTCGACGTCCGTCCGCGAATCGATGTGTGCCCCGGTTGGCCAATCGATTCAATTCTGTCGGTTTACCCGATTTTGATTCTGGTGTACCGCGGGGTTCGCCGCTGTCGTGTGCGCCCCAGCCGAGCGGCTCTGCGGCTTCCGTTAGCCTTTAAGAATTATTTATGCGATTCTTGTGCCTTGTTTTTATTCAATTTTTGTAAATTATTTTGTTGTGTGCTTTGCTTGTCTCGCCCGAGGCTCGCGTTTTTTCCGTGGCGCGGATCCGCTGCCTGGGAAGCGTCGGGATTTTCGGCGAGTTTTCGCTTTGTTTCAGGTGCGCTGACACATCCTGCCCGGACATCCACCGGTAGGTGCTAGTTTTAAGCCGTGACCTCGGTGTTCTGGTAGCGGGGTGGGGGGGGGGGCGGTCAGCGCAGCGGTTAATTAGTTAGGGTTGGAATTTTAGTTAGGGTTAGTTTATTTATTGATGTTTCGCGATTTCTTTTAATGATCGGATTTTATTTATTGCCGTTTTTATTGATTGATATTTCTATTGAATGAGATTTCTATTTATCGATGTTCTTATTTCTTAACATTTTTTTTTATTCATCGTACCTTTTATTAATTGATATTTTTACTTATTGATATTTCTGTTTACTGATCTTTCATTCCTTGACTTATTTATTTATCGTTCCTTTTATTGATTGACATTATTGCTTATTGACATTTTCATCTACTGACATTTCTTTTACGTAGTGGTATTTTTATTTATTGACTCTTTTATCTAGGGTCTATTTAATTATCGATATTTTACTTCTTATTATTACTTCTATTGACGATATTAATTATTGATTTTTATTTATTTTTTTTAAATTATTTTATTTCTTTTCCCTTTTCTTTTATTTCACGCTATACTGCGCTGATACGGTACTGATTTAGATTTATACGCTGCTTGTTCGCTTTATTTTATTGTTTTTCCTTGCGCTTACGCTTCGTGGCTTTCTCTCTCTCTCGCTTCGGCCTTCGCACGCTTATTTTCTTTTTCCCTCGTCGACATGGAGAACTACCGACACGGAGCTCGACTCTTGGCGGAATTGGAGCGACTCTCGACTGACCATCTGCAGTTTGAGCTCGAGACTCGCGGATTGCGCCTGGATAGGTCGCGACAGATGATGGTCGTGCGTTTGTACGAAGCCATGTTTCCGATAGCCCACATGGACGTCGATCAAACGATGTTCGGTAACGGACGCTCGCACGGGACGTCAGGAATCGGTGCCGGAAATGGGAGTGTAGCGATACCGATTTCCCCGGAACGCGAGGGGGCCAGTCGGCCGGGAGCTGCTCGTCCCGAGGCTTCTAACAGCCTCGAATTGGCATCCTTTCGGAGCGGCGCGGCGGGTGGCTCAGCGAGCGGACTTACTCAAGAAGGATCTGCGTCGTGCCACTACCCTCCGCCGGTGAATCCAACGAACGACCCCGTCGGAAACCAGGCGAACAACAGCGTCGGGAGTATTTTGAGGAATAGTCGCGCTACTCTCGACGCTCCGAGTGACCACCTCGCGAGTCAAGGAATGAACGAACGACCGCGGTTGGACGATCTGGAGGCGCCGCGACGTTTTGAAAATTTTAATCGTTCGGTACCAGGGTATGTGACGGGTCACCCACCTATTAACGTCGTGCATTTCAATCGAACTGTGCCGGTATTTCCACAGCCATCGGGACGGTTCGTAAACCCGAACCCTCCGGAGCCGATGTATCCGGTGGATTATCGTTGGCCAAGCCCGGGACCGGAAGTACCACCGTTTAGGCGTTCGCAGTTCTCAAGCGGTGCTCCGCGCTTCCCTGGTGGCGCGCGCTCGGATCGTGATCCGCCACCGGGCCGATCAGTGAGTTTTGCGGCGGAACCGAGCATGCCACACCGATCTTCGCCGATCTCGCAAGAGGCGTCGGGGGGCTGGGGATCCGGGTGCCATAACCCGCCGGCGAACTATCCGGACCACGGGCGTGTTAACGACGCATCGCATTACGGCGTTGCGGGAAGCGGACGCGATCAGGGCGAATCCTAGCTCGGGGAATCGAGTTTTGGACGGTATCCCGCCAGTTCCCGCTCAGGCTTTGCCGGTTATGGTCGTGGCCAGCAGGAATCCCTGAATACCGGGATGTCCGCTTATAACACGATGCGGAAGTGGGATTTTAAGTTTTCGGGAGCTCGCGGCGAAGACGTTGAGAAATTTTTATCGCGCATCGAGGAAGGGCGTCGATTGGTGCCGGTATCGGACGCCGATTTATTGAGCTGCATCCCTTTCTTCTTATCGGGGATTGCGCGTATTTGGTTCCGGAGCGGAAGAATGCGCTACCCCACATGGTCGGACTGTGAGGCCGCGTTTCGCACGAGATTTTGCGATCCGACGCTGCAGTTCTCGCTACGCGAAGAGATCCTGAGACGTACACAGGGGGCGGAGGAGCCCGTTTCCGATTTTCTCACCTGCCTGAGGGCGATGTTCGAGCGTGTGGTACCGCCAATGCGAGAATCAGAGCAGCTCGATTACGCTCATCGCAATATGTTGCCTCGGCTGCAGATTGCCATCATGCGGGCGGACGTTTCCACCTTCGAATCGCTGAAGAGGATGGCGACCATGGCCGAGAGGGGTTACCGAGCGGGGCAATATTACCACGCTCCTCCCACACCGGAGAGCTCCCTGTACCCTGATCTGGCATACCATCCGCCGGTACAGAAGCAGAGAACAAAAGCGGTGGGATTCACTGTTGCGGATGTAGACTCGGGAACGTCGAGGCATGGCGAATGTGGTGGGCATGAGTGTAAGCAGCCTGCGCGTGAGGACAACTATCCCCGTGTTCAGGGCTCGCACCCCTGTTATTATGTGCAGCCAGCCGCAGGTACCAAGGTCAACACGGTACCGACGACACCACCAAGATCGGCACTAGCTACGAGACCGGCTACGCCCAAACGCGCGCGAACCCCGACGAGAACGCAGGACCCGGCTCGCCCTTCTGTCCGGTCACCAAGGGCACAGGCGACGCCGTCAGCCACCGCGCTGCCCTTCACGACCGTGCCGGAAGTGGCTCAGAGATCATCGGATGCACCGGCAGCGCGGCGACCGATCACTTGTTTTAATTGCCCCCAGCAGGGACATATATCCCGAGGATGTACGGCTCCGAAGCGCACCCGATGCTATAACTGCGGCAAGGAGGGAGAGACGACACGAACCCCTCACGACTGCAAGGGAAACGCGAACGGGGATTGTCAATAGAGGCCGCCACAATTCCTTCAACCTCGGAAAAGGCCATTACGGCAGTACAGAAAATTTCGCTTTGTCTCTGCGTCGAATTATGTCACGCCGTAAGAGATCCTGACGCACCGCGAACTGTTCTCGTGGTGTTACTCGATTTTTTCGGGGAGGTGCTGCCTGCCCGTCTCCTGTTAACCGCGCGAAAGGGATTTATACGGACGAAAACACCTGATCGTCCGTGTATCATCGAATCGGTTGAGTTTCCGGTTAAACTTCAGTAGCGCGAGCAAGCCCTTGTGGCTCGGGTTAGTGAAGAATTGCCGGTACCGTTACTACTGGGTCTGGATTCACTCGCACGTTTGCAAATTGTTGTAGACCATGTACGTCGCGTATGGTATTTTAGCGGAGATTTGACGAATCAATTTCACTTCGCGACGGTAGACGGACCCGATCGCGTCGATTTTTGCGCTCCTATCGCCGATTTAAACACTGATGAAACGAAGAGGCTCGAGAGCTTTCTTCAGGAACACATACCTCGGCTCCGAAAAGCACCAGGGGTGACGACGCTCATCGAACATCGGTTGGAGGTGGGGAATAGTGCTCCCATTAAACAGCGGTATTATCCGGTCACGCCGATTATTATGCGAGCCATGTACGATGAGGTAGACCGAATGCTGGCCGTCGGCGTGATCGAGCCTTTCCGGAGCGATTGGAGCAGTCCTGCTCTCATGGTGAGGCAGGGGGAAAAATACCGATTTTGGTCTAGACCTCCGGAAGGTAAACAATGTGACGAAGAAGGATGCATATCCCTTGCCCCGGATGGACGATATTCTTGACCGACTCCGCACGGCTCGATATATTTCGACGATCGACTTAAGCAAAGCCTTCCACCAAATTCCGCTGGGCGAGGATTCTCGCGAGATTACAGCTTTTACGGTACCTGGAAAAGGGCTGTTTCAATTCAAACGTATGCCGTTCGGGCTTACGAATGCGCCGGCGACGTTTCAGCGTTTGCTGGACCGACTCATCGGTCGTGCAATGGAGCCGCATGCATTCGCCTATCTGGACGATGTTATCGTTATCTCGGAAGCCTTCGACGAACATCTGAAAATCTTAGCGGATGTTTTCGAGCGCATTTTATCGGCCGGACCTTTAATTAACCCGGAGAAATGCGATTTCTGCTGTCGCGAGGGTAAGTACTTGGGCTTCGTGGTCAACCGTGAGGGGTTGAGAGTCGATGCCGAAAAGACTGTCGCAATCAAAGAATATCCTGAGCCAAGGAGCGTCGCGCAGATCCGACGATTTTTGGGCATGACTTCCTGCTACCGAAGATTTATACCGAATTTCGCAACGGTGGCCGAACCACTGACACGATTGACCCGGAAAAAACAAGCCTGGGTATGGGGTGAGGAGTAACAGACTGGATTTGATGCCCTGAAGGAGGCTTTGACGTGGCCTCCGGCCCTCGCGAGACCAGATTTCTCGAAGCAGTTTACGCTGCAGACCGACGCCAGTAGTATAGGACTCGGTGCGGTTTTAACACGGGAATCGGACGGCATAGAACACCCCATAGCTTTCGCCAGTCGAACCTTGTCGAACGCCGAAAGAAATTATACCGTGACCGAGCAGGAGTGCTTGGCGCTTCTCAGGGCGGTCGATAAATTCCGGATGTATCTGTACGGGTACCGATTCCGGGTTATCACGGATCACGCAAGTTTGCAGTGGCTTCGGAACGTGAAGGATCCGACAGGACGACTCTCGAGATGGGCGCTTAGCATGATGCGGTACGATTTTGAGGTCATTCACCGTAAGGGTGCCCTGAATCATGTACCGGACGCACTCTCGAGAATGTTTGAGTCAACGCCTTCCGAAGAATCGAAAGACCTTGCCGAGCCGAGAGTCTGCGAGGAAATATGGGTGATGCTGGACGATACCGTACCGGAGGTAACGCCAGAGCAATGAGAGGATCCCTGGTACGTTCGACGACGGCGAGAGATCACCGAAAACCCAGACCGATTTCCGGATTGGAGGATCGACGGGGAGATGTTCGTACGTCGCCGCATCGAACGTTAACTTCCGGCGGGGATGGAAGACTCGGAATGGAAACTAGTGATTCCTAAGGCGGCGCGCGAGCGAGTATTGAGAGAAAGTCACGATGCGCCGCAAGCGGGCCATCTCGGTACCGATAAAACGTTTCGGCAAGTCGCTTATTCAAACTATTGGCTGCGATTATACACCGAGGTCGCGCGGTATGTACAGCGTTGTGAGGTGTGTCAGCGCACGAAATCCGTGCAGCGTTCGCCCTTAGGCATGATGGGCCAACGAGTGGTTGAGGGGCCGTGGACGGTCGTGGCCGCGGACATTATGGGACCTTTTCCCCCTAGCCGCTCGGGTTACGTGTACGTATTAGTTATACAGGACTCGTTTAGTAAATGGGTCGAATGTTGTCCCTTGAGGAAGGCTACGGGAAATAAAATCAAAGAAGCCCTTGAGGAGCTTGTCTTTTCTCGATGGGGAACACCGGAAGTCCTTCTGACCGATAACGGTACCGAATTTGTTAATCGGAGTCTGTGGGCTTTAGCCGAGGAGTATGGCATTTGTCACGCTACGACTCCTCCCTATCACCCGCAGGCTAACCCGGTCGAGCGGGTAAATCGGGTGTTGAAGACGATGATCGTAGCCTTCATTAAAAATGATCATAGAGCTTGGGACGCGCACTTATCAGAATTTCGATTTGCTTTTAACACCGCGCATCATTCGTCCATCGATAATAGTCCGGCTTATTTGAATCTGGGAAGAATGCCCCGGCCGCATCGCTTCTATCGGCGTGAGGGGAATGATCGAGTCTTGGTCCCGTTGTCTCGCGATGATTGGTCCGCTCACATGCGTGAGTTGGAAGCGTTGCGCGAGAAGGTACGCTACGACCTCGAGGAGGCTTATCAGAATCAGTCCGCCCAATATAACAAACATCGCTCGGTACCGAATTTTGCGCTCGGCGATAAAGTGTGGCGACGTCAGCGCGTACTATCCTTGGCCACCCAACACATGGCCGCGAAGCTCGCGAGTAAATATTTCGGGCCGTTTGTTGTAACCAGGATAATATCTCCTGTTGTACTCGAGCTTTCGGACGAGGCAGTAAAATTGTGGGTAAGTCCTCCGTCGAGGACCTGAAAATTGATCATGCTCCGCTCCACAGCGATGACACCGGAGGCGGCCGCACGCCTGATTGCCCTGCTGGGTCCAACGCTCCACCAGGCACTGATGGCGAGAAGGACGACGCCCGAGCGAGCCCTGGCGGCCGAGATTCACCGGCTCCTCGAAGAGGCTTACGTCGCCGCGGACTTCAGCCTACCAATTCAGGGAGACCGTAATGCCGGTCCCATTGTTCGAGGGATTCTGGAGCGATGGGAGGAGGAAGTCGTCGAACCGGAGGCGGAAGAAACCTTCGATGACCGATCCGAGTCGACGTCGAGTGAGGTCGATGAGGAAGGGGACGACGAGGTGGGTGGCGGTACCGGTGACGAGACGTTAGCCATCGTCGGTGCTTCCAGCGTGGCACCGGAGGCCGAGTTGCCGCCGCTTCTGCCCATTTTCGGAGGCCTCTGGGGACCGTACGGGCCATTCGAACCTCGTGGACGGTCGAGACTGCCACCGGCTGGGCGAGGAAGGGCCCGATCGTCGGGGCGCGGCCCGACGGTTCAGGAACCCACCCCTCCGGGACGAGAAGGATCTCCCCAAATCGGCTGGGGGGCCGTTAGACGACCGGAACCACCGGTCGAGGTGGCACGACCGCCGCTGGGTGTCTTTCCCCGACCGCGTTCTGGGGATACATCGGCGCGGTGTTTCAACTGCGGAAAGATCGGACACCTCCGTCGAAAATGCGAGATCCGGTGCCGTGAGGACCTTTATTGTTTTAACTGCGGGCGGGACGGTTACTCTATGTCCGATTGCCCGCGATGCAGTGCGTGGTGGCACTCCGCCGGGGGCACTTTTAACGCCGCTACCCGGGACCCGCGACTGTTGGAGCAACGGAGGAGGGAAGCGGGGCGACCCCAGTTCGAAGAACGGACGGAGCGGAGTGTCGCTAGGAGGGAGTCGAGTGACTCGAGCGACGAAGAATAAGCCGTTGACACCTCGGATATTCGCTCCGGAGTTTTTTTCTCGCGCTAATTGTTTGTTTCCTTTTTTTTTCTCTTTTTTTTGTAACGTATTTCTTTTCGGTTCTTTGATTCATCGTCCGTTCGAAACAAGGACGATTTTCCATTATTTTTGTTCATTTCTGGAATTTCCCGTTTATTGCTGCTTTTATCTCCTTCCCCTCGATTTATCGTCGCTGACGAAACGAGGAAAGCCGACTAAATTCTATTATTTTTGTAATTTTGAAGTACCGAGCGTTCGGTGAGTGTGAATAAATGTAATACTAACGCATCGATGTCCGCTTTTTCTCGCATGATATCTCTCCATGATTGTATTTGCTGATTTGTCTCGCTATATTTGCTTAACGACGCCTTGAGATCCCCTGGGACTGAACTTGTATCACCCGTCGAACTTCGTCTTTATTGTCCGACCCCGAATCAGAGGTTTTACGGCCAAGGACGGCCTTGCCGGAGGAGGGGAATCGTTGTGACGCGGTATTTTTGGGGTCACGCCCCAGATCCTCGTAAACTCCGAGATTTGGCGAGCACACGGGACCTATCTTGTCGCTGAGAGTCCTAGGCGATCTCAAGGGCAAAAATTACTGTGGAGACAAAATATTAATTCCCCAGGAATTTATTTTTATTGTTTTTCGGGACCATCAAGAGCTGAGCAGACCACCGCTGCGGATTATCGACTGCATGGCTTTGCTTCTTTCGCCTGCTTGCACGCTTTGCTTTTCACCGATTCGTTGCATCATCTTGGGCGCAGGATTTCCGTGAGTCGCAGCCTGATGAATGCCACTGACGAGGACATCCGGTACCACTGAACCGACAGGAGAGGCCGATCTTCGACGCGCTGCATATTAGCCGATAAGCGACGAATTTGAATATAGGTCGCGCGCGTCAAATTAGTTACCTGAGGTAGGCCTTGTCGGGAGAGGCGCCAGCTACTGGACACCGGACAGAAGTGGGGAAAAGTGGGGAGCGAGAGATAACGCGAGCGAGGCGGCGAGCAGGTTACCGAAAATGAGGTCGGGAGAAGCGCCAGGTACATACCGGACACCGGACAGAAATCGGGAAAAGTGGGGAGCGAGAGATAACGCGAGCGAGGCGGCGAGCACGTTACCGAAAATGAGGTCGGCATTCTCTTTCGTGAAGCGACGGAGATACGACGCGTGTGCTCGCCGTGTGCTAATTTTCGTGCCAAACAATCGAGGGATTTTAGAGATCTGTTCCCGTGGAACGATTAACCCGAGGACGTTTTACCGAGCCATTCCGCTGATATTTTCTTTCCGGATACTTTGGAAGGACGGAGGATAGCGGTACCGGCAAGGATTATCCCGATTTCCACCAGTTCTCGCGGTAAGACTTTTGATTCTCGGGGAAAATAATTATCGGACGCGCGTTCGTGCATCGGTTTTGCGCGCATATTGTGGAGCGTGCCCGCGACTCGATCGCGGCGTGGAGTTCCGTCCCGGGGCAAACCAAGAGCTTATGTTTCCTTCGATCATTTTTCGGGTTTTCATTCTTGGGGAATTTTCTGTCACTTTCATATTTGTATTTCGGGGATCATAAGTGCCGGGAATTGGACGGCCTCTCACCGCCCCGGTATCGTGAAAATCGGAGAGATCGCCTGCGCGTGATTTGCGTTGAGCGGAGGAGAGGGAGTGTTTGGCGTGGCGTGTAGGTTTCGAGCTCGCGCGGGCTAATAAACGTAGGCCTTCCTTCGCGGCTGAGGACGTCGAAAAGGCATCGCGATATTATATTTACGGGTCTCGAGACCGCCGCTGATATCTGTTTGTTGGTTCATGGCGTTTTCTTGTGGATTGTTAATCGGATTAATTTTTCGGGGATGTATCGCTCCGAAAGCATTCGCGAGGCGCGCCTGCACGCCGGAATTGTGTGTGTGTGTGTGTGCGCGGCGTAACATCGCCCTTCGTGTGACGGCGACGATCGGACAGCGGTACAGTCCGGCCGATAATTGCGTTCTAGTAGGGAAAAGTAGGCCTGGTCCGTTATTATTTCATTTTCGTTTTTATTATTATTTCATCGGTCATTGCTTAACCGTATTTCAGGCATCGCTTATTGTTTATTAATATCTTTTTTCCTGCAATTTTTTTTTGGATTATTATTGTTCTTCCCGGGCCAGGGTTTCCTGTCACGCGTAGTAAATTCAAACCGGTGAACTGAGTAGCTGGGGCGAATTTAGCAGGGCCAATTTTGTACGCGGTTTTTTTTTGTGTCGAATTATAATAAATTGAGTGGCTTTGGCGGGATATTTTTCGCATATTTGTCTGCGTTGAGCGAATTTTCACCGCCCACACCCCTCTACCCTCGCCTAGCTGCAGCTGCCGGAGCAGTGAGAGCGCGTGTTTCCTTCAACATCGGTACCGACCGTGCTGATTAATCAGGTAATCGGCTGGCGCCCAATTAAATTAAATAAAACGGTCGAGAGGCACGCCGTTGGTGGCCGAAAATTTATCTTTGGGACGTTCGAGGAAAAATTGGCGGTCGCAATAAATATACGTATACAAGTGTGTAATATTAAACCGAATAAAAATTAAGCAAATAGGAATAAGAGAAGCCAGCTGACCACCGGTGAGGTGAGCGCTCGACGGATCGGTCGTATCACGTTACTACTACCCGATAACCACCGACGCCGGCCTTCGCGTTGAGTCGCAACCTCGGACGCGCGCGGAGGCGAAATAAAAAAATAATAATAAAAAAATAATAATAAGTAAAATAATAATAATAATAATAATAATCCCAAAATAATCACCGTTTAGATAATCAGGTTTAAGAACTACCCTGTAAAATAGGACACGTAGAAAGAGGGATACAAATCCTGGAAATAAGTTCGATGTGAACATACATACATACGAGTGCACAAGAGAGCACTAGCACTGACTATACATCGCCGTATTCGAGTATAGTTCAGGCTACGACGGGCGCGCGAGAGCGACCGCAGCACGGAGTATGGATTCGCCACTTTGTCTATACTCTATGCTCGAAGCGCAAGCCTGCGCCACACACACACGCGCACAACACATGTGTACGCCGGCACACTGCCGATGAGGCGTGGCGCTCACACCAAGGGGCATAGCATGACGAAGCCCCATGCCGTACTCTGACAGGGCAGGTTGCGCCCATGCGGCAACCATCCTTGTCACCAGCCACGGCCCGCGCTCCGCCGACTCACTCCAACTACCGACAAGTGAGCCCCCCGGACTCCTCGTCCCGCTTTTCGCATCCGTCTTGTGCGGCCGTTCGAGTCTTCGGCGTGCCAACCAGCATGTCCAACCAGAGCACGGCATTGCTGTGTCAAAAAGTGTGTGTGTCAACCACCACATCTCCTTGCCGCCGCGCGAGCCTTATGTATGACTTGCTGCATCTCTCTCCCTCTCATAGAGCAACACGAAGCGCACCCCGCACCTGCCGAAGAGCAGATAGGGAACCTCCCGAATACCCAGCGGAGACTGGGGAGGCGATTACTCGCCTCGGAGAAATATACACCCGTTTATAGTATGATATGATGCAAAAAAAAAAAACCTGCAGCTATCGGAAATGAATTTCGAAAATTCTTCGAACCCCGACTCCAAAACCCAGAGAACCCAGTGGGAACTGGGGAGGCGAACACTCGCCTCGGAGGTTTTACGGGTTAAAAAAAAAAAAAGAGAGAGAAAGTCACCTTTTCGTTCCAACTCGCTGTGCAGTTAAGGCAGTAGTCTGCTTTAGGAGCTGAAAAAAAGCGTTTTTTCAACAATTTTTTTGAAAGGGAAGGAAATGATTGCGGTAAACGAAATTTTGAGACGATAGTATATTATATTCAAGCTTTAAAAAACAATTTTTATTATTACAAATTATTGAAATTTGCCAAAGTTGTAACGATTTTTCTGGGGCGCCTGGAGTGTGCACTCGTAAATCGGTGCCGGTGATGGAGGTCGTGCGATGCGTCTGAAACAGTGGAACCAAATTTTTTTTTAGTTTTTATAAGTTCCTTTTCTATATGAACTAAAAAAATACCGAAGAAATGACGAAATTCCAAATTTTTTCGAAGTTTGAAAAAAAAAATTCACTTTTTTGAAAAAAAAAATTCACTTTAAGTTGCAAAACAAGTAATTTAAATAGTACTTTTGTCCAACTTTTTTAGTTCAAATAGAAGATAATTCAATACTGAAGCTAGATCACTTTGGTTTTTTTCGATCGGACATATATTGTTTTTACTATCGCCGGCACCGTTTTCCAAAACTTGTGAAAATGAAAACTCGAGAAAACGGGCTGTAAAGTTTTCGGTCCAAAAAAATGTAAGTTTTTGGATACTTACACTAATTAGATGTTAATCGGCTACCCCGGGCCATACAATAATCCTTCCTCTTCTTCAAAAAACTCGTTTTGGCGGAGGCTTTCCGATCTTCGAGCTGTACGAGCCTCCTTGCTGGAAAGTGATGCGCGCCGGTTCTCCCGCGTTATGCGCTCAGCATCGACGGTGTCAGCAAAATTTTTGCATTGCTGCCCGATGACAATATCAAGGAGCTGCATGGTAGAAAGCACAGCTGAATAACCTTCGTTGAAAATGCCTGTAGCCATATTTGCTGCTATTTCGACGATTTTATAGCCGGAATTTACGTGTTTCGGATTTAGGCGCCACACAATCGAATTGAACGATTCGTTCGAATTTCGAGTGTGTCCGCCTAAGCACCGCGTCAATAAATCCTCATTTGAAAGATCATCGTAAATTGGACGAATGTGCTTCTCTACATTATCATTAATTAATCTTGCCGGGTGTTTGAAAGATGCCAGATTATTCGCCGCTTTAGCCTTGCGCCATTCGCACCAACTCTCCGGGCCTTCTGGACAATTTTTATGCCGAGGATTTTTATCGGTGGAACAATAATGGTCTAATGTTGCCATAATAGCTCTCTTCATACCTTCAACTGAGTTCACGTTTCGACGAATTGCCAGACCGTAGTAAATCGTCAATTTCTTGATGAGACTCTCCGTTAGCCCGTTCTTTCCTCCAAGTTTCTCGGTTGTTCTTTTATTCCGTAACCGAGTACCCATACGCTTTTGCACGTGTCCAACACACTCATTTTTCGTCACTGTGCACTCGTCCCCGAAAGGATTGCTATTTAAGATTCCAGTAAAAGTTTTGGAGTCGCCATCGCCGATATAATTACTGTACATAACTCCGAATTTCTCGACGGATCTCGAAAACATCTCTGTTATGGAATCTACCTCCATCTTCCCAGACGAACCTGTATGATTTGAGGAGCATGAGTCTTTATGATCCTCATACCACTCCTCAAATGCATCTTCATCTAAACTATTTTTATGTATGGTACACGAATGACAATAACCATTTTTTACAATCAGATCGATTACTTTGCCACTGTAGTATCCGATGAGCGTTGTTACACCGTACAAAGAAGTATAATCGCGCTTTTTCCACGATCCATCGCCCGAAACCTTCAAATGATTCGCAGGTCTTCCATGTTCAACGTTTTTTTCTTTCTCTTCCGTGACGGCTTTTTCGCAGGTACTCTCGAACAGTGTCTTCGACGCTGCGTACAAATGCTCAACGATTTGTTGATAAGTAGATTTTGTAAAACCTGCAGAAATATCCATAAGGCCGCAGAATACGTTTATCCCTTCTCGTCCGATACCAAGAAGCCTCATAACAAAAACAATCCGTCTGTTGATTTCGTAGCCGGTATTTATAAATGGTCCTGACTGGATTTCGCGTCGACCACACCTATACTGAACAACAATTTTAAATCCTAGGCCTCGATGACCGCTTTCTGCAAACGTTAATTTTTGTTTGCATGATCTGCAAATTGCGATTTCCGAAAGAGAGAGAAACACCGATATGAATTCAATAATGCGGTAGCAGTGCGATGAATGAATAATGATATCATCGCTGCTTGCTGCCTTCAACTTTTGCTCACTGCGACTCGTGTGTAAGTCTCCGTCGTCCGATGATACACTGGTAAAACGATTGCCGTGAAATTTTCGCTTTCGCGGTTCCGCAGCACGCTGTCTTTTACATCGATCACCTTTCGGGTAGCTCGACATTTCGATGTGCACTCGGCAAAATCAAAAATGAAACTGAA
The DNA here is from genome assembly GCA_963575735.1 of Amblyjoppa fuscipennis. Classification (NCBI taxonomy): domain Eukaryota; kingdom Metazoa; phylum Arthropoda; class Insecta; order Hymenoptera; family Ichneumonidae; genus Amblyjoppa; species Amblyjoppa fuscipennis. Next base: position 5,238,900 of record OY754497.1, read on the forward strand.
AGCTGACGCTACAAATAGCAGTGTAGAAGCCGATTCCGAGAGCTATAGTTTACCGTTATATTGTATACCGTTATCCCAACAACTACTCAACACAGACCTTCTAGAACCTCCAAATAATATTTCAAAGGACCGTTCAATGCTTTCAGGTATATACGAGTATAGTCAAACAATAGAATACACGAAGGGGTGGAGCGCGCGCGCTCGGGTCTGCCCGAGCATTCGCACCTGCTCGACGCTCGGCCACTAAAACTGATCTAGCTTCGAAAATATGTCAAATTGGCCTCTAAAATTTTGAGCACATATTCTTGGATAGTTTTGGAATAGATTTAAGACAAAAACGAAAAATCGATTTTTTGAAGCCTGTAAAGTAGACTACTGCCTTAAATCCGTAAAATGACACCTCGCTTCGTGACTGTTAGTTCAGCTATTATCACTATTGTTATTAGGATTATTGTCACTATTTTATCTCATTTTTATTTCAATATTTCATTGCTTATTTACTACTTAATTATTCATTATTCTTATTTCACTACCCCATTATTTATTCGTTATCTTATTATTCTCAATATTACTCCCTATCAATGCCTAAGCGGCCCCAACCCCTTCAGCCGCACCGCGAGGGTGAAGGCGGAAGGGAAGTAGCGACTGGAGCCGCATCAGGCAGCGCTCGGAATGCCAGTCCAGGGATGACTGATGGATATCCGTATCGCACAAGTAACACGTGACGAAACAATCGTTCTCGAATTCGGTTATCCTCTCGACCCACCCTCGATAACAGGCTGCCCACCCGAGGCACTCGCCTGTATTATCAGGGACCCGACATCGAGGGCGCAGGCGCGAAACAAATATTCTCGAAGAACGAACGAAAAATCGTCTTGTTGCTCCATAACGAAATCCGCGGCTCGACTAACGAGCATTCCTCACTCACGGTAATACGACGGCACGAGGATGCAACGCGACCCCCTTATCAGCGACATCTCATCAGGCGGATGCTGACCAGCATCCGCCACAGCCGACACGTGCGCAGAATAAAGGCCGCTGAAAACCTACGTCGAAGATTTCGCTATGAGCGAAACTCCGACGTAGGGGGGAGGGGGAGACAGCGGCTCCTCGAGGCACCTCCACGCCTACACTAATGTCGTCTTAGAACGAGGGGAAGGAAAAGGATAGAACACAGAATCCACATTTAAAATAATATAATTTTCCAAAAAAAAGAGGGGAGTCTACAAACAAAAATAATTTCAAAGTATAATAAACAATAACTTCCAAGATAATAAACGATAACCTCAAATATAATAGTAATATATAAAAGAAAAATAATATATATATATATTGTAACGGGACCAAATCCCTACCCTGTCGGGATTCGACGAGCCGAGGACGATAAAGTCGCGGAGCGATGTACCGACCCGAGCGATGGACAGCGAGCGAGGCGAGCGAGCGACGCGAATCTCTAGGCTCCGCCCAACCGGGGGGAGAGCGCGTATCCGCGCGCGCGATAAGACTTTTCGGACGTTGCAGCAAAAGGCAAAATTGAAAGTTAAGGATCCGTAGCCGTTGCACCGACGTCATGGATAACGGGACTCTCGCAGTGTACAAAAGCGAGACGAAGCCGCCGCTCGTGACCATTACACATTATCCTATCCTTGCGGAAACACCTGGATAAACCTACCTACCTATCCTGTATTAGTAAGCCCCAGACATCTCTGGCCCTTGTCTAATACTCCGTGAGAAAGAGACCACTTCCCTGCAAAAACAATAATTGTGAACGAAATGTGTTAGAGATAGCCCAACTCGCGTCGTCAGAACTTCGTAAATTAATAATTCGCAGCTTGAGCTAGCCAAGCTCGACGGCTACAGCCCATAGCCTGATACTCGGACCAATGGACTTAGAGAATAGAATAAACGAAGCGACTTAATTTAGCGAAAGTCAAATAAATTAATCGTAGTACAGACTGGACAGAGACGCATAACGGAGACAACGCTACACGATTCCTTCCCGAGCACATCAGCCGCTGGAGGAATCTCGTAGTATTCAATCGGACGAACGAAATCACCTGACGCAAAACCTTTTCTAGAGCAGTAGCATCCTTGAGCCAGGACAGCTCGACTCACCGGACGTCACGGGAAGGGAGTGAATAGTGCTTAAAGTTAGAATCAAAGAATAAAGAAATGTAATATCATCGTTCAGGAGAAATCCTGTGTGTCGAGACGGACGACAGAGATCCGATCATTTCTAGGCGCGTATCCACACGGCACGCACGGGCTGCTGAGGAACGTGAGTTAAAATCCAGACACACGAATAGACAGAAAGACAGAGACCCATCCATCCTGAACAATAGCCTCAATCTAACCGACCATCTAACCATAAATCCATTACCTATACCCTACCCAGACGCTGATGATGAAGAGAGTGACGGTCTCAGGACCTTGAAAATCAAAGAGCTCTGAAGCATCCTCCTCATTTCCAAAAATAAAAGCTCCTGATGAACTCACTTGCACGATTGCCTAGTGCACGAACCCGTGTTCGAGGAACAAGACCGACATAGCACGCCCGATAACGTGTCAGCGCGGTATTTCTTTATCGATGTAAGATCGAAAAACTCACAATATATATAATTTCAAATATAATAACCTTAAAAAAAATAAAAATAATAACATTTTCAAAAATATAATAAGTTCCGGAGGCTGGCTCCAGCGTCACTGGCCACTCCGGGGCAGCGCTCTGTACGCCGGAAAAGGCCGGGATGGGCGATGCGGGACAACGTAGTCCCATGTCTCGTCTACCGAATCGCTGTCGCTCTCTCCTGCAGGGCGCGGGTTAAAACCCGGCGGCACCCACCGCCCCGAGCCGAGGAGGTGCGCCTCGATTCGATAACCAGAGGGGAACTGAGCCCGGTGGAAGAGCTCAGCTACCCCCAATCCTCAGCCAGAGCGCCAAACGTCCCAGACCACTGCATCAATCTCCCGAAGAAATATTCGCCGGGACTGAATAATGGCCTGATGGTATGAACGTTCAGTCCGAACGCGCGTCCGCAGGCGATCGCCCAACGACCCCTAAAACAAAAGGAAATCCGAAGAATAAATAATAATATATATATATATTCTATGAAAGTTATAATAAATTAACTACCGATAAAGGTACTTACTCGGAAAAATGAAAAAGCGAAACTTCACCAATCCGAATCCATCACCGCTTGTTTTCTTTTTTTTTCGCCCCTTCTTTTCTCCTTTTTGTTTTTCGCTTCCTTTTCGAATCTCGTTCAGAAACCGTCCGCTGATGCTCACTCGTCAGCCGCAAAGAAATTAATGACGAGCCCCGTCAACGGTCCAGACCGACGAGTCCCGGGAAAGACCCCGTCAGCGAAACTGCATCGGATGACCGGACCCGAGCTCTCATGCAAAATGCTAATTACAGGTCGGCACAGGAGAAAGACGGCTTCGCGGTAATCCCGATAACGAACAATCCGGGCATATATTCCGACCAATGGGGATCACTAAGGACGCACCAAACGGCTTGGAACCTCGTCATCCACATCGACCTGTCCGAATTTTTACGAAAACGGAACACCCTCGACACCGAATGGTCAAAGCTATCCCGAGAATGCCACTTCCTGAGGAATTACTGCACCGTCAGGGACCAGCTAACCGCGATGCTGGATACCATACAGGCCCTTACAATGGAACAGAAGGACATAGAAGATCTCACCTAGGACTATCAGGTATCTGAAGGTTACCGTAGGAAAAGAGCACCGTTAGGTTTCATCGGAACAATAAGTCGAGCCCTCTTCGGCACACTGGATGCCGAAGACGCAGAATTTTTCAGTGAACGAATCGAGTCACTCGAAAACGATACCCACTAGATTCCCGAATTGATAGCTAACCAAACTCATATAATAAAATCAAAGTTCAACGAGGACCGCATAAAAATCAGAAACCTCTCGTTGGACTTCTCATATAAATTCGCAAACGTATCACGCGCGCTAACGATAATCATGGATAAGGTCGAAGCTATGCGACACAACGAAGAATTAGCTGACGCTGTCGCGACTCTCGAGCACTACATCGCCGAGAACGAACTCGACACCGCGATAATAGCAGACGCTATCTTGTTTGCTAAACAAGGACAGCTACACCCCAGGCTCCTTGCATCTCAGCAAATAATACGAGGTCTAAAAGAGCCATCCAACGAGCAAGGCCAAATTCCGAGTTCCCAGTATCGGTGCAGGCGAAAAACGCCTCAGATCTGCTAAAAGTATCGGAAATCACGATATACCATTCCCGCGGGAAACTCATCTACATCATTTCAGTGCCCTTGTTGGATTTAAAGGTGTACGCTCTCTACCGAAATATACCCTTACCGATCTACCAATACTCCATACCACAAGGCGCAAGCTTTGCATACATAAGACCCAGATCGCCTTTCACGGCAATCAGCGACGATATGGAATCGTATTTCCGACTGACCAACGAAGACATTTACAAATGCAAAAATATAGGAAAGAAATATATCTGCGGCAAACTAAACATTCATTATAAAATCGACTCTCACAGCGACTGCGAGGTGCGAATTATTGCGGAGCCCCGCTTTTAATACTTCGAGAAATGCGACGTAAGAATAAGGAATAGCAAGCGAACACATTGGTCGCGCGTACACACTGCTAACCAGTGGGTATTCTCCGGTGCAATCCCTGAGACCCTTCGCATCAGATGCGAGGATCGGCTAGCGCATACCATCAGCATCAATGGTACCGGAATCCGCCAACTGCTACCGCGTTGCGAGGCCAGATCTAAATCGGTCATCCTCACTTCCTCGGACGAGATTAATACATCGATCGCGACTGAATTCGCCCCCAGGGTTATCCTGAATATCTCCGCCCTTTATTCCAAAAACTTTAACATCACCGATTCTTGGAAATTACTCGATCTACTCTCGGATGTCGATACCCCCACCCCAGAAAAATCCAATAAAAACCTAGATCTCGACCTCTCCGACGGCGACACGGAATTCCAGTCGATAATAATTCACGCCAACGAGCTGCTGAAGCATAAGACCGTCAACGGAAGGATTCATCGTCTAGAGACGATTACCGGTTACTCCGGCCTAGGGCTCGGAATCCTACTTATCATACTAGGCTTGGCCTGGAAATTCTCTTTATTCTCGAAACTCGGCTGGTTATGCACGGCAAAGGGCTGCTCGGGACGAGGGCGTCGCCGCTCTATCAAGCGTACGACAAGATTCGATGACCGACCACCAATCGAGGTCATCGAGCTGAGGGAACCACCACCCCTCCCGGAGGCTGCCCCCTGGACTCAGCCGATACCGCCCAGGACCACAGTGCCGCCTGTCCACCCGATTACTTACCCAGCCATCCTCGCTCCTCCACGGGCCCCTCTCAGGGCATTGCCACCGGCCCAGGATACGCCCCGAACACGCATCCCCTACTCGGAACGGCTCAACTCGGGAATGGTCGGACAATAATAAAAGAAAAAGGGGGAGAGAAAACAACAAACATAAAGCCCTAAGTATAAAACTTCGGACCAAGGTGAGAAAAGGGCCAATCAAATACTCCTGTCCTTCTCGTAAAACTACAACCCTTTTTTGAAAGTTCCAGATTCAGACCAGGCTAGGAACGCAACGACAAAAACCTCTCTTTGGACGCGATCTCACCATCCGGAGGAGACGCCACAAGAAGGATCAATGGCCCGCGCACCATCAGCCCAGCTGGCGGCGCCCCTGCATTCCACAGGACCTACTCGACATAACGCACCGTGCCAAGGAAATCCACGACGCACCACCCAAAAAAAAAAAAAAAAATAATATAAATACATATATATATATTGTGACGTGACAATTCGCGTCCCGTCACCTCGCGCGGTTTTTGGTCGGGCAGTGGGCCGGATTTACGGCCCTGACGACGCCGCTCGTCAACCGACTCGATTGTCGACTCGCCGGATCAGGATTTTGCCGCGTATTATTATTATTATTGAATTTATTTACCGTTTTATTTCGTAGTTCCGACTACGCTGTGCCCTTGGTTTTTTTTTAAGTTTGCTTTAGGCCAAGGGCAGAGATTTTCGCGATTCACCGATCCGATCGTCGGACAGAGTTTTCTCACTCGGGCGTGTCCAAGTTTGGAGATTGGCCTAAGTGGGCCGGAGAAGATTTCGTTCGACAGACAGGCGGAAGCCGAAGACCAGCTTCCGCGGGCTAGGAGGCCAGAGGGACGCGGTTAAGTGACCGATATACAGTGTTTCCCGTCCCTCCCGACTACACGGCCTGGAGCCGTTCCTGTCCCATCGAGGTTCACGGACAACGCGGACCGCTAATCACGGCGCCTCCACTTGCGGGGATTACGAGGGAGGAATGCACGTCGAGGTGCAGTTATATGGCGTTATGTGGCGTATCGAGTGGGCCCACCGCGGAGGACGAGGGACGCCTTAACTCCGCGAGGGAGGTCTCCCCTCGCGTTCATTTTGCCCCACCGGATCCTGGGAGGAAGGAGTCCGTGGACATCAAGTATCATCGCTGTGAGCGGAAGATTCTCGCGGGTAGCGGGGCACGGCCGGCGGAGAAACCGGTTCTCCGGCGTCTTAGCCGTTTAGCGTAGGCTAGATTTCGGGAGTCGCGAGAGAGGGGGTAGCGCTAGTGCGGATTACCGAGAGACCGATAATTTATTCAGCAGTCGGCGATCGAGTACGGTGGCGAGTGGTCCGTCTCTTTTGTTTTGTGTTTCATCGAGTGGTCTCCCGAGCTGTCCCCGCACCGGTAAGCCCGGTCTCTCTCTCTCTAATACTCTGTGCTAACCGGAGATGCCGAAACCGAACCCAAATTTTATTGTATTTTTCCTTGAGACTGGTGTATTGTTCTTTTTATCTTGGCGTAGTTTTCTTTTGGTAATTAATTTAGTTTTGCGGCTTCGGGCCGCGTGATGGGTTCGTGCGAGGCATATCCGGCTAGATCTATCGCTCTGGTTAAATCTTCGTTTTTCTCGCTCACTCTTCTTGGCTAACTTGATTCCGGCAAAATGTCCTATGTCTCGTCTTCTACTATTGTTTGTTTAGTAAATCTGTGTTTCTTTCGGCTACTTTGCGCCACCCGTTCTCTAAATAGTTTGTCGCGTACCTCGTTTATCGCGTTGAAGATATCCTGAAGGATCCAGTTATTCGTTCGGCTACATTCCGCGAATCTTATTGCGTCGCGGCGGAGGCGAATTCGTCGATTACATTGGCTACATTTCATCCATCGAGACAAAGGGATCTCGTGCGCGCTGGATCGCGTTCGCTAGGCCGGACGGTGGCCGGTTGGCTATAGCGCACGCGAAAGGTCACGGCGACGCCGTGTTTACATCTGGCGTTTTGTGTTGAGAGCGACTCATGCATAGGCTATCTGGCGTTCGAGTATCGTTTTTCCTGGCGCGTGTCATTCCCTTCGGCTATCTCGTACCCAGCGTACCGGTGAATTGGCTACATTTAGGACGAAATCTTCTGGTAACCGCGGCTATTTTGAGTTCTCTTCCTTTCTTCGATATTCGTTCCGCTATTGCGTTCTAGTTAACGATTTAGCGACAAATCTTTTATATTTAATGTCGTCCCAGAAATTATGTTTTCCTGTTATTTCACCGACAGCTAACTTCAATTTTCCGATCTTAGTTATTTTCCGTTAATTTCTCTTCTGGCTACATCTCCTTCTCGGCAATAGTAAATTTATCCTTGGCTACATCTCATTTTCGGCGCTTCCTCGGATTTCATCTAAGTTCTACAAAAGCAGTAATTTCGGTATTTCGGTCTCGGCTACATTTGATCCTTTGCAATAGTTATTTTACCTTGGCTACATTCAATCCTTAACAATAGTTTATTTTACCGTCTGGCTACATCTAACGTTTCGCAATAGTTTCGCCCCGGCTACATTCCCCACTCGACTTCAGTTCTCTCAGGTACCTCGCCAGGCTAAATTACCGATTTCTGCTGCGCCAAAATTATATGATTGTGTTATCTACGAATTTTTATTTACTGAGATTTTGGTTGTCGAGCGACGAATAAAATTAATTAAATGGTTATTATTGCGTTGGTCACTCGCCCGTCCACCCCCCTCTACCATTTTCTCCCAGGTGGGCTGAGCTAGTCGGAGTCTCGCCGGCCTCGCCTTTTCCCCGTTTTCTTCATCTTATCTTCACCTTATCCTGCGGGAAGGGTTATGCTCGGTCGGTACCTTAAGTTGCGCATTCTCGTTGTGGGTTCGAGCCCCGAGATTCGATATCGAGCAAGGGAAAACGGCTTGCGGAGAGTTGGGGGCCGAAGTGTAGGGGAGCCAAAAAAAATGCTCGCTACAATATATACATATATGTATATGTATATATATTACTTTATATGTGTACGAGAAAAATCCTCAGAAACTGGCAGGCCTAGCTTCGCCATTATTCTTCTTAATAGTCGAGGCAGTGCGTAGATTCGACTAATTGTCAGAAGGAGAGGTGTTACGTCCTGCCCCTCTGAGGATAATTATTCCCTTCTATTTTAATACTAAATATTTTTCTCGCGGGTTCGTCCCCGTTGAAATTCGAATTCAAGAATTTTATTCTCATTTCCGTTCACACGATCGTAATTTTGCACACTCAATTTTGCCGTCCGGTCTTTCGATTCTCTCGCTCCCGACCGGACGATAATATCATATTTCTGCAAATCCATATCCGCCGCGCCAGACGCGACGTTGCTTTCCCCACTTATTGGAGATTTTTCAACGGTCGCGCGTGGCGAGCGATATCAGCATTTTTGGCCGCTTCCCGGCAATTAGTATCGACCTGAACAGTCAGTCTTCACCTAATCTTCGAGCAAAGCGGTCGACTGGTCATCCACCAGTCGCCCTAAGGATCAATCTAATTACGAAAAACTGTACGCGAACTTCAGAACTAATCGGTCACCACTTACAGTCAAAATACAATTGTGAATCTGCGACGTTATAACTCAATTGTTATAATTCAATTGTTTGTTAACATTGCACGGTTATTCCGTCACCGCCTGTTAAAACGTGTTTACTGAATAAATCTGCAGTATAATTCTACTCATCAGCCGGAACCGAATATTTATTCAATTCGGAGAACGGACCCATCTTATCTGTTACGTACAAGTCCCCAGTTTCCTCGACCTCTGAGGCCCTTGAGCGTGGCGTCTACCTCTGAGCCGCTAGCGATAATGTTTAAAGCACCTGTTATCGCTGCGGACACGTAATCCATTTGCACGACTCGACGAGCACATGTCTCGTTCCTAAATAGACCGCTGAGACGTAACATTTACATAAACCAGCCCTATCGGCACAATCGAATGTATGTTAGGTCCGTCTATTAACGCGAAAATGTCATCTCAATATTCGAGTGACCAAAATAAATTTCTTGATGGATTCTTTTTTCTCCGGGACACGAGTCTAATACCTTCAAAATTTCAATATTTCTTTTTTATTCAGCAATTGCCACCGACATTCTCGCTGGAGTAGAGCATAAAGGAGTCATTGATACACTGATTCAATTAGGACTCCATGTTGGTTTCGCTATCAGGTCCTTGACATTAATTAATTGGTCAATTCGGTAATGGAAAGGTGCTCCCGGCCGAGGTCGATAGATATCGTTTACTCACTATCGTTTACGTAAACCAGCCATACCGCACAATCGAATGTAAGTTAGCTCCGTCTATTAACGCGAAAATGTCATCGCAATATTGGAATGATCAAAACAAGTTTCTTGATGGATTCTTTTTCTTCCGAGATATAAGTTTAATGCCTTCAAAATTTCAATATTTTGTTTTTTAATTCAGCAAGTGCCACCGACATTCTCGCTGGAGTAGAGCATAAAGGAGTCTTTGATACACTGATTCAATAAGGACTCGATATTGGTTTCGCTATCAGGTCCTTGACATTAATTAATTGGTCAATTCGGTAATGGAAAGGTGCTCCCGGTCGAGGTCGATAGATATCGTTTACTCATTATCGTTTACGTAAACCAGCCCTATCGGCACAATCGAATGTATGTTAGCTCCGTCTATTAACGCGAAAATGTCATCTCAATATTGGAGTGACCAAAATAAGTTTCATGATGGATTCTTTTTTTTTCCGGGACACGAGTCTAATACCTTCAAAATTTCAATATTTTTTTTTTTTTTTATGTCAGCAAGTGCCACCGATATTCTCGCTCGAGTAGAGCATAAAGGAGTCGTTGATACACTGATTCAATATGGACTCCATGTTGGTTTCGCTATCAGGTTCTTGACATTAATTAATTGGTCAATTCTGTAATGGAAAGGTGCTCCCGGTCGAGTTCGATAGATATCGTTTACTCACTAACGTTTACGTAAACCAGCCCTATCGGCACAATCGAATGTATGTTAGCTCCGTCTATTAACGCGAAAATGTCATCTCAATATTGGAGTGACCAAAATAAGTTTCTTGATGGATTCTTTTTTCTTCCCGGACATGAGTCTAATACCTTCAAAATTTCAATATTTTTTTTTAATTCAGCAAGTGCCGCCGACATTCTCGCTGGAGTAGAGCATAAAGGAGTCGTTGATACACTGATTCAATAAGGACTCCATGTTGGTTTCGCTATCAGGTTCTTGACATTAATTAATTGGTCAATTCTGTAATGGAAAGGTGCTACCGGTCGAGTTCGATAGATATCGTTTACTCACTAACGTTTACGTAAACTAGCCTTATCGGCACAATCGAATGTATGTTAGCTCCGTCTATTAACGCGAAAATGTCACCTCAATATTGGAGTGTCCAAAATAAGTTTCTTGATGGATTCTTTTTTATTCCGGGACACGAGTCTAATACCTTCAAAATTTCAATATTTTTTTTTTTTAATTCAGCAAGTGCCACCGACATTCTCGCTGGAGTAGAGCATAAAGGAGTCACTGATTGATACACTGATTCAATAACGTGATACACTGATTCAATAAGGACTCCATGTTGGTTTCGCTATCAGGTTCTTGACATTAATTAATTGGTCAATTCTGTAATGGAAAGGTGCTCCCGGTCGAGTTCGATAGATATCGTTTACTCACTAACGTTTACGTAAACCAGCCCTATCGGCACAATCGAATGTATGTTAGCTCCGTCTATTAACGCGAAAATGTCATCTCAATATTGGAGTGACCAAAATAAGTTTCTTGATGGATTCTTTTTTCTTCCCGGACATGAGTCTAATACCTTCAAAATTTCAATATTTTTTTTTTAATTCAGCAAGTGCCGCCGACATTCTCGCTGGCGTAGAGCATAAAGGAGTCATTGATACACTGATTCAATAAGGACTCCATGTTGGTTTCGCTATCAGGTTCTTGACATTAATTAATTGGTCAATTCTGTAATGGAAAGGTGCTACCGGTCGAGTTCGATAGATATCGTTTACTCACTAACGTTTACGTAAACCAGCCCTATCGGCACAATCGAATGTATGTTAGCTCCGTCTATTAACGCGAAAATGTCATCTCAATATTGGAGTGACCAAAATAAGTTTCTTGATGGATTCTTTTTTCTTCCCGGACATGAGTCTAATACCTTCAAAATTTCAATATTTTTTTTTAATTCAGCAAGTGCCGCCGACATTCTCGCTGGAGTAGAGCATAAAGGAGTCGTTGATACACTGATTCAATAAGGACTCCATGTTGGTTTCGCTATCAGGTTCTTGACATTAATTAATTGGTCAATTCTGTAATGGAAAGGTGCTACCGGTCGAGTTCGATAGATATCGTTTACTCACTAACGTTTACGTAAACTAGCCCTATCGGCACAATCGAATGTATGTTAACTCCGTCTATTAACGCGAAAATGTCGCCTCAATATTGGAGTATCCAAAATAAGTTTCTTGATGGATTATTTTTTATTCCGGGACACGAGTCTAATACCTTCAAAATTTTAATATTTTTTTTTTTTAATTCAGCAAGTGCCACCGACATTCTCGCTGGAGTAGAGCATAAAGGAGTCACTGATTGATACACTGATTCAATAACTTGATACACTGATTCAATAAGGACTCCATGTTGGTTTCGCTATCAGGTTCTTGACATTAATTAATTGGTCAATTCTGTAATGGAAAGGTGCTCCCGGTCGAGTTCGATAGATATCGTTTACTCAGTAACGTTTACGTAAACCAGCCCTATCGGCACAATCGAATGTATGTTAGCTCCGTCTATTAACGCGAAAATGTCATCTCAATATTGGGGTGACCAAAATCAGTTTCTTGATGGATTCTTTTTTCTTCCGGGACACGAGTCTAATACCTTCAAAATTTCAATATTTTTTTTTAATTCAGCAAGTGCCACCGACATTCTCGCTGCAGTAATGCATAAAGGAGTCATTGATACACTGATTCAATAAGGACTCCATGTTGGTTTCGCCATCAGGCCCTTGACATTAATTAATTGGTCAATTCGGTAATGGAAAGGTGCTCCCGATCGAGGTCACTATCGTTTACGTAAACCAGTCGTATCGTTTACTCTCTATCGTTTACGTAAACCAGCCATATTCGCACAATCGAATGTATGTTAGCTCCGTCTATTAACGCGAAAATGTCATCGCAATATTGGAGTGACCAAAATAAGTTTCTTAATGGATTCTTTTTCTTCCGAGATATTAGTCAGCCTTCAAAATTTCAATATTTTTGTTTTAATTCAGCAAGTGCCACCGACATTCTCGCTGGAGTAGAGCATAAAGGAGTCATTGATATACTGATTATCTTATAAATTATACGGTATCTTATAAATGGATGAATACAACATTTAAATCCATGCATTGCCTAATAATTGACCTACGGAAAAAATTTAAGAATGAGCTAAAAATGCTATTAATTTCCTGGTGGTTCGAATTGGCGGTCGATATCTTAGAAGGCGACTTCACAAGAGTCCGAATATTTGCGGGTGCATGCACGCACGCTCGCACAACTACTAGTTTTCAATCGCAATTAATTAGTTTTCTTCGAATGTAACTTTTAATGAAACCAATGTCGAAATTTGATTTATCCGATGCCGAAATAGCTCGCGTACATCGGGTCTTAGCGGGAGCATCGGTTTGATTAAACTTGAGCAAAAAAGAAAAAATTATTTATCGATCGCATGGACAGTAAGAGTAAGCAAAGATGTTCGGTTACACTGTACCGGCCATACAATCGATTAATACGTTTTTCCATCAGTGCGTAATATCTCTGTGTTGACGCTTTCACCGTCGACAATGTCAGAAATAAATGTTTTCCGCTGAAAGTCTTGAGGGTGTATCCGTAAACGGTATCAAATTGTCCGTATTCAGGCTTTGAATTGAACGCGACGATTAGCATCCATTTCATTACATCCACAGTCATAACAGGATTGATGAGCATTAAAGGTTTATTCGGTCGATCGGTAATCTTGAACCTAAGAGGAAATCAAAAATTGTACTGAATACATTTATTCAAGAGTCGAGCATGCAAAAATAATCGAAGACTATTATTGCATTTTGACTGCTGTATATTCTGCGGTACTTCAAATGCGTACCTGATATCTTTTAAAAGGGGACTTGGCAAGAATCCGAATATTCACGGGTGCATGCACGCACGCTCGCACACCTACGATTCTTCGATCGCAATTAGTTTTCTTCGATTGTGACTTTTAGCTAAACCAGGGTCAAAACTTGATTTATACTGTGACGTGGTACGTCACAAGTCCCTCGCCAAACTCGGCTCGAGTCCGCCGCTCACTGAACGTTATACACAGGTATTTTTTACGCTTTTTTCTGGTTTATATTTTGTGTAAGTTACTGTTTAAATCCCCCTTTTTTTCTTCCCTCCCGTTACCCGCTGTATGAGTGTGCGCGGCTCGAAGGCAACATCAAGATTCCCCCCCTCCCCCCCGACAACCCCAGGAACAGCCCAACAACCCAGCAAGCCCCAGGACCAGCAAAGGAATGAGAGCCGACGTGCTGACGCCTAGGAAGGTAGGAGGATCGTGGACGAGGGACAAAGCCCCGTGAAAGACCATCCGAAAAAGCCGCCAAAAAGACCGTCCGAAAGCCTCGAAAAGCCCGTCGAAAAATCGCCACTGCTCGCCCTGCCTGTCCGCCGCCGCTGTGATCATCGACGCACGGCATCGATTGACGATCCGGCGACACCTCTGTCGCCACCCCTCGCCGTTCGGAGGAAACGCCCGTCCATGACTCCGATTACCGACCAAAGCCGACGCACAGGTGCTCTCGTTCCCCACCATAATCACCAGCGCCAGACCCGACGAACGGGCGGGAAAAAGGGGGGGTCAAACAAGATGAAAATAATACTCGTGGGGAACAATAATAACAATGGTTTAATGGTTCAAAAGAATAACAAAAATTGAACTTGAAAGGGTTGAGAAATAATTACAAAAGTGACCGCTTCGACGCTGGTACTGGTACGTCGAAGCCAAACCAAAAACCAAAAATAACAGTAATAACTCTCGCTTCAACGCCGTTACGGGTACGTTGAAGCGTCTAACCAAAAACACAAAAATAAATCAAAAATACAGCTTCGGCGCCGTTACTGGTACGCCGAAGGTCAAACGGAAAATAACAATAATAATTTCTGCTTCGACGCCGTTACGGGTACGTCGAAGACAGAACCCAAAAATAATAAATCGACAACGAAATAATAATGAAAAATGGTAACTAAGCAGTCGAAAATAAACGCAAGAATAACGGGAATAATAACCTAAATAATCGCTGGGAAATACGGGGCAGTCGCAAATAATAAATCGGGGGGAAGAGGGGGGAAAATGGTCGGGGCACTAATACTCAATTTTAACAATAATATCGGGGAAAAACGAAAATGCAATTGGTTCGAAATGATCAAAAAAATGCTAATAAAGGGGGATGCAAAAGGGAAAAATATTCGGGATGAATTTGGGGAAGTTATGGGGGTTTTCAGGGGGTTAGTGGGACAGTCGATGGGACTTCGAGGGGGTTCGTACGGGAAAGCTGGTCAGACAAAAGTTGCACGAAAATCAAATACTAAATTCAATACGACTCAAACGGGCGCCAGCTACTTTAACGGTGTAGCACCGGAGCAGTCCGTGCAGATGGCACGGATCTCGTCTCAAAAACACAAACTCAAAAAAAAACTTTATCCTTGAAAAATTCCTCTGTCTCAACGGACAGTCCAGTTAGCTCGGGAGAGGGGAGAGGGCTCAGGGGGAGGGTACACGAATCCGATGGCTTCTGACAATATTACCTCGGTATACAAACGGTATACATCGGTATACATTATACAAACAAATGTCTTAAGGGCTCAAGGGGAGAGAATGGAAAAACTTTGACTAATAATACTATCACATAACGTATTTTACGCGGCTCACCACGCGCGCGATATCTCTCTTTGCTCGTGTAACAAAGGACGTCGACCACGTGTCGACCACGAGGCAAAGTCCTTTACTAATAATTTTTTACCAAAAAAGGGGGTTTCGGGGGAGGAAAAAGGGTAAAAAGGGTCGGGAAAAAAAGTGGGCAAAAACTTACGAAAATCGGGGCTCACTCACTCAATCCACTCGGATCTCGATTATAATACTTTTCCTTGAATCAGGGGACAGCCTCAGTCGTTATAAAATCCGTACAATGGTCCAATTCGTATTCCTGGGCTGTCGCCGATTCGTCGTAATGGGCGGGTTATGCTCTCCTAAACGGAGTCGGAATTTAACAGGGGACAGCCGAGTCGTCTTACAAATTTGGAAAAATATTACACTCGCTTTCGGCTGTCGAACAATACAATTTTTCTTAAAATTAACGACACCCGATCTCACACACGTCTACACACCACGCGGCTCAGCTCGGAGAGTCAGGGGGCATGGCGATGTCTTCTTCTTCGTTGGGTCTGGCGTTGGTGATTATGGTGGGGAACGAGAGCACCTGTGCGTCGGCTTTGGTCGGTAATCGGAGTCATGGACGGGCGTTTCCTCCGAACGGCGAGGGGTGGCGACAAAGGTGTCGCTGGATCGTCAATCGATGCCGTGCGTCGATGATCACAGCGGCGGCAGACAGGCAGGGCGAGCAGTGGCGATTTTTCGGCGGGCTTTTCGAGACTTTCGGACGGTCTTTTTGGCGGCTTTTTCGGATGGTCTTTCACAGGGCTCTTTCCCTCGTCTACGATCCTCCTACCTTCCTAGGCGTCAGCACGTCGGCTCTCATTCCTCTGCTGGTCCTGGGGCTTGCTGGGTCGTTGGGCTGTTCCTGGGGTTGTCGGGGTGGGGGGATCTTAATGTTGCCTTCGAGCCGCGCACACTCACATTGCGGGTAACGGGAGGGAAGAAAGAAAAAGGGGATTTAAACAGTAACTTACACAAAATATAAACCAGAAAAAAGCGTAAAAAATACCCGTGTATAACATTCAGTGAGCGGCGGACTCGAGCCAAGTTTGGCGAGGGACTTGTGACGTACCACGTCACAATACGATGAAGAAATAGCCCACCTACATCGTCTTTTAGCCTCAGCGTTGGTTTGATTAAACTTGAACAAAAAGAAAAAAAAGATATTTATCGATCGCATAAACAGTGAGAGTAGCCAAAGTTATTCGGTTACACTCTACCGTTCATACGATCGATTAATACATTCCTTAATCATTACTTAATAAGCTATGTCCACGTTTTCGTTAGGTTTGAACCTGAATGAAAATAAAAAATTGTAATCCATTCATTCAACGGACGACCATTCTACAATAAGACTTACCGAATCTCCAAACGACGACGAAAATTCCATCTGGCCTTTTAAATTTTTGGCCAATACTCAGAATTGAGATTCAGGAAAGGGCATCATGACACTTCCTTCGATGAATTGGTTGGTAGTTTTTCGTTGCCATTGTTACGTCCTGTGAATTTTCCCTAAAATTCACTGACGCAACTGGTCAGAAATCTAGGAATATTCGATGGGAAAATAGGAAATTTTGAAAGGATATAAAAGCTGTAAAATCATATTAACGAAGTAACCACCGAAAGGTGATTGCACGTTAAATAATTAATAATAGCGCATTTAAAATGTTGGATGATTCTATCCAGTGATTGGCATCACATGATCGACAGTGTTATACGAAGAGGCTATTCGACTCGCTCTCGGGTGATAGCGAGGATGCCTCGGGTCTATAACCATTGTCTTAATTAAAACGTAAAAGCAACATGAATCTTTCCCATATGCGAAAGGAGATGACACCTTATCGCTCTAACACGCGGAGCGAGGCGACGCATGTACGCACACAGCGGTGCAGCCGAAGAATCGGTGCAACTGTCTCGAGGCGATCGATTGGGAAATTTACCGTCGGCGCTAACGGCGAGTGCAGCACCTCTCGGAGGATAATTATTTGAACCATTTAATGAACATATAAGAATTATTTATTGATAATAGACTCATTTGGGTTGAGTATTTCTGGAAAAATGACCAGTAAATAAATGATCAAATGGTAATTCCATAGAGTCAACTTTGATAAACCATTTGGGTCAAATCGTTGATATTAATTATGGTAAATAAATGTTAAATAGTAGGGAATTAATCAGTATCGTTATTTAGGGTTTTATTGCAGTTTAAGCGAAGTTCAATAGTTATTTGTTGAAAATCCGGAATATATAAGGAATATTTAAACAAATATAATTAATCGACAGAATAACTTTTGATAGAAACAAGGTAGAAAATCCATTCAAATTTCTAAACCATTGTAATTAAAAACGAAAATTAAGCAAATAATTTGTTAAACCAAGAAATTATTGTAAAAGTCAATATTGTAAAATTATTAAAATAAGCGACGTGAGATGTCAAAACCGATCGATAATCACAATGGTAGGGGACCAGCCGATTAGCTGCAAGCCTACTGGACATCAGTGGATGCAACGGGGAGCTTGGTGACACGGGTGCCCCTCCGATTGAAATTATAAAAGAAGCTCTCCAAAGACGGAACGGGGGTTCAGTTCGGTTCAGTTCGGAGCGCGGGGTTCAGTTCGGTTCAGTTCGGAGCGCGCGGTTCAGTTCAGTTCAGCAGTTCAGCTTAATAAGCCCAGTAGCTTCTTCGTGGAACCTCTTGTCGGGAAGAAATCATTATTGCTTGAGCATTGTATCCAACGCTTGTTAAATACTTTAACTCCGGAAAATAAGATAAAGAAATCGGAAGCTAACGATTAACCATCAATAAATAAATAACTTGAACATTCATTGAAATCATTCGGAGTTATAATTATCGTCAACATCCACTTTTGCCACTGATCATTTATTTCAACCAATTTACCTGAAACCAAGAAGGAAGGAAGGAAGGAAGGACGAGGAATTTTGATTCGATATCTTCATCCATTTCCATTCAATTTCATATTCTTGGACGCTTAATTCATTTTGAAACATCGTAAGTCATTACAATCGTTAATTTTCAATAATTTCATATATTTTCAATTGTTCTTGAAAAATATTTTACTTTGTTTGTTTTTCTGAACTTTAATTATTTAACTCTAATAATTTGTGGATAAATAATAATCAATCCGGGGGTTAATTAACTAAAGAGTGATAGCCGAATACTTAGATGTCAAGATCCTTTAATTCCCTAGTGAGAGCCGAACCGTAATGCATCGAACCCGACAATCCGCGATAACGTTAGCCTTGACTCAGTGTCGCGCAGCAAGGCGTGAGCCACCGGGAGTCTTATTACCTTACGCTACTACGGTACGCCAGGGCTACGCGGAGAGTCGTATCAGTTCAACGTAGTAAACATCGTAGTACGCATCGAGTAGAATTAAATACCGAGCCATAGTAAACATCACATGGTGACAATCGACCTATATTCTTTCGGCATGCATACTCAGCCCATCCCTGAATAAATTTCCGAAAGGTTAGATTCGAAAGGGGCACTGTTCTGATAAAGCGTCACATGCGATAAACGTGTAATAGGGAGAGAAATCTCCTTTACCGTAGATGCAGGAAAATGCTGATCAGGACGTAACACCATTGATTGAAGAATTTATTTTTTTATTTATTTTTTTTTTTGGGAATCCATCGCTGACTGAGTGAAACTTACTGTACCGTACCATAAATTTCACTCACCCAACGATGGATTCTCATACTGAAATTACTTTTATAATTGTTCGCATGCCGCGAAGAATTAAACATATTTTTTTTTTTTTGGAATCCATCGTTGACTGAGTGAAACTTACTGAAACGTACCATAATTTTCACTCACCCAAGGATCGATTCTCATACTAAAATTACTTTTATAATTGTTCGCATGCTGCGAAGAATTAAAAAATTAATTATTTTTTTTTTGGGAATCCATCGTTGACTGAGTGAAACTTACTGTACCGTACTATACAGGGTGAGTTGTAACTTATGTACGAAATTTATGCCAGCGTGCAGAGCGGATCGCGCTGAAAATTTTGGTTTTTGAGAAATTGCGATGGGATAAAAAATGATAAAGTTATTAACGTTTAAAGTTGGCCAATCACGGCTCATTTTACATCGGAGTCTCGGCGTTCGGACGATGGCTAAACAATGACCCGACTACCACATGCAAGCAAACACGAACGAGTGACAAAAGACAGCGAGCGGGAATACGAACGGTTCGAAGTTAGCCTCGATCTCGACGAAATGTGCCGATATGCCGTCAGGCTAATTCCAAATAATGGATATTACAAGCTTTGCTTTTTAATAATTCGAATGAAATTCAATGAATCGAATATCGAATGAAATTAAATATCAGATTATAATTCCTTTGGACGAGCCATTTAACGAGTTGAAGCGACCTTGGGACATGGTTCATGTGAAACCTTATTGTCTTGCGCATCTCGTAAGACCGATGCGAACGTCGCTTCAACTCGATATAACCACCCTGGTGATAAATACACCTTTCCCCTGTATTGATTGAAAAGAAACAGCACAGACTATAATTCCTTTGGACGGGTCATTTAACGAGTTGAAGCGACCTTAGGACATGGTTCATACGAAACCTTATTGTCTTGCGCATCTCGTAAGACCGATGCGAACGTCGCTTCAACTCGATATAACCATCCCGGTGATAAATCCACCTTTCCCCTGAATCGAATGAAAAGAAACAGCACAGACTATAATTCCTTTGGACGGGTCATTTAACGAGTTGAAGCGACCTTAGGACATGGTTCATACGAAACCTTATTGTCTTGCGCATCTCGTAAGACCGATGCGAACGTCGCTTCAACTCGATATAACCACCCTGGTGATAAATACACCTTTCCCCTGTATTGAATGAAAAGAAACAGCACAGACTATAATTCCTTTGGACGGGTCATTTAACGAGTTGAAGCGACCTTAGGACATGGTTCATACGAAACCTTATTGTCTTGCGCATCTCGTAAGACCGATGCGAACGTCGCTTCAACTCGATATAACCACCCCGGTGATAAATCCACCTTTCCCCTGAATCGAATGAAAAGAAACAGCACAGACTATAATTCCTTTGGACGGGCCATTTAACGAGTTGAAGCGACCTTGGGACATGGTTCATGTGAAACCTTATTGTCTTGCGCATCTCGTAAGACTGATGCGAACGTCGCTTCAACTCGATATAACCACCCCGGTGATAAATCCACCTTTCCCCTATATCGAATGAAAAGAAACAGCACAGACTATAATTCCTTTGGACGGGCCATTTAACGAGTTGAAGCGACCTTGGGACATGGTTCATGTGCAACCTTATTGTCTTGCGCATCTCGTAACACCGATGCGAACGTCGCTTCAACTCGATATAACCACCCTGGTGATAAATACACCTTTCCCCTGTATTGAATGAAAAGAAACAGCACAGACTATAATTCCTTTGGACGGGTCATTTAACGAGTTGAAGCGACCTTAGGACATGGTTCATACGAAACCTTATTGTCTTGCGCATCTCGTAAGACCGATGCGAACGTCGCTTCAACTCGATATAACCACCCCGGTGATAAATCCACCTTTCCCCTGAATCGAATAAAAAGAAACAGCACAGACTATAATTCCTTTGGACGGGCCATTTAACGAGTTGAAGCGACCTTGGGACATGGTTCATGTGAAACCTTATTGTCTTGCGCATCTCGTAAGACTGATGCGAACGTCGCTTCAACTCGATATAACCACCCTGGTGATAAATACACCTTTCCCCTATATTGAATGAAAAGAAACAGCACAGACTATAATTCCTTTGGACGGGTCATTTAACGAGTTGAAGCGACCTTAGGACATGGTTCATACGAAACCTTATTGTCTTGCGCATCTCGTAAGACCGATGCGAACGTCGCTCCAACTCGATATAACCACCCTGGTGATAAATACACCTTTCCCCTGTATTGAATGAAAAGAAACAGCACAGACTATAATTCCTTTGGACGGGTCATTTAACGAGTTGAAGCGACCTTAGGACATGGTTCATACGAAACCTTATTGTCTTGCGCATCTCGTAAGACCGATGCGAACGTCGCTTCAACTCGATATAACCACCTCGGTGATAAATCCACCTTTCCCCTGAATCGAATGAAAAGAAACAGCACAGACTATAATTCCTTTGGACGGGCCATTTAACGAGTTGAAGCGACCTTGGGACATGGTTCATGTGAAACCTTATTGTCTTGCGCATCTCGTAACACCGATGCGAACGTCGCTTCAACTCGATATTGTGTTGCGCATCTGACGAGATGCGCAACACAAAAAGGTTTCACGTAAACCATGTCGCAAGGTCGCTTCAATTCGTCAAAGAGCCCGTCCGAAGGAATTATAGTCTATGATATTTCAATTCATTCGATACAGAAGAACGCCGCGGATTTATCTCCAGGATCGTTATATCGAGTTAAAGCGAAGTTCGCATCGGTCTTATGAGATGCGCAAGACGATAAGGTTTCACGTACACCATGTCTCAAGGTCGCTTCAATTCGTCAAAGAGCCCGTCCAGAAGAACTATAGTTTATGATATTTCTTTTCAATCGATTCAGGAGAACGGTGGATTTATCACCAGGATCGTTATATCGAGTTGAAGCGACGTTCGCATCGGTCTTATGAGATGCGCAAGACAATAAGGTTTCACGTAAACCATATCGCAAGGTCGCTTCAATTCGTCAAAGAACCCGTCGAAAGGAATTACAGTTTATGCTATTTAATTTCATTCGATATTCGATTCATTGAATCGAATTGAATTCGAATTCATTTCATTCGAATTATTAAAAAGCAAAGCTTGTAATATCCATTATTTGGAATTAGCCTGACGGCATATCGGCACATTTCGTCGAGATCGAGGCTAACTTCGAACCGTTCGTATTCCCGCTCGCTGTCTTTTGTCACTCGTTCATGTTTGCTTGCGCGTGGTAGTCGGATCATTGTTTAGCCATCGTCCGAACGCTGACAAGGAAACATTCCCAAGTGTCCGACCCCGATTTCGATAATTTTGATATATGTTGTAGAACTCGGAAATTTAAGGGACACGTATTTTTTTTTATCATCCCTCGTTGATATATAAGGGGTGAAACAGCCCCTCAAACTTTGGCAGAAAAACAATAATTTTTTTTTTTTTCTTAGAAGCACCTGACGATTATCAATGAAATTTGGTATACATATATCTCGAGCCAACAGGACTCAGAAATGGTAGTGTGCATCACGGACGCACCCCTTTAAGGGGGTAAACTACCCCTATCTAAATGTTTTTTTCTTTTTTTTCGGCGAAAAATAATCGAACTGGAATACAAATAGCATCGTTTTGAAACTAAAATGATATTACAGTTTACGTGATTTTGGTTTTTTCCCAAAAACCACTGTTTGACCAGATATATATATTTCAAAGCTTTCAATATTTCCCATAGAAGCACCCGACGGATTTCAATAAAATTTGGCAAGCATATATTTCAGAGCAACAGAATTAAAAAATGATACCGTCCGACACGCGCCCACCCCTTTGTGGGGGTAAACCACCCTGATAATTTTTTTTTCAGGATAAAAGAACCGAAAAAAATATAAATCGTATACAGCCGATGCTTGCATAAAAAAAACTCCCGTTTTCGCTTGGAGGGCGAATTCCTAATTCTACTATTTTATTCTACTATCAAAAACCATAATTTAGCACACGGGATATATATTCGAAACATAGGTAATATGTGAATTTGATAATATAACATTTCTACAGATGATACTATTTTCATTCCAAATTTATTCGTTCCAATACATGTATGGAATATGGGATATATGGGAATACTCCAAGAATATTAATTCTGGAAAGCAAAAAAATCTTGGGACTGAAAATTTCAGAAAATTCTATATGATAAAAATAATGTTAACCAAAAATATTTGTAACAAAAAATTATGGCTCATATTCATGACAGTAGTGATGATCGTGGAAAAAGTGTTCGAAGCAGAATGCTTTCTTACACCATGAGCATCGTATTATAGGTAGTGCACCGCAAACAGCACATTTCATAACGGAAGATTTTTCGAAAGCAAATTCGACAGGATTTGGAAAACTTTCTAATCTGTCGTCTACATAGCCACTTTTATACCAAGCATATTGAAAAAGGGATCGATACCTAGGCGAAGATAGTTGATTATGTACAAGTGATTGTAGTTTTACAATATTGTTCCGTAAATGAAGATTAACATCGTAATTGTGTAGGATCGCATTGTCAGAGAAACGCTTCACAAAGTTTTTCCACACCCTAAAACCATAAACGTCTAAAGGTTGAATTCTTCCGGTAGTTCCTTTTGGTATAGTCATCAACACAACATCTTTATCTACAGGCTTCGTTTCTGCGATAATATTGCTGCAGTGACCGCTCCAGGAGTCCAGTAAAAGTAAGCTTCTTCGTCCAACGTTAGGAAAGAACACCTCTTTTAGCCATGTTTTGAAGTGGTCTGTAATTGCAAAACATTGCTACCAGTAATATTCATGCACATTGCAGTAATGAAAAGAAAATTATCATTGCAGTACATCATTACCTTTTGTCATTTTGCCAGATGACGAAGGGAGGAGGTATACATTCGGGGGACGGATTAATGTTTTTTCTACTAGAGGACCAAAGCGACCGCCTGCTTCTTTTAATACTATCAATAGAGGAGATAGTAGTCGCCCATCACAGGAGACAATTGGCTGAATAGTATAACTATGAGTTGTAGATGATATGGATTGAGCAGAACACTCGACTTTTTCCGTTCCTGCATACGTCAACGTACGTCCTGAATGTATTTCAAGCTGGAATCCACTTTGATCAGAATTATATACGTTTTCAGGCCCGTATTCTGCTATAAAAGGCTTGACAGAAGCAACAAACTCATCAGCTGATTTTTTCAAATTAGCACTGTCTTCTATCGTCTTTCTTGAGACAAACTTTGTGATTTTTCTTGAAACGATCCGATGGGCTTTTTTGAAATTGTATATCCATTTTGAAGAGGCCACGAAAGGCCTATCGCCACTCCCCTGCTCTCCCCATGCTTCCAGAGCCCATTTTTTGATGTCCGAGTCATGGACTATTAATCCAGCTTCTATAGCGTTTCGTAATTTGTTTAACGTAAATTCGGCGATAATCATCAATTTTACTTTCCGCGTTCCTCCTTCGTCCACTTGCTTTGCCCATCTCGTTAATTGACGAGGATTAGTAAGTCTGGCAAATGACTTTTGTACAGTAGAAAACTTGAGATAGCTTTTTTTTCCACTCCGCCAGTACTCTACTGCCCTTTTTTTGTAATCAAATGGGATTTCATCGTTTACAGGACTAGGGCACACAGATGAAGAAGGTCCAGCCACTCCTTCCTCACTCCAATCTTCGGCGTCTTCGACGTATTCTGCGTCTGTTCCGGGAAAGTCGTCTACGAAACCCAATGTAGATTCTTCAGATACTTCTAAAGTGTTGAAGTCCCATATACTGTCCAGAAGAATCTTTTGAATCGATTCTTTCAGAATGATTTCTTGCCGATTGACTTCAGTCGTTGGTAGATACATTGTTTGAAATGTTGCAAGTAATAAATTAAGCACGTTCATTGGATTCACAAACATGTTTAAAATATCGTAACGCACTGATAACACGGCAGGCTCCGAACGCGAAATTTTCAACACCGAATGATGAGGAGTAATGCACGCTCAGACTTTATAAAGAGCCGCACGACTACTTGGGATAACATTTGTCTATTTTCGTTCCAAATTGTTTACAGGCCTGCCGCCCGAAGTTTTCCGGAAACTTCGAGATCTATTTATATTTTTGGCATCACGAAAATACGCATGAAAAAAATATGTGATCGGTTATTTTGATTTTATGAAGTCGAAGAACTAATCTTATCTTTATTTTTCCAGAAATATGAGTAGACTCATAATGAAACGATTACCGCATCGTAGAATCTACCGTGAGGCAGATTCGGTAAAATAAGCTTTACATGTGTGAACTGAATAAAAATAAATGCTAATGCATTTATTTTAATATATTTTTTTTATCTTATTGTAATTTTATTCGTTTCTAATGAAATGAATAAAATTGCGATACAAATAGTTTCATCTGTAGTTTCATGTTATATTATCAAATCCACATATTACCTATATTTCGAATATATGCCGTGTGCTAAATTATGGTTCTTGATATGAAAATAAAATCCTGTAAACTCTCATTGAACTTCTGACTGCCCTCCAAGCGAAAACGGGAGTTTTTTTTATGCAAGCATCCGCTGTATACGATTTATATTTTTTTCGGTTCTTTTATCCTGAAAAAAAATAAATCATCAGGGTGGTTCACCCCCACAAAGGGGTGGGCGGGTGTCGGACGGTATCATTTTTCAATTCTGTTGCTCTGAAATATATGCTTGCCAAATTTTATTGAAATCCGTCGGGTGCTTCTATGGGAAATATTGAAAGCCTTGAAATATATATACCTGATCAAACAGTGGTTTTTCAGAAAAAACCAAAAACACGTAAACTGTAATATCATTTTAGCTTCAAAACGATGCTATTTGTATTCCAGTTCGATTATTTTTCGCCGAAAAAAAAAGAAAAAAACATTTAGATAGGGGTAGTTTACCCCCTTAAAGGGGTGCGTCCGTGATGCACACTACCATTTCTGAGTCCTGTTGGCTCGAGATATATGTATACCAAATTTCATTGATAATCGTCAGGTGCTTCTAAGAAAAAAAAAAAATTATTGTTTTTCTGCCAAAGTTTGAGGGGCTGTTTCACCCCTTATATATCAACGAGGGATGATAAAAAAAAATACGTGTCCCTTAAATTTCCGAGTTCTACAACATATATCAAAATTATCGAAATCGGGTTCGGACACTTGGGAATGTTTCCTTGTAAGAAATAAGAAGAAAGATGTGCTGATAAAGTTCAGTTATTAGTTCATATGTTAAAATTACTGTATTCTATTTAAATTTACACATGTAATGATAGCGAGATAAAAGAGTTATTTATGCAAGAAGAGCATAGAAAAGAGGGGATTTCAATGAGTGTGAAATGCGACACGAGCCGAAGGAGTGCCCCGCTTCGCATGAGTGACAGAAAAAAATTCGCGCGTAGTACAGAAAAAAATTCAGAAAAAACACGCGTGTAGCGATCGCACAAATCTATGAATATATGTTATAATTACTATATATAGTACAAAAATCGGATCAGAAGTTGGATGCACGTATCAGATTGGAGAAACGCAGTGTTTCTCTGAAATCGCAATGAAAATTCGTAACATATAAAATCCATTATCCGAGAAATGTTTGAGTGTAATACGCAATGTGTTACATTCAAATATTTCTCGCACAATCAATCTAACGTATTTCCAAATAACGATCAGAGATTTTAGCCACATTGGAATTTTCGAAAATACTGTTAATTACGGTACGGTTATTTCATCAAATTTTTTTATTTCATTAGGAACAGCTTGAAATTTTTCTCGTATACTAGTTTTGGCGGGAAATGTAACGATACATTCGACTTTTCTTATATTTACATAACTTCTTGAATGGAACAGCAAACATTTATTGAAACATTTTTTTATTTTACTTGCTTTCACCTG
Source organism: Amblyjoppa fuscipennis (assembly GCA_963575735.1). Taxonomy (NCBI): domain Eukaryota; kingdom Metazoa; phylum Arthropoda; class Insecta; order Hymenoptera; family Ichneumonidae; genus Amblyjoppa; species Amblyjoppa fuscipennis. The sequence continues at coordinate 5,265,864 of OY754497.1, forward strand.
TGTGTTGTAACCAGAAATTCGGCAAACGATAATTACATCACGTACAGTTATTGAGCCAAATTTGTTTGTAACTAGTTCTAACCAGAAAGTTTTGTAAACGAGAAAAACATCGCAAGTCTGTATCAAGCCGTATTTTAGATTTTTTTTTGCAATTTTAACCATAATAAAAAGAAATAATACGCTATAAACCGATACTGTGCGCCCGATAAACATGTTTCGCAACACGTGCATGAATCGCGGCACTTTATATGGCAGTCTTGCGAGCCAAAAGAGTCGCGCATGCGCATTTTTACTGTCGACGTTTTCGTCCCTGCAGACATAACCTCAGTGTTTGTCCCGCGAAACTGCCATGTAAAGTACTCATGCAAAGATTCATGCACTCGTTACGAAACAAATATGATGTGTAACGAGGGTCGAATTGGCGATTGCGACTCTTGTGATTGCAGCCCTCGCTTCGCTCGGGAAGTAAACCTCACACTCGTCGCAATCGCCAACATTCGACCCTTGTTTCAAAAAATACTATTTTTTTTTTTTTAATTTCAGTTATGGATAAAATAACTCGGCAGTCGAATCACTCTTATTCTTCTGTTGTTTCATCCGAAATTGATCAGGTGCAAGGCTAATAACAAATGGGAACAGCACGAGTAAATACAATTACACGAACGTCGAATAATGTATGTGTTTAATCTGCTACTCGGTGCCTTAACGTGCAATCAGTTATTTAGTAAAAATTGACACAATGTAATTATTAAACGATTAATCGATTATTAATTGTTGCACCGATTACGTAATGAAAAAAATTACTTTTGTGCTTCACTCACAAATACGCGTACATAAGGTGCGCGCTTTTAACACTCGATCAACGTGAAACGGACTAGGGGCACCAACTATGAGATTTTTAAGAACTTTAGTAACCATTTTTTTCATTGGTCGATCAGTTGGAATAGACCGCCCGAAAATTTTGTCGCGTCATGAGGATCCGCACGAACGAATTCCTCTCGATCATCCTATAGTTGGCGACACTGGCATCTTACGTTTGCACAGTACACTTTCAATACGTGGGGAAGAACACGGAAAAAGTAGGTTTTACCGCCAAGTGCCACGATCATGGTACAAAAAGTAGCAGGTGCATCCCGACGATCTAAGGTAAGCAATTTTTATTCTTCTTTCAATACTCGTTCTATAGATTTGATTTGTTCTATACATAATAATAATACGTGTACAAAAAACTAATTGTTATGGGACACGTGAGGCGCTAAACATAACCTCTACATGGGATATTTTTTTCGCGAATTGTATCATGAATTTTTAATGTTTTTTTTTGTTTGATTTTATTTGATTCTCAAACTAACGCAATGTCTTTGCGGCACTGCTAGATTATATAGAAAAAAACAACAAGTTCATTCGTCCGACTTTATATGCATTTGTTGGAGATTGTCGGCTCGAATACATTACCCGCAAGCGCATCGAAATTCCCGGGCATACACGCGAGGCACGCATAGACGCCGTAAATTGGCAGCACTTGTTTTTTCTTTTATTCTTTGGCAGCATTGCCACAGTAGCTTTTCCGTTTCCTTTTTTTTTTTTCACTTCCGCCAGTGGTGCCAGTGGTGATACGTTCCTACTCACTGTACACTCGTTTTATTCAATAAACATTTTCTACTCCGAAAATCATCGTGCCATCCTTTCGTGAAACGATCGACCCTATCCACGAAACAACAGGTTATGGGCCCAGCGCGATCTCACGATAAGCATTTTTTCGGGTGACGACAAGACTCAAGAGTGCGAGAATAACGCGATCGAGGTTATTTCCAGCCCGCGTGCAAAAGTAAAAAAAAAAAAATAACCGAGACGCGATGGAACGAACGGGCGGACTGGTGCGAGTGCCAAAACTAACGAGCATCAAGAACTGGAGCGTGTGAAGGTTTCAAATCTGGGTAACCTTAAACGCAAGCAGCGCGGGGGCATCATGACGGGGCAGAACACGCGGCCTTCGGACCTAGCAGCAGATGCGAACGACGCAGCCAAACGCGAGCACGAGAAAAGCGTCGCGGCATGGAACAAACTCGATGCCTTCATGCAGAAATTCACTGCGATGACGATCGGGGAGCAACCAACGTTGCACATCATGCACTGCGAAACAGCAAAAGACATGTGGGACCGGCTGGTGAGTGTATACGAACAAAAATCTGAGTCCAGCATCCACATGTTGTAGAAGAAATAGTACGCGGCTGCGATGAACCCGTCAGATGACATAGCAGCGCATATCGCCCGCCTCGAAGACATGGCATACCGCCTCAAGCTGATGGGCGAGGTGATCCCTGAGTCCATGATAATGACGAAGATTCTGATGACCCTGCCGGCGGCTTACAGTCATTTCGTAAGCGCATGGGACTCCACACCCAGGGCAGAGCGAACACTGGTTAACCTAACGTCGAGGCTGATGATCGAGGAGTCTAGGCACGCCTCGTACGGCGAGGAAGGACACAAGGCCCTGGCAGCTAGGTCGAGCCAGGGAAATTGAAAGCGCAACAGCGAAAACAAGAACTCAACTTTTAAAGGCAAATGTTACAGATGCGACAAACCAGGGCACTGGGCTGAAAATTGCCCCGACCGCAAGCCGAAGGACGACCGTGACTCGAGTCACCAACAGGGATACATCGGAGAAGCCCTCAGCTCAACAACGCCTGCCGACGCAGGCACGGACAGCAGGTACATGGACTCAGGCGCAAGCAACCACATGTCACACCGCAGAGGCTGGTTCGTGGACTTCAAACCCTTCAAAGAAGAGATGCCAGTGCGAGTGGGAGACGGAACTTTCATAAAGGCCTACGGTAGAGGAAACATCAAAATCTGGAAGCACGATGGTGCGAAATGGAACCGCAATTACATCACGGATGTGCTGTTCGTACCAAAGCTGAAGTACAATCTTTTTTCAGCCGGCACAGCCATGGACAAGGGACTGGAGATGCAATCCCACAAAGCCACATGCAAGTTCTGCAAGTCCGGGCGCACTGTTGCAGTGGGAGCACGGGAAAAAAACTGTACGCCATGCAGTTTAAGGTCATCCCGCCGAATGGAGGCCACAAGCAGAACGACCCACCGGAGGCGCTCGTCGCAGCAACCGACACACTCAAGGCGTGGCATGAAAAGATGGTACACCAAAACTTTCGACAAGTGAGGCAAGTGCTCAACGAGTTCCAGATCACGACAGCAGACACCAGCGACCCGTTCTGCGATGCGTGCGCCGTCGGAAAGGCGCATCGCCTACCGTTCCCACCAAGCTCATCGAAGACAACCGAGATCGGCGAGATCGTACACGCAGACGTGTGTGGTCCCATGCAAACCGCATCTGTCGGCGATTCACGGTACTTTTCGTTGCTCAAAGACGATTTCTCTCACTTTCGCACCGTCTGCTTCATGGCCAGAAATCAGAAGTCAAGCGTTGCATCGAGGATTTCCTACGAAAGGCGAAAAAACACTACCCGAGAGGCATTCTCAGGAACCCTGCGAACCGACAATGGCCTGGAGTTCATCAACCACGACGTCGAGGAACTGACTCACCGATTTGGAGTGCTTCACCAGAGGACGGTGGCCTACAGCCCGGAGCGAAACGGCTCCGCGGAACGAGAAAATCGAACCATCGAGGAAGCAGCCCGAACGATCCTGCACGCCAAAGGCTTCAAGACGGGGTTCTGGGCAGAAGCGGTGAACACGGCCGCGCACGTCCTGAATCGCACAGGGACGAGCACTGTGAGAGGCTCAACGCCGTACGAACTATGGCACGGAAAAAGAGCCGACATCCGCCATCTGAGGATTTTCGGTGAAAAAGTGTATTCGCACGTCCCGAAAGCGAAGAGACAGAAATGGGACCCGGAAGGCCAACGCGGAATATTCATCGTATACGAAGAAAATGTAAAAGGCTACCGCGTATGGTACCCTGAGAGCGACCTCATCAAAATGGTACGGGATGTCGTCTTCACCGGAAACACAAACCCTGCAAAAACCGCAAAGAAAGACAGCGACCCATGGATCAACACGGAACAGACGGTGGACGAGGACACGAGCGACTACGACGGCGAACCAGACGTACCGGCACCCGAGGTACAAAACCAACAGGAACCCCACCACAGCGACGAGAATGGGAACGAGGCGTACGAGGATGCGGTCGAGAACACACAAAACGAAGAGAGACGAGTACTTCGGGACCGCCGGAACCTGCGACCCCCGGCCAGGCACGGAGACTTCCTGAATATTGACGAAGTTTTCCTGGCCGAAGAACATGAGCCAGCGTCCTATAAGGAAGCCACCCTGTGCAGCGAGGCGCCGAGATGGAAGGAGGCGATGGACGACGAGATCGAGTCGATGCACAAGAACAGTGTATGGGAACTGACCGAGGTACTACGAGGACAGGACATCGTCGATAACCGTTGGACCTTCAAGGCAAAACGGGACCCCAACGGCAACGTACAACGGTACAAAGCCAGACTCGTGGCCCGCGGCTTCACTCAGAATCATGGTATCGACTACCAGGTGACGTTCAGCCCGGTAGTACGCTTCGACACACTCAGGGCCATCATCGCTATGGCCGCCCGACGAAAAATGCAGATACGACAATTCGACTGACGGTGAAAACCGCGTTCCTATACGGTAACATCGACGAGACAATATACATGAAGCAGCCGGAGGGGTACGAGGACGGGACGAACCGCGTGTGCATGCTAAATCGAAGCCTCTACGGCCTCAAACAATCTTCGCGATGCTGGAACCGTCGGTTCACGGACTTCCTGAAGGAGTTCGATCTGTAGGCCACAAACGCGGACACCTGCACCATCACGAGCCATAAGATGGGAAAGCAGCTCATACTGGCGATCTACATCGACGACGGACTGATAGGGGCCGAGGATCAAGGATCCATCGACGAACTGCTTACCGGACTAAGAAGAGAATTCGAGATTACAAGTAGCGGAGCAAACATGTTCCTGGGGCTCCAAATTGAACGGGGAAGGGGGGGGGGGCGGCTCTATCCTGCTGCATCAAGTTGCCTATACGAGAAAAATCCTGAAAAGATTCCGGATGGAGGACGTCAATCCCGTCAGCATCCCCGCCGATCCTCACCGGGAAACAAGTGCGAGTCTGCACCGCATCGACGAGGACGAGGTCACAAGGGCACCGTATCGGGAGGCGATCGGAAGCCTAATGTACCTGTCGATCGCAACCAGGCCAGACATCACCTTTGCGGTGAACCGCGCGAGCCGGTACATGGAAAAACCGTCCAAGTTACACTGGAACGCAGTCAAAAGGATATTAAAGTATCTGAAGGGCACGATCGACGAAGGTATAAAATTCGGAACCGACCCGGACGAACATGTCAAGGCCTACAGCGACTCCGATTACGCGGGCGAACTCGACACGAGGCGTTCGACCATGGGTTACCTCATCAAATGGGGAGCCAGCATCGTCTCCTGGAACTCGCAGAGGCAGCGAACCGTAGCGCTGTCCACCACAGACGACGAGTACATGGCGGCGTGCCAGACTATAAAAAAGATAGTGTGGCTCAAGAAACTTCTCGAGGAGCTCACAGATTCGAAGGAGATGAGGACGACGCTCTTCCTGGACAACAAAAGCGCCATACAGCTCATCAAGAACCCTGTCTTCTACAAACGGACGAAGCATATAGACGTCCGCTACCATTACATCCGCGAGCGTTACGAGGCGAAAGATTTCGCATTAGAGTACGTGAGCACTAAGGACCAGTTAGCAGACATCCTCACAAAACCTTTGCCGCGACAAGCGTTCCAACACCCACGAAACATCGTGTGCAATCACAAGGACGGGCAAGAAAACTGAGTCGAGCCGAAAAGTGGGAGTGTTGGAGATTATCGGCTCGAACACATTACCCGTAAGCGCATCGAAATTCCCGGGCATTCACGCGAGGCACGCATAGACGCCGTAAATTGGCAGCACTTGTTTTCTCTTTTATTCTTTGGCAGCATTGCCCCACTAGCTTTTCCGTTTCCTTTTTTTTTCACTTCCACCAGTGGTGCCCGTGGTGATACGTTCCTACTCGCTGTACAGTCGCTTTATTCAATAAACATTTTCTACTCCGAAAATCATCGTGCCATCCTTTCGTGAAACGATCAACCCTATCCACGAAACAACAGCGTTACTATGTTTCTTAGTTTCTTAGTACCTCCTTCTCTTATACAACAAACAAAAAAAAATAGTAATGACTTATTATTTTTTCAGACTAGGGGTTCCATGAATCTGAAACGGCGTTCATCCATTAACACCATGGTTTTTTACCGGTGAGTACTCGAAAGAGATTTTCAATACTGCTACCGCTGTGGACAGAAACAAACCTATTATTTCCCATCGTCAATTGAAAAATCTCAGTTTTTTTGTTTTCTTTAATTTTCCAAATCATAATCTGGTCCTCCCTTTGATCGACAACGTGAAAATAGTCAGTAAGTATAATTTGTGTATTTTTTTTACTTTCCTTTCTCGTTTTGCTGTATTCGACGTGTTGATTTTTTTTTAATAATAGGGAATCTTGGAGAGATATTCCGCTAGGCCAAGCTAGGCCACACCATCATTCAAGAAGCAGCGTATTAAGCAACGGGTAAGTTGCTATGATATATTTTTTTGTGTATTTTTTATAGTTTCCTTTCTCGTTTTGTCGTATTCTACGTCTTGATTTTTTTTTTTTTTTTTTTTTTTTTTTATAATAGGGGATCTTGGAGAGATCTTCCGCTAGGGCAAGAACACCATCATTCAAGAAGCAATATATTAAGCAATCGGCAAGTTGCTTTGACATTTTTTTTTAGTGTGTGGACGTTGGCTTTTTTCTGTAAGCTTATGCAATAAAAAACTTTAATATAACTTTATGTATTGTACTTCTAATAAAATTCCTAAAGTTATATTAAAGTTTTTCGTTTTAACACAAAAGTTTTTTCCATTAAAATCCATTTTTTTTAAATATATGCTCTTAAAATGTTATGTAAATTAGGGGTGGATATAAAATATAATAAATATTAATACAGTACAAGGGTCGATTAGTATCAAATTTAAATATGTATAATTTTTTGGCATTTTAACGATTTTTTATTGTTATGCAATAGATGGAATTTTTGCTATATGAACATAAATTTATTAATGTCTAATTTTGTGAGAATATATATTGTGAGACGATTTCCCAGGATAGAGTGATTCCTCAAAACTCCTACCGGCAATCGACACAAAACCCTAGCCCTCGATCGTTACTTTTCTCGTGGTTAATCTCGGTATGGGCGCCAGCCGCACACGGCGTGCGACACGATCGGCATCGATATTTTCAAAAGGGAAGGCCAAGGTCGCGCTCGGCTAGCTGCAGCCTTGGGGGTATGGCAGAGGGGCGGTTCGGGAAATTCTCCAGTTACTAAATAAATAAACTTTATATACAATAAACTTTTTTTTCGGCACGGTTATACGAGAGTCGAGCTGGACAATTTATTGGAAATCAATCGGTAAGACTCAAAGTTAATCGAAAAATTAAAGTCAAAGTCCAAGCAAAATTAAATTCGAATAGTCAGATTAAATTCACAGGCCAAACAACGGCTCGCTCTCGGCTTGTTCGCATCCAGACTTAAATGCTACCCGGTATACAAAGTCCCCTAATACACTCCTGACGGTTACTCAGTTCACCGACAGGAGGGGTGGCCTAATGCCCAAAAGGTAATTAATCACACAGTGCAAATGCAATAGAGAAAGAACAAGGAATTTTCATAAATATTACGGCCTTAACTCCCTGCTAAATTTCGGCTTAAAGTTACAAGTCGGAGAATCTACTGGTAAAGACTCGAGCAACGCTGCTCGGCCGCGCGGCAGCGGTCACGCGACAAGGTCAGAAGGACCCGTTCGTGAGACGCCTAGCGAACCGCGGATCTCTGTGCGCTGAGGCCGATCCAAAAATTCCTCAAACTTACCGGTAACGAAAGTGCGCAAGCAAAACGCACAGAAACAGAAAAGGCGTTTCCCGGAGAGGCCGGGGCAAAACGGACACGTGCCGTCCTCGCTTTATTTTCGCCGGGTCTGCCTGTCGGAAGGCTGTCGCCACCGACAAAGGCTACGAAATTACCACTCGCGGAAAAACGGCACAGAGACCCGCTTCGCGCGCACTTGAGACGATTAATTTACACAAACACAGAATTCGGGCAAAACGATGTGGATTCCTCCAAGATCCTCGAGTAGATTCGCGGGCGAGCTTAGTACCCGTGTCCCGTGCGTCGATTCTCGACGCCAAAACGCAACGCTACGATGGCACTTACGATGCACCATTCAGCACCCGCGAATCCGAGATCTTAATATTCTTTTCCGGCCGTGACGCACGGATTATTCCTGACACCCGAAAATTTCGGTCGACGCCTCGACCGAGAGCACCGCGAACCACGAATCACCGGCACGTCGGTGCGTCGAAAAATCGGATATTCACGTTTACTATATCTTTTGCGAGAGGCTTACCGTTAATGGGCTACGATACGGATCCGGTCCAGATAAGGGCCAAATAACAGGGCACAGCCTCCCACAATATCGGTCGATAAATTTTGTTCGAGAATCAGCGCGGCTACATGCGCTAGTTCGAGCGGCCGCTGTTCGGTAACACCTCCCGGCTGAGTCCGGCGAGGCCAACGCGCGCCGTTGACGCACGCGCACCGCGCTTATCCGAGGCGGCACGGGCTACGTGCCGCGTGCAACAGGCTCCGCGCTCATCTACGCCAAATGGCTGACACGGGTCACCACGCGGTCGGGTAGATCGCCGACTTTGATCGGTTTTCTCACGGTAACAGCTGAATGTTCTGCTCAATTTCGGTACATCTCATCACGGCGACGTATCTTCGGTTTCGAGATATCGTTCGAGCTCACACGGAGCATAGCGCGAGTGTTTTCTCGGGCACGCAACACGCGTGATCACACCGGAATGGCTCACGTTCTCAACGGCTATCTCGCGGCGATACAGCGTCGCGGATAGATTCTCTTACTCGGTCGACTCAAGCGATTCTCATATAATTGTCTTGGCTCAACGGAGTGCTCACAGTGGACTGCTCAGTATATATAATTATTGTTATTCGGTACCGCTCATCTCTTGGTTTCGCTCACAATCGGTCTACTCATCGCACAGTGTTTTTCGCGCGCTTTTTAACATCGTTATTGTTACTCAATAAAAGATATATTTTCACTGTTAAGATCTGTGTTGTGAATTTTGTTTATCTTCCCGATCCGCTATAGCTCACCCGGCATTGTTCAAACAAATTTCCTCCTTCCTTCCTTCGTACTTTGCCAAGACAGTCGTCGGGTCGAGAGAGAGAGAGTTCGTCGCAGCGCACCGTCGCGGTCAGCAGTCCCCGGAAGAATCCCCGAATATTCGCTCGACTCTTCGATCACGATCTCTCGACCCCCGCCTCTCCCCGTCTACTCTAGTTCCCACGCTACCTATCGCTCAACAGCGCCACGCAGGGCAGCCTCGCAATCGTAGATTCGCACAGCGCTCGCACGCGCTAATATTCAAACCGTGGCTGGCGCAAAGTCCCAGCTACGAGCGCGAAGAATCCTGCGATGAGCGGATGCAGCGACGGGTCCAGATGGAATTCTTCAGAGCACAGGCGGCCTGGGTGTTGTCGGAAGACTCGGACGATGGCAATCCTCTGCGCATCGTCCGGAAGCGGTGGAAGTGTTGTTTCCTCGGTGTTCGGAGGATCTTTCCTCTACCGGTATTTCCTCGTTTGATTGTCGTTCCGTCTTCGTGACTTGTCCGGGTGCGGGTGGTACATGAAAGTTTATTCGCCTTAATTAGTACGATATTGAGTTTACGCTACTGAGCCCTTGCGAATCTGCCCGAGAAGGAGATCTGTGCGCAGCGAGGGCGCGCGCTGACTTTCTCTCGCGGATGTCCGATAAACCTTTTGTGACGGGCAAAAATACCGCGTCACAATATATATATAAAACGGCGATTAACAGAAAACAGAAGTGTTTAGTTGAGATTTCATGCCTTAGATAACGGGTGTACGGAAGTATGATCCAAATTTTCTATATAAAATATTTTTTCACTGTAGGGATAAAGATGTTGCATTTTTGGAATTATCATCGTCCCGTCGCCGTAACAGACCGCGACAACCAAGAAAACGACAAAAGTCTAAAGAACCTCGTGAAGCGGCAGTTCGCCATCCCGAAAAACGACAAAAGTCGAGAGGACCTCGCGAGTGGCAGTCCGCCATCCTCAAAAACGACAAAAGTCGAGAGAACCTCGCGAAGCGGCAGTTCGCCATCCCCGAAAAATGAATGAACACACACACTGTCGTCGCGTTATGGACCGCTTTTCGCACAAATATCACGATAGAAACCGTCATGTTGATGAAGAAATTACTTTCAATGACGACAGAGAAACTTATTATAATGATCAAGAACGGAGCAATCGAATGAACCATTGTCGTTCATTCTATGAGCATTCTCCTCATCAACGCCAAAGATATGGTGCACAGTTTTCATTGAAGGGACGCTCTTCTGGGTATCGCTTTGCAGATCGGCGACATCGTCAATTTCACGACAACCCCACCGAAATTCCCAACGCGGAATACAGTTATGCACGTGATTCCCAAATATATCATGCCCGTGCCCACCGTTGGAACCGAAACAACGATAAATATGAAAGACGACGTGGTCTTGACGAAAATCGTCGTATATGTGGAGCGTTAGCCACGATTTTCCGCAAAATGGACGCAAGAAAATAACTTCGTATTCTGATACGACGTTCTCACCGTTTAAGTTCGTTTTTATATTCCATTATTTTCGATTCTATTCGTTCGATTCTGTCTGTTCTTCGGCTTAAATAATTTTGTTTATTTATTTTTTCCTTCGCGAATAATATGCATTGCATTGTTTTTTGGGTTTTTTCTTGATTTTCTTTTTCTTTTCGCGCACAGATATTGTTCTGTTCCTTCGCTTGGTTATTTTTTTTTCGTTTTATCGTGAGTAATATCTGAGTTCTCTGTATGTTTAAGGCAGTAGTCTGCTTTAGGAGCCGAAAAAAAGCGTTTTTTCAACAATTTTTTTGAAAGGGAAGGAAATGATTGCGGTAAACGAAATTTTGAGACGATAGTATATTATATTCAAGCTTTAAAAAACAATTTTTATTATTACAAATTATTGAAATTTGCCAAAGTCGTAACGATTTTTCTGGGGCGCCTGAAGTGTGCACTCGTAAATCGGTGCCGGTGATGGAGGTCGTGCGATGCATCTGAAACAGTGGAACCAAATTTTTTTTTAGTTTTTATAAGTTCCTTTTCTATATGAACTAAAAAAATACCGAAGAAATGACGAAATTCCAAATTTGTTCGAAGTTTGAAAAAAAAAATTCACTTTTTTGAAAAAAAAATTCACTTTAAGTTGCAAAACAAGTAATTTAAATAGTACTTTTGTCCAACTTTTTTAGTTCAAATAGAAGATAATTCAATACTGAAGCTAGATCACTTTGGTTTTTTTCGATCGGACATATATTGTTTTTACTATCGCCGGCACCGTTTTCCAAAACTTGTGAAAATGAAAACTCGAGAAAACGGGCTGTAAAGTTTTCGGTCCAAAAAAATGTAAGTTTTTGGATACTTACACTAATTAGATGTTAATCGGCTATCCCCGGGCCATACAATAATCCTTCCTCTTCTTCAAAAAACTCGTTTTGGCGGAGGCTTTCCGATCTTCGAGCTGTACGAGCCTCCTTGCTGGAAAGTGATGCGCGCCCGTTCTCCCGCGTTATGCGCTCAGCGTCGACGGTGTCAGCAAAATTTTTGCATTGCTGCCCGATGACAATATCGAGGAGCTGCATGGTAGAAAGCACAGCTGAATAACCTTCGTTGAAAATGCCTGTAGCCATATTTGCTGCTATTTCGACGATTTTATAGCCGGAATTTACGTGTTTCGGATTTAGGCGCCACACAATCGAATTGAACGATTCGTTCGAATTTTGAGTGTGTCCGCCTAAGCACCGCGTCAATAAATCGTCATTTGAAAGATCATCGTAAATTGGACGAATGTGCTTCTCTACATTATCATTAATTAATCTTGCTGGGTGTTTGAAAGATGCCAGATATTTCGTCGCTTTAGCCTTGCGCCATTCGAACCAACTCTCCGGGCCTTCTGGACAATTTTTATGCCGAGGATTTTTATCGGTAAACGAGGATTTTTATCGGTAAACGAGTACCCATACGCTTTTGCCTGTGTCCAACACACTCATTTTTCGTCACTGTGCACTCGTCTCCGTAAGGATTGCTATTTAAGATTCCAGTAAAAGTTTTGGAGTCGCCATCGCGCTCGGGTCTGCCCGAGCATTCGCACCTGCTCGACGCTCGGCCACTAAAACTGATCTAGCTTCGAAAATATGTCAAATTGGCCTCTAAAATTTTGAACACATATTCTTGGATAGTTTTGGAATAGATTTAAGACAAAAACGAAAAATCGATTTTTTGAAGCCTGTAAAGCAGACTACTGCCTTAAGTTTTTTTTAATTCATTTACTTTCTATTTTTTCTTTTCGCGAATGTTCATTATTTATTATTATTACAATTATATTTATTGATGTGCCAGTAATGTGAGAAATTAATAAAAACAAGCGACAAGCAATTAAAATAACCATTTCTTTTTTTTATTATATTTTGTACTTCATAATAATTATTATTTATTAAAATAAATAAATGATTACGTACGATACTTCGTGCGTTTGAGGTTATGTTATACCGAGATCGGGCGGCCAATGAACAATGTGGCGTTCCGAAAAAAATATGTCGCAGAAAAAATGAAGCTCAATTTTCGATATATTCGAGTGACTGTTTAATAAATCGTGTTATGCCGCAGAAACTCAGGTAGCTAATCTGGGTTCTGTGCGCGAGCCGTTAGCTCGTAAGGTTAGGGACATGCTCAGTTAAGGGTTGGAACCCATGTGAAGTACAAATGTATTACTCAGTATTTAACAATGTTTATTTAAGAATGTATTTAGTATGTTTAACAATATATTTATATTATCAGACATTTACAATGGTAACATTGTTATATTCATTATATAACAATGCTTACCAAGAACCTTCGATTAAGGTTCCCCTTTTTGTCCGAACAGTGTGCAATCAACGTTCTACTTGACTCTGATTTAAGGTCGGACAAACGAGCAGACAAGCCTGGATTGGTGCTCGATTAATGCTTTGCTATCGACGCTTTTTACTGATCTGTTATTAACTTGTTCACTGATGCTTTAATACCGCTCTATGGATTTATCCAGTATCGCTTTATCAATTTATTCATTAATGCGCCGTTATTATTAACACATAATTAGTTTTATGTCGCAACCATTAATGCTCGATTTATGCTTACTTCTGCCCTTTTGAATTACCAACCGCCAGTACACTTTGTACGCTTGATACACCTTCTCGATTAACGACAATCGGACGTTAATCTTTTCCGATGAGAGTTTAATATTTTCACGACCTACTTATCGAGTTACGAGCCCAGCTCGCAACGGGTGTATCCGTAGTCAACCGTAAGAATCAGGAGTTCCGAAGAGACTGGTGAGTGCCTGCTCGTGGTTCTTTATATAGGGGTACGAGCAGGCATGCCAGCATAATTTTGGCAGTGTCAGATATTTCCTCATAATTGTTTAAACAATTATTCCGACATCCGGATTCCTGCTTCGATATTTCTTAATATCTGACTCGACTAATTAATTATCGATTAAATGCTATTTCGGCGGTACGTTGACCCGAGATGCAATACTAGCTTCTCCGTCTCTGTCAATGCGAATTTGGAGACGCTACGATTGCGAAATACCTGACTCAGCAAATACGGAGCCGATGCTCGAATTCGAGTCGCTATTGCCTAAATGCTGACTCGAATTTAATTATATTTCGCAACGGCGTGTTTGTCTCATGCTGCTGCTTACTTCGATTATTAGGCAACGACGTTACCGCAATAATCGACGTATCGAGGTACTCGAGGTACAACAATCGCATTTATTTGTACCAATATTGTACAGATTAAAATTTTTCCTTGAAAAAATTGATGACGGTGCGTCATAGAATAACTGTATCAAATTTCGTCAAGTAATTTGTCGCCGTTTACGAGAACATCGCGGACAACGAAATCGCTCAGCGCGGTGAAACGCATAACTCCCGTCTTTTTGCCCTAGAGGGCAGTCGAGAGTTAAAAACTGTTGGGGATAAAACGAATTTCGCAAATATTATCAACCAGGTCATCGAGCTCGAAAATAGCGGCGTGATAATCGACATTGCCGGTCAACAACAGGCGGTCTTTTTTTCTTTACAGGCAGTAATTGGAGATAACTTGAGAATCCACGCTATTTGTGGTTATACAACAAGTTTTAATACCACTTATTCGTGTAGGGTTTGCCTGGCTGATAAAGCATTAGCTCAAAAGCAATTAAATGAGGAACCCCAGATTTTACGTACAGTCGAAAACTACAGCGAAGACTCTACAAAATTTACCAGAGGTATAGTGGAGGAATGTATTTTAATCAGATTCCCAATTTTCACGTAACGAATAACGTAAACTTAGATATCGTGCACGATGTTTTTGAGGGTGTGTGTCGGTACGATGTAGCAAACATTTTTAAGACGCTAATTTACAAAGATAAACTGTTCACTCTTGAAACGCTTAATGCGAGAATACGCTTCTTTGATTATGGCAGTAGTGCAGACAAGAATATTCCGTCTTCTGTATCCGATAACACTTTAAAGAACGAGAATTTGATTATTTCGGCATCGGAAATGACCTTTTTAGTAAGAAATTTAGGATTATTGGTCGGCGATCTTGTCCCCTCGGACAATGCAGTATGGGAGCTTTACCTTGCCCTTCGCGAAATAATCTGCATACTTTTGACTCCACGAATCACTGCTCAAAGTATTAACTTATTAGAAACTCTTATTTCGGAACACCACCAATTGGCCACCACTTGGAACTTTTTTCTGAGTCGTTGAAACCAAAGCATGATCATCTAATTCATTATCCACGAATATTACGAAAGGTCGGTCCTCTCAGGTACCTCTCCTGTATCCGTTTCGAGGCTAAGCACAAAGAATTAAAAGATACTGCAAAGGTTGTGAAATCGCGCACAAATCCAGCGTAAACACTAGTTCTAAAATACTAACTCCGACTTTCATACAGATTTGTTAGCAATAAAGGATTTTCAGTTCGATTGTCTTGGGGTCCCGTACTCGAGGAAAGATTAAGTTCGTTGACCGATTACGATAGTTTTAAACAAGTACTTCCTACCAGCATCAGCGACGAATGTATATCCTCATCATGGGTGAAGGTAAACGGTATAACGTACCATAAGGGAACAATCATCGCTGTAGAAGCGGATAGTATTAACGCGTCATTTGGTAAAGTACGATACGTTATTATCCATGGAGCACAAAAAGTTTCGTTCTTATACCTAAAATTAAAAACATTAGAACTCTCCCAAGATGTCCATGCGTTCGAAGTCAGTGAAACTAATAAGTGGGGTTATATACGCTGGACTAAAATTAGCAATCACGTTCCATACAATTTGCATACTATGGCCGATAGTAAGCTGTACATTCCATGCAATTGACAACAGAAGATATAACCAATATTATCGGTACGGTTTTATTTTTATTTTAGTTGTAGTATTTTTAGTTTAGTCGTAGTTAATCAGAAAAAAACAATGACTGATTTAATTGTTCCACGCTAAAATTTAAGAAAGAAATAATGTATATAATATATATTAATACTGTTATGTTTTAGTTGATAACCACTTTATTTCATAGTTTGAAAATACTATATAGTTTTCTTATTCATCACAGTTGTAACGACCAAATCTGAAAGTTATTCCTGAAAAACAGCGATACGTAAAGTTACGCAATAAAGGATTCATTTAAGCGCATTTAAAACAGAGTCGACTAAATAATTAATTCTTCGATCCAAACCTTCTTTCCTTGAAATAAATATCTTTATTATATCGAATAGTTACTGCGTGTAACTAAACAAACATTCAAATAAAGGCTGTATCATTACATGCTTTTATTTGTCAATGCGACTACAATTATGATTTGCCATTAGAGGATGTACGATTTTATACACAATAATAATGTTTATTCCAACTTCAAGATACATTGATTCAACTATTCATGAAGTAGATTTTTTTCGCTACTTTGATTCAACAGAATATCCCGTTACTGTAAATAAATATGCAGTTCTATTTCGATTTTAATGTACTTGTTAGCAAAACTATATCACATCCTAAGCTTACTTGAGGCTCAGCTAACAATACATTCGATTACAGTGCACAAATACCTGATTGCTCTTGAGTATCAGCGTTTCAAAGAGAATACATGTTTTTATCTTAGAAACTGTGAATTATTTGGTGCCACCCATCAATATTTTAGGTAATAGAATGTAGTATCTATTAAAATGAAGATGTTTTAAATGAACTTTTTACTTCTGTCACCGTAAATTATATGGGTTTGAATCGCACGAATTTTCAGACAAATGCACTGAATATTCATTTCGTATACATTCGTCGTGGCTTGAATGGAGTGACCCAGAAGTAACTGAATTCTAAAAATATCTTGTTACAAGTAAATGTAAATTCTATGAACAGGATAATTGCATATTTTATACGCAGATTTGACTGCCTGAACAAATAGTACTTTTTATTCTAAACGTTATTAGGTTCATTCTAATATTACAGTTTCTATATCAACGCGATAAAGATCAATTAAAAAAATATATTTTCCACAATCAACTAGATATTTTGTCGATTTATACTCAATCGTTGTTGGGGTAAAATTATAATTGCTGTGCTTAAGGGTTTACTGATTTCATTTTGATACCATTATACTCCTTTGAACGTATGTCACCGGCAAATTTGTTTGGATGAAACCTTTTTTTTTGCTGCAACTCATTTTTTTTCTCAGTGTATTGTATAGTTTGCATGGAAGTCTCTGTTAGTACGTTTTACTCTTCCAACGTACCTTGCTATTGATTTTTTCCTCATTCATATGTTCATTCAATTCTGGATTGCCACTTTTTAGCTTTTTCCATAATTATTGCATTTAATAAATCTTTATTTGCATTTTTTACTTTTTTTCTGTTCACAATTCCGTGGTTTCCGTCAGTTGAATAGGTGGCGGATTTTTTCAGTTCGTACAAATGTTTTTTGTTCAATTTTGGATTGTCTACTTTTTTTGCTTCCAACATTAACGCGATTGCGTTCAACATTTTTTTTCCTTTCTTTTTTTATTTCTTGTTTTCGTTTAAAATCAAGTTCAACTTAGCTGACGCTTCTATTAATAAAAAAAAAAATATATAATTATATTATATCACTGGGTGGGAAAATTGCGGTTTTGCGCACGTTGCGCGTGGGAAAACTCCCATTTTTACACCTTGTGAACTAAAACTTTGTACGATACACGTGCAAAAAACGTTTCCGCCTTCGGGTCATGCTGCAGACTCAGACTCGTCAAAAAAAATTTTTTCGCGCTCGTATCAAAATGTGCTATTTTGTAATGCGTGCACAAAAACTCGTACTTTTCGTGTCTGTATCACGTGGCGAAAGCGGCGCTTTCTAGTAAGGGACGCGACTTCTTTACACACTTCTTTACACACTTCTTTACACACTTCTGTACACACTTCTTTACACACTTCTTTACGCACTTCTTTACACACTTCTTTACACACTTCTTTACGCACTTCTTGACACACTTCTTGACACACTTCTTGACACACTTCTTTACACACTTCTTTACACACTTCTTCACACACTTCTTTACACACTTCTTTACACACTTCTTTACACACTTCTTTACACACTTCTTTACACACTTCTTTACACACTTCTTTACACACTTCTTTACACACTTCTTTACACACTTCTTTACACACTTCTTTTTTAACACTAGAGATATATTTTTACACGCTTTCGTCACGTTACATGTGTTAAAAGTATAAGTTTGTGTGTACTTTTTCTGACGAGTGTGATATTGCACCACAAGCCGAAAACGAGTGTTGCAATCACACGAATTTAGAGAAAGTTTTTCCCACGGGTATCATACTAAATTTTATTTGACAAGGTATAAAACGGGCCTTTTTTGCACGCGAAGCGTGCGTACAAATTCAATTCTCACACCGAGTGTAATAAAGTAGGATGCATTACTTGTATGATAAAGCGATCTCCCAACAGCGGTCTCGCGACTCGACTTCAGCTCGTATCACAGACAGGTTGCTGTCGGTTCGTGCTGCAGTGGTTCTCGCTTCCGAGCTCGCGTGGCCAACTTCACAACCTTCGTCGAAAGACCGCTCTTTTGTATGAGTATCGCCTTGTACAATTTTTTGGTCAATAATCAGCCATTTTTTTTGTTTGCAAATCGTGATTACAATCGAAAAAGTTTTTATTGCATTTTTTTCGTTAAATATTGAGGGCACAATTATTATAGTTGCGTTCGGAATAGTTGTATTCCAATTATCATTTTCTTTCATTAAAGGTTCGGGTTAGCTGACCCTGCCACAGGCTATAATTTATTTATCATGTTTTGTGTTAGGCGTATGATTATCAAGAGTGTTTCGGGAAAGTAGGTGTATTCCACCTCTTTATTATTGTATTTATTTATTAGATATCATGTATGGTACGCGGTGATGACTAAGAAGAATGTTTTGTGCACATAAGTACATTTCATTAGTTTATTATTGTATTAATTTATCATTTATTATATTTTTATTAAGTTTTGTGTAAGATGTACTAGTATGCAGAGTGTTTCATACGCATAAGTGAATTTCATTGATTTATTATTATTCATTTATCATATATCGTGTGAAATGTGTGAGTATGGAGTGTTTTGTGTGAATGAGCGGTTCGAATCCTACTTAAGGTCGAAGGTCCAGTAATCGCGTATGCGATTTAAAGCATTCAAGCTTTCGGGGTATTGGCAAGCACAATTAATTAAAGGTGGCTAATCAATGATCCATAGCTTGGATCTTTGTATTTCATGCGCACATTCATCATGTCAGGCAGCAGTATACCATTCCTAGTGGAAGATCCCGGTAAAAATTAATAATAGAGGACAAGTGTGGATGTAACAATAAGTTTCAGAAGCTGAGACACTAAATCTGCCGTGATGTTGATTCTCAAATCCATTCTCTTCTATCATTTGTTTTCGAGTTCTTCAACCAGAGATTTAACGAAAGTGGTAGTTCATGAATTAAATTAGTTGTTATTTGTATGGCAAAAGCGTAGGAAGGGAGTTCTTGACGAGTCCGGTATTCACACGAATCAGGACTCTCTTTTCTACGCCCATATGCCATTCACACAATTTTTCTCAGTAAGAAAAGTGACGGCACGGGATCCACTCGATACTAGTACGAGAACGCACGCCCTGCCGGCACAATGCAGACATGTATGTCCGCATGAGACGATATTGTGACGGCACGGCGTTTTGATACCAGAAGTGTGCTTGCACAGTTCCAGCTCGCTGTAACGCTCCATGGCGAGCTGTAACCGTGCAAGCAGATTTCTGGTATCAAAACGCCGTGCCGTCACAATATCGTCACATGCGGACATACATGTCTGCATTGTGCCGGCCCGGCGTGCCGAACGTTAAGGCATGTTTTTCTTACTGGGTTCCTAATTATTTCACGATAACACGTTTTTTAACTTCCGACTGCCCTCCGGACAAAACGGGAGTTATGCGTTTCACTGCGATGACCCACTTTGGCTTCTTTTCGAAGGCGCCAATGTTTGTCAAAACGACAAAATATTACTTAACCAAATTTGGCATATTGATTCTTTGTATAATGATCTATGTTTGTGACCAACAAAATGTAAGCTAAGGTGTAAACGCACGTCAATAAACTATATTCCGATAAACAAATTAATAGTTCGCGGTGTCATATCGATTAGCCAATGAGAAACAAGAATCCTTTTTTTCATTGGCTGTTGTATTTTTCTCAATACAGGAATAAAACAATATTTATATACGCGGTATTATTGTTAATTATATGATACTTATTTCGATTGAAATGATTATTTTTGATGTTTCAAGTAGTTTATGCAGTAGCGTAAAATTGATGGTGTGCTCCCCAATAGACAAATGACTGCGTAATGGAAGTAGAAACGCGTCAGGCAGCAGCACGTCGTGACAGCACACGCGAAGTGACATACGGCCATATTAAGCTAATTTTTGACATCACGTCGTGCCATATCTTCGTACCATCGCATTGCAGTCACATTGGCATCACGTCTTGACGACTGTCTCGGCACGCGGTGGTGTCAGTGTAGTGGCATAATTGACACGCACAGTGAATGGTGTCGCGACCAGGTGATGCCATGACGCCACCATAATTACTACACAACGTGTCATCGTGAGTATGAAGGATGGCCGTTGTGACGACGTATTAGTGTCAAACACGCAGCATCTTACAGACAAAAATGACATAATATGACGGCTTTATGACGTCTTAATTACAGCATATTATGCCATTGCGTTTTATGACGATACAAAAATAAATTAAAAAATACTATTTAATTTTAATTATATATACGAACTTACTCTGCTGGCAGGCACTAGATAGACCCGGAAAAAACGCTGTTAATTGTCTAATCGCTCTATCTTTGATGGACGCCGCCGGCGTCTCCCTCGCCGAAACCTGAAAAATACCTGAAACAAAAAGAAACACATTATTAATATTTAAACATACACAGATTACCTTACTCTACATACTTACCTGACGACGAAGGGATTAACCCTTCGTCGTGCGAATCCAACGACGGTCTGGCTCCCTCGTCTCCTCGCCCGGGGCACCCCCACCTGAAACAGAAAAAAAGGAAATTAAAGAATTGCTAAAAATGCGTGATACAATAGAGATAGACTCACCAATAACTCCAGACAAAGCGACGAGGATCCCCAGGCCACCAGGCGAGGTAGCGTCTTACCCGCAGCTGCGCCTCGCCAGGCAGCGTCCTACACGCTGCCTGGCGAAATCTGAAAAAATACAAAAAGTACACATTAATTAAGATATATATATATATATAATCATTACGAACTAAAAAACTTACCTGGTACGATATCGTCGACGGACGTCGAATCCCGTCGAGACCTCGTCGAACCCGTCGAGAGTCCTCGTCGAGCCCCCCGTCGAACCTCGCCGAGGCGTCCGGACGAGCTCCCTCGACGACGATGAAACCCCCGGCGAATCTGAAACAAAAAGTAGAAACATATTATAATAATATAAACACTAACTAACTTATACACTAACCCTCAGACGATACTTACCCGTTGAAACGAAGGTGCGACGAGGACTCGACGGCGGAAACCCCGACGGCACCGAGCCGGGTAGCGGCTTATCCGCTACCTCGTCGAACTTGAAAACGAATACAGAGATAATTAGAGACTAAGTTTTAAAACTAGAGTAAACTCTGAATAGAAAATAAGAATAGGTGTAAAAACTTACCTCTGAATCCAGCGTTGGACATGGGCCTTCCGCCCATGCCATGCGACGGGGACTCCTCCGGCAAAGACTCCTACGACGGAACCTGTAACAGAGGAAAAACACAAATAATCATTATTATTAAATAAGATAACATAAACCCTCACTAGGAGGGCCGCTGACACACTATTTAAGTCCTAAAAAATATATATTCTTACCTGTAAAAAGATTCGAGGCCAACGGAACACCTGTTGCTCGCCGGCAACAACATGATACACGAACCTGGAAAAAAACATGTAAACACTCACTGACACACACACACTTCGTTTCCGAAAAACTAACGATACCGTACACGAACTTTTGCTCACTTCACTTTTTATAAACACTTTTTAAAAAACTGTTAAACTTGTAAAAACAACACACTCGCGAGCCGACCGACGAGGTTAAACACGCGAACTTCGCGAAACACATGCTCGATGCGGCGAGACACGCGAGAACCGGACTTTACCGGAGATAGCCGAGCGCGGCGAACACTCGCGTTGACCAAACTAGGTGTAAAACTCTCCGCTAGAGGGAGATGTTGGTCAAAACGTTTCTCGCAAGCGAATATGCGCTTGATCGGCAATAAATAGCCGAGTATTTCACGGATAAAACACAACTTTCGCCTACCAAGTCTCCGACTCGGGAAAGCACCTTTTTAAAGCCGTCTACCCAGACGACTACCACCCCAAAAACCAAAAACCGTTTCTACGAAACGAACTCTTCCAGCGGCAAAGCGGAAAATCACCCTGCTGCAAAGCGGAAAAATCATCCTGCTGCAAAGCGGCAAAATCATCCTGCTGAGAAGCAGAGAATTACCACTGCTGCAAAAGCAGCCATAAACCGCTGCAAAGCGGGAACCGCTGTAACGCGGTTTTTGAACGCTGCGGTAGAGCAGCCGTCCTGCCGCAAAGGCCGATATATCGGCAGAAACCCTTTTTACTCGCGGTCGGTAAAACAGCTCGATCGCGCCTTACAACGCGCTTCCCGCAATAACCCTATATTGAACTTCTAATCGACTCTCGATACCTTTCCACGTCCGTACTCTTACCGGAAATGTTACCAAGCATAAATTAACCGTTCCATTTTGTTTCGCCCCCTCAAAGGCCTTCAGCCGAGACTACCTCGTCACCCCTTGACGACTCCCATACCCGTGGGTCAGTTTTTGTCATCTTAAACTGTACTTTTCGGAGGTAATTTAAGTAACAAATAAAAATCTTGTTTTTATAAGATCTGAGTAGCTGAGTGGGTTAAGGCGCAATGGTCGGACTTGGTAAGACCCAAGGTAGGCTGTTCGATCCTCAGGGAGTGACAAAATTAATAGCGTTTTTCCGTGATTATTTTGTGCCTGTCAGTAGAGTAAGTTCGTATAGATAATAAAAAGTAATAAATACTATCTTTTTCTTTTTGCCTTGTCATAAAACGCAATGGCACGATATGCTATAATTAAGACGTTATGAAGCTATCATATAATGTCATTTCAGTCTGAAAGGTGCTGCCCATTTGACACAAATACGTCGTCACGATGGGAACCCTTCGCACTCACAATGACACGTTGTGCAGTAATTATGGTGGCATCATTTCATCGTCTGATCGCGATGCCATTCACTGTTTAAGTCAATTATACCGCTGCAGTGAAACCACCGTGTGCCGAGACAGTCGCCAAGACCTGATGCGAATGTGACTCCAATGCGGTGGTACGAAGAGATGGCACGACGTGATGTCGAAAATTAGCTCAATGTGGCCGTATGTCACTTCGGTTGTGCTGGCACGACGTACCGATGCCTGACGTTTTCTGTTGCCATTACGCAGTAATTTCTTGCCCATCACAGCACGTTTGTCTAGCTGGGCTAATACTGTGTTCGAAGACAAGTTATCCTCGTATTGTGCTCGTTGTTGTCAGCAAGGTTTTTCCGGTTTTTTTTTTATTCGCGTTTTTTTTACGTAGTCGGTGTTTAGTACATGATCAGTGTGTGAAAAAAATTATGCGATGCCGTGTTTATATTAATATTTGGTGCGATAATCACCGAACACATTAATAAAAAAATGTCATAAATTACGCACTTAACCTAACTTATTTTTTCTTTTCGTATCGAAATTAATTATATAGTTAAAACTCGATCACTGTGTTGTAACGTTATATTCGCAAAGTGATATATGCCAGGGATATTATTCTCTAAATGTCTAAATATTGTGTTTATCCGATAAGATTTTATATGTGTTCTTTTGTCCCAATACAACTTTCTAAATGCTGTATCTCGTTGATACAATTTTCTGTGTAGTTTTCCTTTCCGATGCATTTTCTTATGCGTCGTTCCTCTGCGATACAGTTTTTTTTTTATGTATTGTTCCTCTTCGATACAATTTTCTGTGTACTGTTCCTCTCCGATGCATTTTTTATGTGTCATTCCTCGGGGATACAGTTTTTTATGTGTTGTTTCTCTTCGATACAATTTTCTATGCATCGTTGTCCTTCATTCCACTTTTTAAATGTTGCATTGGAGAGGACGAACACATAGAAAATTGTATCGACCAGGAACGACTCATACAAAATTTCATCCAAGAAAAACTCATAGAAAAATAACATTGCAGACATACATGATTCAGAAAATTATATCGGAGAGGAATAACACTTAGAAAATTGTATTAGGGCTATTAGAAATCCGTGTTTATCGCGCTAGCTGCGCACTTACAGCGCATGAGTATGTGTGTGGACGGACTCACACACGAGCAAGAGCTAGCGTCGCGACGCGAGCGACTTCGGCTACCGAAATCGGAGTCGGCAAGACCCGAAGTCTTCCGCGTAGCAACTGGTAGGACAATAAAACGAGTGTTGACGAGGTCAGGTCCTCACTCATCGATCGCGAGCAACCCGACGCGCTTATCGATCTATCTACTGTACATCAGCCGTGTGGCAAACAAAAAGAAAAAGAGAAACAACGATTCAACGAGTATTAATATATTTTAGTTTAAAGAAAAATAAATCAAACCGAGTTTAAGTTCACCTTCTACAAAAGCGTTTAATTGCATCTTGTGCCGTACTTCTGCATATATTAATTCGCAACGAACTCGCTAACGCGCATACTGCAAGTCGGTTTAGCCTTATCCCGTACCGTTGGTACACCTGTAACTTTTGTTATTGTTTTGCTCTTCGCATGACCGTTTGAAATGTCCGAGCAATGCGGGTATTGCGGCTCTCCGGGCCCCGTGGCTTCGAGTTGGCGGTGTAATGGACCATGTGGCCGATTATTCCATGACAAGTGCGTTCTCAAAATAAATAGGCTTAGTAAGCTTTCTGCCGATCGGACGCTCTTCCGCTGCAAGCCTTGCATCGCACTCACGAAGCGATCTGACGACGGGTTGCAAGTGCCCCCGGCCGACGAAAATATCGATCGGTCCCCGCAGCTGAGCCGTCAAATTCACCCTCTTCATCTCTCGCCTGGTACTGCGGATCCTCAGGCTTCCGGCGCTCTCCTGACTTCGCCTGCTTTGGATGTTTCGAGATTTAACACTGGCCTACAGCAATTGGAAACGACTCTAGGCGGGCTTATTGCCGCGCTTACCATGAAGGTCGATGAAGTTCTCACTCGCCTCGACTCTACCGATACACAGATTGCCTCCCTCCGGGCTGATAACAGTGAGCTTGCAGCCAAACTAGACGCTAATTATACAGAGCTTTCTTCTCGCATTGATGCCGTGGCCGTGGACCGACCATCGGAGCAAGCAGGGATCGCGGCTGGAACCGCTGGATCTCTCGACGTTGACACAGTGGCTCGCGAACTTTTTGAGCGTGAAAAAAGAAGAAGAAACGAGCTGTGTGAACTTAGCACCCGACTTTAAAAAATCAAATTTTTTTGGGTGATTCTCAAAGAGTTTTGTATGTAGTTGATTGTAGTAGCAAATTTTCGTTTGTAGTAGCCCAAAAAAAAAGTTATGGGACTTTGAAAAAAACCCATCCACCCATTTTGAAATTTTTAAAATCTGGTGGTCGATTTCGATGGAGAATCGTTTGTAGTTGATTGTAGTGAAGGAATTTCCGTTTGTAGTAACGAGGAAAAATGTTTACAACAATTTGAATTTTTGTCAATTTTTTTTTTATTTTTAAAATTTTTTTTACGGGCATTCAATACACTGTTAGTACTACCTCGAAAATCGTTTACAGTTATTTGTGGCATCCTTTACTTCGTTTGTAGTTCCTCGAAAACTCACGAGGAGTCATTATGTTCCGAGCTCAAGCTCCAAAATCGTTTGTAGTCGTTTGTAGTACCGATAATTTCGTTTGTAGTACCTCGAAAACTCGCGAGCAGTCATTACGGTCCGAGCTGAAGCTCCAAAATCGTTTGTAGTTGTTTGTAGTACCGATTATTTCGTTTGTAGTACCTCAAAAACTAACGTGAAGTCAATATATTCGAAGATCTCATTCTAATAATCGTTTGTAGTACCGTTCATTTCGTTTGCAGTACCTCGAAAACTCGCGAGAAGTCGTTATGGTCCGAGCTCAAGCTCCAAAATCGTTTGTAGTTGTTTGTAGTACCGATAATTTCGTTTGTAGTCCCTCGAAAAGTAACGTAAAGTCAATATACTCGAAGATCTCATTCGAACATCGTTTGTAGTACCGTTAATTTCGTTTGTAGTACCTCGAAAACTCGCGAAAAGTCGTTATGTTCCGAGCTCATGCTCCAAAATCGTTTGTAGTTGTTTGTAGTACCGATTATTTCGTTTGTAGTCCCTCGAAAAGTAACGTGAAGTCAATATACTCGAAGATCTCATTCTAACATCGTTGGTAGTACCGTTAATTTCGTTTGTAGTACCTCGAAAACTCGCGAGAAGTCGTTATGGTCCGATCTCAAGCTCCAAAATCGTTTGTAGTTGTTTGTAGTACCGATAATTTCGTTTGTAGTACCTCGAAAAGTAACGTAAAGTCAATATACTCGAAGATCTCATTCGAACATCGTTTGTAGTACCGTTAATTCCGTTTGTAGTACCTCGAAAACTCGCGAAAAGTCGTTATGTTCCGCGCTCATGCTCCAAAATCGTTTGTAGTTGTTTGTAGTACCGATAATTTCGTTTGTAGTACCTCGAAGAGTAACGTAAAGTCAATATACTCGAAGATTTCATTCGAACATCGTTTCGAAGATTTCATTCGATCACGACGACAACCCCCCCCATCGGAACGACTCGAACGACGCTAATGCCTGACAACAGCGAGTCTCGACGATAGCTCCCTCCCGGATTACGACCCAGCTGGCCTCGTCGACTTCTTCTTCCGATCCTTTGCTTCGTGTGTGTCATGTAAACGCGCAATCATTACCTGCTCATATTGATGAATTTCGAGACTACTTTTATACTAATAGGCATCATATTATTGCTGTATCTGAAACTTGGTTAAATGAGGACGTTACGGATCACTATGTTTCGCTTAACTCTGTTCGCTTAATACGTAACGACATACTCGATAAGAGAAGGGGCGGTGTTGCTTTTTACTTTCACTCTTCGCTGCAAGTTTTGATTATTGCATCCTCGTCGGAAGTCTATACGGCTAAGCCAGAGTACTTGATCTGCGCGGTTCGCTGCCCCTCGGGGGCCAAACTCCTACTCGGTGTAGTGTACCGCTCGCCCCGTCTCAATCTCGATCTTCTGTGCGACTTTGAGGAGGAGATTTTCTCGCATCGGTCTAACTACTCAGACGTTATCGTACTAGGGGACTTTAATGCCGACTTACTGCGTTCTTCGCCCGATGCGCGATCCCTCAGGACACTGTTTCGCGAGCTCAGTTTATCTATAGTTAACCTCCAACCCACGCATCACACTAATACATCGGACACCTGGCTTGACGTCTGTGCTGTTAGCAATGAATCGAAGGTCGCTTCTATCGAACAATCGTCTACTCCTTTTCTCTCCGGGCATGATAGAATTGCGATTGTTCTCAACATTGCCGTTTCGGATACTCCGGCTCGCTCCTTCCAGTACCGCGCTCTTAAAAACATTCACCCAGCTACGCTTTCCACTCAACTGTCGCGCCTGGACTGGAAGGCTTTCGACGAGGCTACCTGCATAGTCAAGCTTGGCCTTTTTGGATCTTTGGTTCGCGAAACCGTCTATGCGCTCGCGCCTCTTAAGACTGTTAGGCTCTCGCGCCCGCCGGCACCGTGGATCGGTTTAGGTATTAGAAATAAAATGAAGCTCCGCGACCAAATGTATCGACGGTTCAAGAGAAGCAAGCGTTTCGGCGTCGGAAATCCTACCCTACTTGCTGCATATCGGGGACTTCGAAATGAGGTCAAACTACTTTTGAACGCTGCAAAAAGAAAATCACATCATTGCTCGCGTGACCTCCTGTCGCGGCTCGCGACAGGCATGGGACGAACTTAGACGTCTAGGGTTGGTCAAGACTAAGCGCTCGTCACTACCCATCGACTATTCGCCAGATGATCTCAATCAAGCCTTCTGCTCGGTCTTTTCCCCCGCCTCGCCTCTTTCCTCGACTCTCATTTCGACCCTCCTCTCCACCGTACCCGCTCATGAGCGGGGTCATGACCCTTCTCGCTTTTCCTGTCATCTCGCTGTTGTGTCATCCGACGATGTGCCCTCGGCTCTCTCCCGCAGCTCGTCTAACTCCTCAGGAACCGACCTCTTGCCAGCGTCGTACCTTCAGCTCGTCTCCGACTCACTCCTCCCGCAAATCACCCATCTGATCAATTCCTCTCTCATCAATGCGTCGTTTCCTGTTACCTGGCGCTCAGCACTTATAACTCCCATCAATAAAGTTCCCATGCCTGCCTCGCCTTCGGATTTCCGTCCTATCTCTATTTTGTGCGCACTCTCAAAGACCCTCGAAAGGCTTGCATACGACCAGCTAATTAAATGGCTTCTTGCGCGTAACCTGCTCGACCCATTGCAAACGGGCTTTTGGAAAGGACACAGCGTGCACACGGCATTGCTTAAGTTCACCGACGATGTTCGCCGCGGTTTCGACGAGCGCAAACTCACCGTAGCTGTCTTTTTTGACTTTAGTAAGGCCTTCGATACGGTCTGCCATCTCTCTCTTCTGGAAAAGCTTACCTCTCTTGGGCTCTCGGGATCTGCTCTGGCGTGGTTCACATCCTATCTACGCGGAAGTTCGCAGGCTGTTCGATTGCCGGACGGTAGTGCCTCTGAGTGGGCGACAGTCTCGTCTGGCGTGCCTCAGGGGAGCGTTCTTGGTCCCCTGCTATTTAGTCTGTATCTTACTGATTTGCCCGCGGCCCTCAACGCTTGCACCTATCTGCTTTACGCTGACGATCTTGTCATCTACTGTCAGTGCCCTAATAGTGGCCTTCATGAGGCAATCGGCGGATTGAACAACGAAATAGCTTCTATTTATAACTGGGCAACACGAAATTCTCTAGCCCTTAACGGATCTAAGACTAAGGCGATGGTTCTTGGCTCAGCGCGTCTCGTGAACGGCATTGACCTTACTCGCCTCCCCACTCTGTGTGTGCTCAATGGGCCTATCGAGTACGTAACATCGATGAAATACCTTGGAGTCATTATCAGTAACACTCTGGGGTGGGGCGAGCAGGTGGCAGCGATCAGGAAAAGGGTTTACGGGTGTCTCTCTAAACTGCATCGAAACTCCCGCTTTCTAGATGCCGACTCCCGTAAATAGCTAGCGAGGACCCTCGTGCTTTCGTACTTCGAGTACTGTCCTGCCGTGCTCTGCGACTTACCGGGTGACCTCAACACCAGGCTGCAACGCGCTTTTAAGGCAGTAGTCTACTTTACAGGCTCCAAAAAATTGATTTTTCGTTTTTGTCTTAAATCTATTCCAAAACTATCCAAGAATATGTGCTCAAAATTTTAGAGGCCAATTTGACATATTTTCGAAGCTAGATCAGTTTTAGTGGCCGAGCGTCGAGCAGGTGCGAATGCTCGGGCAGACCCGAGCGCGCGCGCTCCACCCCTTCGTGTATTCTATTGTTTGACTATACTCGTATATACCTGAAAGCATTGAACGGTCCTTTGAAATATTATTTGGAGGTTCTAGAAGGTCTGTGTTGAGTAGTTGTTGGGATAACGGTATACAATATAACGGTAAACTATAGCTCTCGGAATCGGCTTCTACACTGCTATTTGTAGCGTCAGCTTTCAGTTTCTTTTTTGATTTTGCCGAGTGCACATCGAAATGTCGAGCTACCCGAAAGGTGATCGATGTAAAAGACAGCGTGCTGCGGAACCGCTAAAGCGAAAATTTCACGGCAATCGTTTTACCAGTGTATCATCGGACGACGGAGACTTACACACGAGTCGCAGTGAGCAAAAGTTGAAGGCAGCAAGCAGCGATGATATCATTATTCATTCATCGCACTGCTACCGCATTATTGAATTCATATCGGTGTTTCTCTCTCTTTCGGAAATCGCAATTTGCAGATCATGCAAACAAAAATTAACGTTTGCAGAAAGCGGTCATCGAGGCCTAGGATTTAAAATTGTTGTTCAGTATAGGTGTGGTCGACGCGAAATCCAGTCAGGACCATTTATAAATACCGGCTACGAAATCAACAGACGGATTGTTTTTGTTATGAGGCTTCTTGGTATCGGACGAGAAGGGATAAACGTATTCTGCGGCCTTATGGATATTTCTGCAGGTTTTACAAAATCTACTTATCAACAAATCGTTGAGCATTTGTACGCAGCGTCGAAGACACTGTTCGAGAGTACCTGCGAAAAAGCCGTCACGGAAGAGAAAGAAAAAAACGTTGAACATGGAAGACCTGCGAATCATTTGAAGGTTTCGGGCGATGGATCGTGGAAAAAGCGCGATTATACTTCTTTGTACGGTGTAACAACGCTCATCGGATACTACAGTGGCAAAGTAATCGATCTGATTGTAAAAAATGGTTATTGTCATTCGTGTACCATACATAAAAATAGTTTAGATGAAGATGCATTTGAGGAGTGGTATGAGGATCATAAAGACTCATGCTCCTCAAATCATACAGGTTCGTCTGGGAAGATGGAGGTAGATTCCATAACAGAGATGTTTTCGAGATCCGTCGAGAAATTCGGAGTTATGTACAGTAATTATATCGGCGATGGCGACTCCAAAACTTTTACTGGAATCTTAAATAGCAATCCTTACGGGGACGAGTGCACAGTGACGAAAAATGAGTGTGTTGGACACGTGCAAAAGCGTATGGGTACTCGGTTACGGAATAAAAGAACAACCGAGAAACTTGGAGGAAAGAACGGGCTAACGGAGAGTCTCATCAAGAAATTGACGATTTACTACGGTCTGGCAATTCGTCGAAACGTGAACTCAGTTGAAGGTATGAAGAGAGCTATTATGGCAACATTAGACCATTATTGTTCCACCGATAAAAATCCTCGGCATAAAAATTGTCCAGAAGGCCCGGAGAGTTGGTGCGAATGGCGCAAGGCTAAAGCGGCGAATAATCTGGCATCTTTCAAACACCCGGCAAGATTAATTAATGATAATGTAGAGAAGCACATTCGTCCAATTTACGATGATCTTTCAAATGAGGATTTATTGACGCGGTGCTTAGGCGGACACACTCGAAATTCGAACGAATCGTTCAATTCGATTGTGTGGCGCCTAAATCCGAAACACGTAAATTCCGGCTATAAAATCGTCGAAATAGCAGCAAATATGGCTACAGGCATTTTCAACGAAGGTTATTCAGCTGTGCTTTCTACCATGCAGCTCCTTGATATTGTCATCGGGCAGCAATGCAAAAATTTTGCTGACACCGTCGATGCTGAGCGCATAACGCGGGAGAACCGGCGCGCATCACTTTCCAGCAAGGAGGCTCGTACAGCTCGAAGATCGGAAAGCCTCCGCCAAAACGAGTTTTTTGAAGAAGAGGAAGGATTATTGTATGGCCCGGGGTAGCCGATTAACATCTAATTAGTGTAAGTATCCAAAAACTTACATTTTTTTGGACCGAAAACTTTACAGCCCGTTTTCTCGAGTTTTCATTTTCACAAGTTTTGGAAAACGGTGCCGGCGATAGTAAAAACAATATATGTCCGATCGAAAAAAACCAAAGTGATCTAGCTTCAGTATTGAATTATCTTCTATTTGAACTAAAAAAGTTGGACAAAAGTACTATTTAAATTACTTGTTTTGCAACTTAAAGTGAATTTTTTTTTTCAAAAAAGTGAATTTTTTTTTTTCAAACTTCGAAAAAATTTGGAATTTCGTCATTTCTTCGGTATTTTTTTAGTTCATATAGAAAAGGAACTTATAAAAACAAAAAAAAAATTTGGTTCCACTGTTTCAGATGCATCGCACGACCTCCATCACCGGCACCGATTTACGAGTGCACACTCCAGGCGCCCCAGAAAAATCGTTACAACTTTGGCAAATTTCAATAATTTGTAATAATAAAAATTGTTTTTTAAAGCTTGAATATAATGTACTATCGTCTCAAAATTTCGTTTACCGTAATCATTTCCTTCCTTTTCAAAAAAATTGTTGAAAAAACGCTTTTTTTCAGCTCCTAAAGCAGACTACTGCCTTAATGCTGCAGTCCGTTTTGTACCTAATATTAGGCGTACTGAGCGTATATCCGAGGGTCGACGTTCGCTTGGCTGGCTCACCGTGTCAAATAGGAGACTCTATGCTATGGAGTGCCTTTTCTACCCCATGGTGCGTACCGGCGTCCCTTCGTACCTTGCTGATGCGCTCGTCCCTCGGGATCGACCGAATCCGCGAGTGATCGGAGGGCGGACTGACTCGCTGCGAACGCCCGCCCTACGAACGTCGAAGTACCGGAAATCATTTATTGTAAGCGGAACCTATTTCTGGAATGCGTTACCCTCTACGGTCACCGAGGCACCCTCTCTAGACGTCTTCAAGGGTCGACTGATGCAACACCTAATTAATCGGGAGCGACGCGAAGCAGAGGGCCAACGATAAAGCTATCGACGCTAAAATTATTACCTCCTACCATCCTCCTTTCTTTATATTTTTATCTGTATTTTTATTGTATATCGCGTTTTCTACTTATCTTATTATTATCAACAATTCTTTCCAGCTCACTGCTTACTGCTTATTGCTTACTGTCTACGCCGCTGTTATATTTGCTTGATTTCAATCTTTATACTCTGTACCCTCGCATTTCTTTGTATTTTTCTGCCTTCTGTACGCTCTCGGTCCTTAGGGGAGTCAATCCCAGGATCCAATAAAAATATAATAATAATAATTTCGACAAACCTCCCCGATCCTGCACGAACGGCTAAAGTAACAACGGACCTGATAATATTTCAACAAAAGCATTGTATAGATGGTTAAATTTAAAAAGCATGAAATTAAAAAAAACTCCCGACTGCAAATTAGTCATTATTATTAAAAAAATATCTGTAAAAAAGTAACTTCAAAAAAGATGAAATAATCAATTTTGCAACAATACCTAATATTTTCAATAAACAATAATAGCAGTAATTAACAATGACGAATAATAACATAATTAATTAATCGTAATTATATCAATTCATTGATAATCTTTACTACAGTCGGGAGAAGTCTCCCAATAGCGCGTTGGGAGGAAAGACGTCTCCCGATGGTAGCCTTGTCGGGAAAATTAGTAAATTCACTTTTGTACATTCTTTGTTTCCGTTTATATTAATTGCCTGGAAGGTTCTCGGTCTAATAATTTCGATTCGATTTATAGTCTTTTTTTGCGCCACGTCTGAGTCCATAGGTTAGCTCTCGCGAGGGCGATTTCAAAGACGGGTGACAAGGTCACATTGAGACCATCGTCAAATCTCGAGCGCTTCTCGCGAACGATTGTTCTCGAATCCCCGTCGCCTCGCGCCTCTCGTCCAGCGGAGAGAATTATTTCGTTAATTTCCAATTTACATAGCTACCTATTTGTGTGACACTTTCTTATTTAGTTTTGCAGCATCTCCTCCTTCCGTTTATTAAGAGTCATTTTCTTGGTTAATGTGGAGGTATTTTCTTAGTTAATTTCGGCGTATCCCCGCTGCGATCGGGTGGAGTGAAAACTATGTTATGCATGGTACCGTGGCTGCGATCCACGCTTGGGATGTAAGATGCTTGCATCGAGATGCCGAACTCTATTTGCCGCCGATCCATCGCTACCGCTTTATTATTACCGTTACTCGTTTTACGGATTCACTGTTACCGATTTATAATTGTTACCCATTATGATTTGTGAAGATAATGTGAAAGGGAACTCGCGTCGACCCTAGCCGCTTCACGGCTACGCTCTCGATATTAACAACCAAATAAAATATCTTTTCGTTGTTCCCGAAGTTTCGTCTCGATCTCTGTCCTTTTTTTGCGGACATGGCCGGCCCACTCCCCTCTACTAATTTCCCAAGGCTGAGCGACGCCGGGTCACTCTCGTCTCTCGTTCGGTCCTTAAGAGCATGTGAAACACGTTCTCAGCGTATCTCTGTCGCTCCGCCGAGAGCGCCACTGATGCTATCTCTCTCGCACTTCATAGTGTTTTACATGCTCTTAAAATTAAAATTTCGTTGCGAGAGTCCTCGCTCGCGGCTGGCGCCCTTAAGCCCGAGTGAGACGGGTTTTGTAGCCGTCTCGATTGGGTTAAAAAGTTGTTGGAAAAAACGGTTACAGTATACAGAGTCGCAAAAAGACTTACTTCGATATCATTCAGAGGGCATTCTGAGTTTATATAGAAATTAATTCGGAGCACATCTAAGAAGTCTGGCGTTTTTTGTTGTTTTCCAATTGCTATGTAAGATGTGGGCCCGACTGCGCTTTCTTTACATACCCAGAATCTAATCGTATTAGAAATTTCATTAAGTGATTGATCGAACTGCTGCGAGGGATGTCTAAAAAAAACTTCCAGTACGATTGTACAAGACGCATTTTAAAATGAAATTTTTGCAGTATTTCCTCATAAAAGTTGAAAATTCAAAGTTTCCTATCACTTCGTCGTAAAAGTGGAAAATTGAAACTTTCCTATCACTTCCTCGTAGAAGTAAAGAGCTGAAAATTGAAATTTTCACATCGCTTCCTCATAAAAGTTGAAAGTTGAAAGTTGAAATTTTTATATCACTTTCTCATAATGGTCCTTTATTCGGAAAGATCCTTCTATGAGAAAACATTTACTATATTTTTGGCTTCTTCATAGAGGAAGCTTTCCGAATTAAGGACCATTATGAGAAAGTGATATAAAAATTTCAACTTTCAACTTTCAACTTTCAACTTTCAACTTTTATGAGGAAGCGATGTGAAAATTTCAATTTTCAGCTTTTATGAGGAAGCTATATGAAAATGTCAATTTTCAACTTTTTTGCCCACATCAATATCGTATTTAACTTTTAGCCAAAACTGGTGGCTGACTCAGGTTTAGCCCGAAAAAATACACCAATCTTACACTTTTGGTCAAAGCGGATGTAGGATCAATGCTCGGCGCAAAAAATACATACAATTATGTGTTCCAAATTTGTTTTTTTCAATCTTTCAATTTTTACTCGAAAAGTTCAAATGACATCGCTTAATGTAATTATTTTAACTCCGTCATATCCATCCTGTTGTGTATTTATTGTCTTAAAATACGATAGACCCCCCGGATTTTACCGCGATGCCATCGGAAAGCAAAGAAATCGCTGTTTAAAAATACCGAAAAACACTAATTCTTGCAATTTTGGCTATAAAAATGCCCGATAAACTTTTTCGCTAGTTGTCGCCCCAGGACTGTATTTCCATGTATTTTTTCATGCTGATCACGAATTTGACACTTTTTTTATACGTAGATGAACATTTAATGTGGAAAAATTCGTTTTGAAAAAAAAATAAAAATTTCATAAAAATCGAAAAATTCAAAATGTCATAAAATTTGAACGGTTCGATCGATTCTTTTGAAATTTTAATGGGATCATCGGGTTATCGTATTCCATCTATATACGCCTTTTTAGTCCGATAGCTAAAAAATTGCGAGCGCTAGAGCGCGAACAGACATTTTTGAAGAAATTAAAAATGGCGTACAAAAAAAAACAACTAAACATTTTTTAATGAAATTTTGACCAAACATTGACTACTAATGCATGATGTGTGCCAAATTTCAGCTTGATCGGTCAAGGCGTTCTCGAGTTATAGCGGTTTGAATTTTGCACGTCCATTTCACACACACACACACACACGCGCGCGCGCGCGCACGCACGCACGCACGCACACACACACACACACACACACACACGCACACACACACACACACACACACACACACACACACACTCCAGGGGGGTGATGTCCTTCTTTGGATGTCTCCTCCGCGGAGAGACCCAACTCCGACTGGAGCGCGTCCCCAGGTGGCGGATAGGGGAGGTCCTCACCGGAAGCTTCGACTCTGTCGGAACGACCGGCGGACTGGGGCGAAATAAAACAGCCCCCCCGGACCAAATGTGGTGCGTAGAGGAAGGATACCTCCACAAAAAACCTAGGGGAAGGTACCCCGAACAAAAACCAATTATGGCAAGTGAGTTCCAACGAAACTTACCCCAAGCGAGCAAGCCCTGCGTGGCAAATCTCGCCGCCAATTCCGATCGGGTGGAAGCCCCGGTGGTTGGTGCTGGCTCCATGGATTTTGGGGGGAGCCAAACTCACGAGGGCATAGCGCAAGAAGGGGTTACCCTGGGACCGGGTAGCACCATGGAGGTGGACCACTTGGCCTCCATGGTGCATAAAGCGCCAAGTGTACCGCCGACGAGAACCAAAAAACAGGAGTTAGCCCAACTGGGCAAACAACTGCAAGACCTGCTGGAGTATGTCACCCCGAGGGCCAATGTCCATAAGGAGATTAAGAAGAGGGTTACCAGCGCGGTCCTAAGCTATAACCGCTTCCTAAAACTCGATGAAACGAACATCGAGGAGACGCGGGTTGCTGCCGAAACGAAAACGGTGGATACGCAAACCTCGCCAGGTACCAGGAAGCCAACACCCACTAAAAAAGACGAACGCGGGAAGAGAAAGGACATCTCTCCACTCGTAGAGGAAACCACAACAATCCGGAGGGCAAAGAGGAGGCGGCAGAAGCCCGAGCAGGAGCTGCCATCAACACCTCAACCCATACCCCTGAGTGACGAAGCCAGGTTGGAGCTTCCACAGCTAATGCGGGTCGAGCCGGGGATGTCGTGGCAGCAGGTGGTGACGAAGAAGAAGAAGAAAAAGAAGAAAGCTAATCCCGACGAGGGGACACAGCAGAAGCAGCAGAAGCAGCAAAGCCGGCGAGTGCGACCAAGTGCCTTGATTGTGAAGCCAAATGAAGGCAAGACATTTGCTGAGATCCTGGCCAAAGTTAAGAAAGATCCCACACTGAAGGAAGTTGGACAGGGCGTATCAAGCGTGCGCAAGACATTAGCAGGGGACATCCTGCTTGTCTTGAACAGGTCCAGCCAAAAGAAGACGGATGAGTACAGCACGGCCCTCGCAAACGTGCTAGGAAATGAGGCGGCTACGAGTGCCATAGTCCAACACATGATGGTGGAAGTCACAGGCTTGGACGGCACAACAACGAAGCAGGAAGTCCTAGAGGCTATCAGTGAGGAGCTTGAGGCCAGCTGTAAGGGCGAATCAGTGGTGACGATGAGGAAGGCCTACGGCAGCACGCAGATAGCTCTGCTTAAGCTGCCAGCGGTAGGAGCAAAGAGGTTGCTACAAAAGAAAACCGTACGCATTGGCTGGTCAAACTGCCGAGTACGTGAAGTAATCAATCCAACCAAGTGTTTCAGGTGCTGGCAGTTTGGGCACATCGCCAAATCGTGCAACGCACCATGGGATCGATCAAAACTATGCCTAAAGTGCTGCAAAGACGGGCATCAGGCGGCTGAGTGCACTGCACCAGCTCACTGCGGTCTCTGCAGCGAACAAGGTACCGAAGATGTAAACCACGCACCTGGAAGCAATAAGTGCCCATCGTATGTGAAGGCGCGCCAAGCACTGCTGCAAAAATGGCGCTAAAAGTACTACAACTAAACCTCAATCACTGTGAGGCGGCCCAGGACTTGCTGTTACAGACCGTGAGCGAGGAAAAAATAGACGTGGTATTAGCTGCAGACCACTATAGGAACCTGGACGAATCACTGTGGAAGGTGGACGCAACAGGACTAGCTGCTATCTGGGCTTGTGGAAACCATCCGTTCCAGGAGATAATGACAACCAAGGAGGACTGCTTTGTGAGAGCAAAGGTTAACGGAGTACATCTGTATAGCTGTTATATGCCACCAAGCATGTTTCAACAAGAGTTTGAAAATGTCCTTGCACGACTAGTAGCGGATGCGAGGAATCGATGCCCAGTGGCGATAGCCGGCGACTTTAACGCCTGGGCAGTGGAGTGGGGCAGCAGGGAGACGAAGAGAAGAGGCCAAGCGCTCTTGGAAGCGTTTTCCGTGCTCAACCTCACGCTGCTCAATGATGGTAAGCAGCCTACATTCACCAGAGGAGAAGCTAGCTCGACAATAGACCTCACATTCGTTAGCGATGGCCTTGTAAAAGGCAACACCGGCTGGCAGGTGATGGACATCTGTACCTTGAGTGACCACCGTGCTATCAGGTGGGATATCACCAGACAACAGAAATGCCAGATGCGACCACTGAAGGGGAAAAAGTACATTGGTTGGAAAGTAAGCGCCTTCGATGCAGATGCACTACGAGTGTGCATGGAAGGTAGCACTGCTCGGGGAAATACCGCAGAAGATAAGGTCGAAGACGTTATAGATAAGCTGACAAGAGCCTGCGACGCGGCCATGCCTCGACGAGGACGGGTGAACCCGCACAAGCCGGTATATTGGTGGAGCCATACCATCGCACAATTACGCGCGGAGAGTAACCGAACGAGAAGGCTGGCACAACGCGCCAGGGGGCGGGCGTCCTTTACCGCACGAGAGGAGGCGTTCAAGCAAGCCCGAGCGAAACTGACGAAAGCGATCAAGTGCAGCAAGAGGCAATGTTGGTCCAAACTCGTGGAGGAAGTGGATAACGATCCGTGGGGGAGGCCGTACAAGGTCGTCCTGACGAAGCTTAAGGCCCAATCGCGACAACAACCCACATGTCCCGAACAACTGGAAAGGATCGTGACCACACTCTTCCCTACCCAGGACCGCTATGACTACCGAGTGGACCAGGAAGAAGCAGTCGGAAACGTTCCACTGATTACTCGAGAGGAGCTACTTCGAGCCTGTGAAAGAATCGGAAATACTAAGGCATCGGGGATGGACAATATCCCCAACATAGCACTCAAAACAGCGATTAAGGCAGTCTCCGAACTGTTCCTGGACATGTACAATGCATGCCTGCTGGAGGGAACCTTCCCAAAACGATGGAAGAGGCAGAGACTAGTGCTCTTGCCCAAGGGAAATAAACCACCCGATGACCCATCTTCATACCGCCCACTGTGCATGCTAGATACAGCCGGGAAGATCTTAGAGCGAATCATCCACAACAGGACTGAAGCCGCTATTGGTCATTCTCTCGAGAAGAACCAATAAGGTTTTAGAAAGGGGAGATCGACGATCGATGCTATAAACCACGTGGTCGGCACGGCGAAGGAGGCCATCTCTGGGGCACGGTAGAATCATGGTAGCAAGAAGTATTGCCTGCTAGCAGCTCTAGACGTAAAAAACGCCTTTAATTCGGCGAGATGGGACGTCATCTATCAGGCACTCAACAGAATGGAGACGCCATACTATCTCAAGGCTATGATGAGAAGCTACTTTAGCAGCAGGCAATTGATGTACGACACAGCAGAGGGTCCGCGTAATTACCAAATCACTGGGGGAGTACCTCAAGGTTCAGTATTAGGGCCGCTCTTATGGAACGCCATGTATGATGACCTGTTGAAGCTGAAACTACCCCTAGGGGCAGAGATCGTAGCCTTTGCAGACGATGCGGGGCTCGAAATCGTATCGAAATTCCCGGAAGAGTGTAGTCGCATCTTCATCGAATCCTACGATACAGTGCAACGGTGGATGTGCTCAGTCGGGCTAAAACTGGCCGAACATAAAACCGAAGCGGTCCTCTTCACCAGCAGAAAGCAACGGGAGACAATCACCCTCGATGTAGGCGACTGTACTATCACATCCCAACCCTTCATTATGTACCTGGGAGTAATGCTAGATTCAAGGCTCAGCTTCAAGCAACATGCGGAACACGCTACTGCTAAAGCCAGAAAAGTAGCAACAACATTGGCACGACTCATGCCCAACATCGGCGGCCCTCGACAAAGCAGGAGGAGACTCCTCGCCTCTGTGTCGAGATCCGTACTAACTTACGGAATAGCCATCTGGGGCGACGTTCTGGAAATCGAGGAATACCGAAGAAAAGTTGCGGCGGTGCACCGGCTCAGTGCCCTGAGGGTATCCTGCGCATTCCGCACGCTGTCAGATGACGCCGCGTGCGTCATTGCGGGAATGATGCCCATCGAAGTGCTGGCTGTGGAGAAGAAGCAGTTATACGTAACGAGGAGGATCACCGCATCGGATGAAAGAACGGAATTGGAGAAGACCCTGAAACAGGACAGCATTCAACGCTGGCAGGCAAAATGGGACACATCGGCGAAGGGGAGATGGACTCATCGCCTCATCCCACGGATTGATAGCTGGCTGAACCGCAAGCACGGCGAAGTCAACTATTATCTGACCCAGGTGCTCTCGAACCAAGGGTGTTTCAAAGCGTATCTCCATCGTATTAAATACGAGGATTCGCCGGAGTGTCCAGCGGGATGTGGTATGCCAGAGGATTGCGAACATGCTTTCTTTGCATGCCCACGCTTCGCGGAGGACAGAAAGGTGTTGGAAGATGTGCTCGGGGTAACACCAGACGCAGGAAACTTGGTGAATCTGATGATCGAAAAAGCAGAAAACTGGACAGCGGTATCCGACTTTGCCACGACACTCATGACGAAGTTGCGTGCCGATGAAAAGGAGAGAAGAAAGGCGACGATCCCTGTACCAGAGGTAGAAGAAGGATGGTTGCCATGAAACGAGAGAAGAGCTGAAAAGCTGTGGCCGCCTTCGCGAAGTAATGCTTTGCGGCGGTTCCGCGAAGGCAAAGCAAGGCCAATGCAGAAGTGAGGTTGGGGTTTTAGTCGGTAGGGCAGTTACTGCAGAGTCCGACACACGGGTACCAAATACCTACGGTACATAAAGCATTTCCCCCCTCACAAAACACACACACACACACACACACACACACACACACACACACACACACACACACACACACACACACACACACACACACACACACACACACACACACACACACACACACACACACACACACACACACATACGGACATTTTTTCTAAATGTGATTTTTCGACGTTTTAGAACATTCTGAACATGTTTTCATTAAAATCTCGAATTTTTTTTTTTTTACCAAAACAAAGCTTCCTCTATGAGGAAGCAAAATTGGAATTTTCATAGCGATTTCTCACAATGTGTCTTTATTCGCAAACTTCTTCTATGAGAAAGTCTTTTTCATATTTTTGGATTCCTCATAAAGAAATATTCACGAATAAAAGAATATTGTAAAAAAACGATATGACAATTTCAATTTTCCACTTTTACCAGGAGCGATATGAAAATTTCAATGTTCAACTTTCATTAAAAAGCGATATGAAAATTTCGATTTTCTACTTTCATGGGGAAGGAATATGAATGTTTCAATTTTCAACTTTTGTAACGGCTCCAGCCTCTTTCCCACCGATCTTCTTTTCATATCACGCGGCGGCTTCATTTTTCCGCCGCGTCTTAATTCGAAGAAGCCCGGCAGCTTATCTGCACCTTTGTCTCACCGCTCAGAGCCGTGAGAAGGGCCTTATCACCAAGCGTCGCGATAGCGCGACGCGACTTTGTCTATAACTTATTTAGCTTCTTCCTCAATACTTGAAACGAAAACGGCGTCTGTTAGGTACGAATCTTTTTTTTCAACAACTACAATGTAAACCGGTTCATAATTTCTTGCCAAATTTAATAGGAAACTACGGTCTATAATAATTTACTTCTCAGCCGGACAAGTGGCACAAAAACGACGCAGTTAGCGCAATATTTGCGACATATGCCGCGCATGTCGAAAATATTGCGCCACATTGGGTCCATTTCATGGGGTTTGTCTGTCATGGTTATGCCGAATTTTCACGCACATATCTCAAAAATGATAAGAGCTAGAGGGCAAATGATATTTTTCGAAAAATTGAAAATGGCACAAGTCGAGACCGCTCGACCGATCCTTAGCATATTCATTAGCGAAAATGGTTTGATATCAGTCTACTTCTGTGGAAAGTTGCAACCCGATAACTCAAAATGTGCGAAAAATAGAACACACTTTTTTAGAAAATTTCAAAATCTGATAAGATCTGAAAGAATATGTCAATTATTGTGCGACTTACAACAAACAGAGACACTCAACTGCTCTATATGCGTGCCAAATTTTAAGCCGATTAACAAAGCCATTATTCAGTCATAGACGGTTGAATTATGTAGGCTTGACGCA
The DNA here is from genome assembly GCA_963575735.1 of Amblyjoppa fuscipennis. Taxonomy (NCBI): domain Eukaryota; kingdom Metazoa; phylum Arthropoda; class Insecta; order Hymenoptera; family Ichneumonidae; genus Amblyjoppa; species Amblyjoppa fuscipennis. The sequence goes on from OY754497.1 coordinate 5,307,864, forward strand.
CGCGAGCATGCACTCACCCACACTTTTTTCGAAGCATTGCATGCACAAATTTTGCAGCAGGCAAGGTAATGGGGCAATATAAACTTTTTAGAAATATATCTGACACCGTTTGTAAATTTAATCGAAAATTACTCTTCAATTGAGTAATGGAAATGTGCAATGGAAACAATAGAAACAAATTTAGTAATTATAATTTGCAACGCATGAATTGTAATTATATTCCGTAATTGTAATGGATAATCGAAAAATTACAATTACATTTTGTAATTGTAATATGTAATCAAAAAATTACAATTGCATACACTAATTTTAATTTACTATGCAAAAATTACCATTATATAAACCCTGGTAAGAATACTTCTCTGACAATTTATCTGAAAAACTCTAAACGGGCCGTTTCAATGAGTTTCATCAAGTTTCCGAGGTTTTTTCTCTGATTCTCTGTGCTATATGTTAAATATATTTGCTATATTTCCCGCACATCCTCCAGCAGTCACAATGTATCAGAGACATTCAGAATATTTTCTGAGAAATTCTGGACACCTCTAATTTTTTCTGATAAAGTACGTTAAGAGAAAATACGAGTTGTCTTCAAGATCTACTCATTCCATTACTCGAACGTACAATAGACTTTGCACAGAAAATACGATGTACTTTCTAAAAAAAACTGCTTTTTCAGATAAGGTGGGTTTAGAGAATTTCAGAGAACTTACGAGTTCACTTTATGATCGGCTTTTTCTCGTATTCGTAAGAACAGTAGACTTTCGTGTTCATGTCCGTATAAACAGTGAACAGTAAATTATAATTTATGTATACTTTGTATTACAAATTCAGCGAATATGTAACTTAAAAACAAATAATTTCCGAATATAAAAGAGAAACAGGCTTACAACAAAGTTCATAGTTTTTCAGAGAAGTTGGCATGGAAGACCGGAGATTTTCAGAACAATTAAAAATATTTAGATTCCGAAAAAATCTTTGATTTTCTCTGAAAAGTGCGAAAAGTGAGAGAAATTCAAAGGACTGTCCAGAGCAAATTCAGAGAAATTTTTCGAGACTTTCAGATGTATTTTCATCAGGGAAGTAATTGTAGTAAACGGGTAATTGTATTACACAAGTAATTAAGGCCCCACAACACGGTGCGAGCGCGGGACGAGGGTACATTTTTCGTAATTTTTTACAACTAAACTATGTGTCGAAATTTTTAAATAATTCTCGTGGTCAATATATACATATAGAAGAGTGTATAAAAAAATATTTATCCTAATACACAGCGTTGTTTGCGGTATACGTCCAGTCAAAAAGTGCACTCCGGCATAAATTGTTGCTCGGCGGTCGATATCGATAAAGCTATACAGTTCATCTGAAAAATAAAAGAAAATTTACTTAGAAACTAGACACTTAGGTTTACATCATGACGTAGGGAAAACCCGATATCACAAAAAATAAAAAAATGGCGGACCAGCAAATTTTTTACTTCAAATTTCACGAAATTTTTTGTAGTGTTTATATTTTTTAAAAATGGAAGGTGACCGTTTATGAAAAAATCGCTACGTGGAGACATAGAGGCTGGCTTTGCGAACAATTTAAAACTTGGCCCATGCAAATTGGATGGATAATTTTTTAAATATGTCGTCGACAAGGTTGAAAAAAGTATTTTCGAGTTTCGTTTCGTTTCGAGAAAAACGCGTTCAAAGTTTTGGTAACGAATAATTCGTACGTAAAAGCTAAATTTTTTCTTGTCTGTTATTATAATGTTTCTCACCGTGAGTCTGTTATTCCTGAACCATAGAACAGCTCGTCAGTATCCATAGACAGGATACTGCCGCTCGGCGTGGTCGCTCGCCTCGAACCGTTTCACAGAAAATGCTGTATCTTCGTCAATTTTACAAATTTCTTCAAAAAATTTTGTGAGAACATTCTTAACACATGCATCATTCAGAAAAAAGAAAAAAAATAATCCGTCACTTCCGGTTAGGCAATCTCTTTTTTCAAACCCGAATTGATGTTTGTCACTTCCCGAACAATGAGATTATTAAACCAGATGTGATGTTTTTCAGTGTGACGTGACCTCCGTCTTCCAAAAAACCAGGCTTTCATTGAATGCCCAATAAAGTAAATCGTTATTTGAGATACTAAAAAAATATCATGGCTCACATTTGCGAAATGTTCAGGATTCATTTATTACCACGCATAACTAATCACGCGAGCCTGCATGAAAATCGTATTAATTATTAAGGAAGCGTCACTGCGTCACAAACGTGAGGATTACAGCATATCAACAACGTACATGTTAACATTTATATCGCCAAATGATAAATGCCACGTTAAGATTCAAGTCGACCTTTTGTTATGAAGTTCTTCAATTTATAACATCGTTATTCGTGTTCGTCAGTTTTCACCACTCCAGTTTTTCATACGGTTCATTTGCCCGTATTGAGACACACCGGAGAACGCCATCTAGAAACATCGATGGATATGGAACGGTTGAATTGGCAGGTACATTTTACATCATAAGACATAAGATTGGACCAAATGATAACGTAATTTATTTTATTTACAAAAATTACAATAAATACGATTAAGAAATGTAAGAAGATCGTAATGAACTGTCAATAGTGTCATAAAATAAAAGAAGATGGCTTCGTAGAATTTAAATAATATAATTTAATTTGCTACCACGAATCAATTGAAGATAAATGTCGTGGTCTTGATTGACAATTATTATTGTTCCCGATGAGAAATGTTTGGTACTGAATGAGCATTTATATTATATTTGTTTTCAAACCGAAGTGGAATTATGTATAATCAATGAGATCGTGTATATCAACGATGAGATTATGTATAATCAACGAGAAATTGAACAACAAATACTGAATATTTGAGTATCGTTTACACACCGATTATATCTACAATCAGTATTGACCCATGCATTACTTAGACTTAATACTAAAGCACGAAACTACCCGAGTTTTCTATGTTCATTTTTGGGTAATTTTATCAATACAGTCATATCGGTTAAACGATTTGTAAAATAGCTTGAACAATTCATATACAATATATTATTTTGAGTTGGAAGAGTGTTTATTGGAGTTCGAGCGAATTAATAAAATTTCGAATATCAGATATTATTCAAATGGCTAGAAGAAGAACGCGATTCATTTGTCACTAATTGTACAATTATATCCATAACACGCATATATATATGCATAAAATGGCGTAACAATCAACCTTAAGATAGTTCTGTCGCTTGCTATTCATTTTGCATAAATTCGAGAAGAATAAGATAAAATTGGAAATACTTCTCGATGGTATAAAAATCTGAAAAAATGTATGCATATTAAAGATACTGAAAAGATTAATTTTTCATAATAATAATCATAAATCGTTATTAACAAATTGTGAAAAAAAAAAATTGTCAACAAATTTTCCGGAAACCCAACTTTAAAAAAAATGAAAACTAGCAACCACGCGGTCGCTTCGCTCGCGCTTATTTCAGTTCCTTTAGGTCAGGTGTGACGATCTTACTAACGAAACGAACGATCCCGATTGGCTGCGAAAACTGGCTTTACGATTTCGATTATTTCTATATATTTATCTCGATCATTCGAGTGTCCTTTTTTTTAAGGAGATGCTGTGCTAATTTTTTTGAATACGTATGAATTTTTTCAGAGTTTTAAATTTGATTAATTTTTTTTTTTATGGGAAAAATGCGTGGAAAAACACAAAATTCAAAGCAAATTTAAAGATCTGACAAAATTCATACGTATTCATAAAAATGAACGAATCATTTTCGCAATAAAAAAAATTTGGTTGCCGGGTAATTTGTTAAACATTTTATTTTTTGATTAATTTCTTAATAACATTTTGGACTTATTGTTATGGGAAATCAATCTTTTCAGTACCTTTAATATGCATGTATTTTCTCAAAATTTTGATACCATCGAAAAGTATTTGCAACTTTATCTCACTCTGCCCGAACTTATGCGAAATGAACACCAAGCGACAGAACTACCTTAACCCCTCATTGTCAGAACCCCTATAGGGGTAAAAAAAGTCATGCCACTTTTGCTTCATCACCCCTATAGGGGCATCTTGAATGAAACATATTTTTACTATTACAATCTAATAGTCCTTGGGTGTCTTAAGATTTTTGATATTACTGAATTCAAATCGGAAGTCAAATTTGCAAAATATAAAATGGCGAATCCAACATGGTGGATCAGAATCCCCAAACATATTTTGATTTCAATAAAAAATGAGTATCCTACCGTTTTTGCGGTCGTAGAATCCGAATCTAATATCAAATTTTTTGAATTAAAAATGATGAATCCAATATGGCGGATAGAAATCCCAAAAAATATTTGGCTTTCAATAAAAATGGGTATCCTATAGTTTTTGAGGTCGCGGAACCCGAATGTAATATCAAATTTTCTTAAGTCAAAATGGCGGATCCTATATGGAGGTTCGAAATTCCAAAAAAGATTTGGATTTCAATAAAAATGGGAATCCTATCGTTTTTGATGTTGCGGAATCCGAATCAAATGTCAATAAAAATAGTTCAAGAACTGCAAGATAGCAATTTTTCTTTTTTTAAAAATATTTTTCGAACTTTGATTCGCCGCGTTACATCCACCATTTTAGATTTTTTAAATATGGTATTTAATTTGGAGTCCGCGACTTCAAAAACGATCAAATACCCATTATTATCGAAATCCAACATTTTTCCAAATTTTGACACGCCATATGGATCCGCCATTTTGTTTTGTGAAAATCTGATATCAGATTCTGATACAGCGGGCCCAAAAACCTTCATAATAAAATCGTCCTGCGGTTTTGAAACCTTTTTTTCAACACATTTTTGGCACGAAATGTTTTTTTTTCCATCTGACAGCGAAGGGATTAATATCATCTTGCGTCGAGTATTCCAATAATGCAGAAGGATGAAGCCTTCTGGAGGGTTAATATTTGAGCAACTTCTATAAAAAAAAAAAAAAATATGATACATGTCTTAAATCGATAATTACTCATTTTTTCCTCTAGTCGCAGTCCAGATAAGCTTTCTTCCTTGCCTCGTGACTTTGGTAGTCTGTTTGGCACCGAGTGCAATGTGTTTCAATTCTTGTGCCGGAATCCTCGGTGGACTAGTTGCTGTCGATGCTGCCGGTCTTTTCCACAGTGCGTCAACATCTGCTAATCTTCGTCTTAGAATCTTGTTTTCCCTCTTATATTTGAACAGTTCGGAATTTTTGTCCAATTCTTCGTGACCGGAACTGCCCGTTTCTTCCGCAATGTGCCGATATATTAGATTAAGTTTTTCTTCCTGTTCCCTCTGCATCACCACGATTCTTCTTTCAGCCTCTAGCTTGGTTTGTTTCAGTGCATTCATCATCGTCCGCATTCGTCTATCCTGCATCGCCACGTGCTCTTCTAGTTCGGCATTTTGAGTTTCCAAACATTTCGAACTCTCCTTCAAATCGATTACTTTCAGAAAATACTTGTAGAACAACGTTCGCATTTCACCTTCCGACAACTTTGCCAATCTGTCCATAAGCATCCGTTCGCTCTTTTCTCGCTTCGATTGATTACCGTCAAAATCTTTTCGACCACATATCATCTCGTTCTTGTGCTCTATCATAGCGTCGATCGCCTCTATAGTCTCACCGCACTCCAATCGCTTTCGTTCCTCAACGGACGTGAGTGTCCTTTCCTTTTGCCATTTTTCATCGAGATCAGATTTTTCTTGCAGCAGGGAGTCCCGAGTGCGTCTCAGATTTTCAATTTCATGCCTCAGTGCTTGTGCCGCTTTCTCATCGGTATCCGCGGTACGCTCGAGATCCATGGATTTTTCATTCAGCACGTGCTCGAGATGCGACAACCTTGCGCTAACTTCCAAAAAATTCTTTTTCTTATCGGAACAATTGTTTTTCGGCTTCGTAAAATTTCTCTCGTCTTCGCTTTCCGACTGCATTTCCTTCAATTTTGAAGCCGTCAAATTGTACTTATCCTCAAGATCACGAATTTTTTTTTGATCGCTCGCGAGTTCGCCTTCCAACTGATTCTTCCGTTCCTCTTCTTTCCTCAACTGCCTGTTGAGCTTCTCCATTTGCTTCTTCGAGGAATTCAGCGAACTTTCAAGCTCAAAAACTTTTTTTGCCGAATCACCGGCGATCTGCTTGATCTTCGCAATGTCCATGAGTCTCTTTTCATAGTGTATGGCCATGTTTTTGTAAAGCTCGATTTCTTTTTTATGAGTCGATCTTTCGTCGGAAGCTTTGTACATCGATGCATTTTCAGCTTGTGCGAGTTGCTTCCTTGTGTTGTAGTATTCTTCTTCCAGTTTGTTCCGTTTCCGCTGAAATCTCTGTTTTGCGCTTGTTCTCGTCTCAGAATTTTTTATCATGTCCGCTATAAAACGTTCTTTGATTTTTATAGTGGTCTGCAATTCGTCGATTCGCTTGTGAGCGCCATCGAGATCCGATTGAATTTTTTTCATCTGTGTTTGCTTCGCTTCGTTGTTCATTGTTAGTGTCTTTAGAGCTTTTATTGGCTCCGGATCTTCGGTCGTCTTCAGGGCATCGATCAACAAGTCCGGCGAATGCTCATTTTTCAAACGCGAAATATTTTCATTTTTAACGTTACAAAAATTGGATTCTCGATGCTCGGAAAAATTTCCGTTTCCAAATATCGTTGTATTATCGTCAAAATTTTTATTTTGGCATGGTCGGAAACCTCCGTTGAACACCATTACCTCATTGCACATTTCGGATCCGGGAAGCATCGAATTTCTTCGGGAATTCGGATTCCTTATCGGTATTGGCTTTATTATCGGCACGTAGTCATTGTTATTATTTATTGGAATGGAGGCAGTGGATATAATTGCTAAATTTGTGTCTCGAAACGAATGTTCCTTCGTGTCTATGATTTTATCAGTTTCTGTTTTAAATTTGCTCATACACTCGTCGAGTTTCTCCATGAAATCCGGATTTTCTGAGCTTGCGTCACTCTGCTCTTCATCTTCTTCCTCCGACATTTCGCTTTCGGTGCTGGAACAGCTAGCCGAAGCGGTTTGAAATTCCGTGCGATTCGCCGATTCGTCTGTTCTCTCGTCGGTCTCGGTCACTTCCTCTATTCGTTCCAGAGATCGTCGCGTATTTTCCGGTAAACCAGGCAAACTCATCGTGTCGTCGCTGGCGATGCACTCTTCGTATTCTTGCTTCAGGCAAAGCCATTGCTCAATTTGATCCTGCTCGGGATGGGGAAGAATGGTGGTTGTCATGAGCTTTTGGAACAGTCCTTCCGCGTTCGATACTAGCTTCGACCACTGAGTGGCCGCGAACTCTAGACGAAAGAGGTCGGCGCTTGAACTTCTGTCACCGGAGGTTGCAGAAGTCACGGTATCCTGAATTTCATCCGCAGTTTGTTCACTTTCCTCTTCTCGCTGTTCGCTACGGTGACGGAAATCTGGTACTTCTTCCATGTAACGAACGTAGCAGTGGTGACTGTCCAGGTCTCCTTGGTGTAGCCAAGACCCATAGTGCATCATTGTCAACGCCCTCTTCGCAGAACGCCTCTACCTAAAATTGTGAAATACAATCTTAAGTTACATTCTGTTCGAAGGCAACATTATCATTGAACACTATTAAGAAATTTATTAAAACTCTCGGGTGAAAATATTTCTCTTAATATCTCCGACAATGTATCTGCAGTTTCTCCGAAAAGTTCTCAGAATTTCTCTTATTTTTCGCATTTTTCAGAGAATGTTGATGATTTTTCTGAATCTACATATTTTTAATTATTCTGCAAGTCTCCGATTTTTTCTGCCAACTTCTCTAAAAAACTATGAACTTTGTTGATACTCTAAGCCTGTATTCTATATTCAGAAACTATTTTCTCAAAAAGTCAAATTTTCGCGGAATTTCTCATACAAAGTATACATAAATTACTGTTTACTGTTTACTATTCGAATGAAAACTAAAAAGAGCAGATCTTATAGTAAACTCGTGAGTTCTTTGAAATTCTTTAAACCCACATTATCTGAGAAAATTGCAGTTTTTCAGAAAGTAAATAGAATTTTCTCTGAAGAAATCTATTGAAAATCGATAAAAATTATTGACCCGGTCCGTTTGAAGTTTTTCATGCAAATTATCAGAGAAATATTTGCACCAGGGAATAAATTTACTAAAACTGTCATCTTTTAGGGAATAGTCGTGACTAACATTTACATCGTTCGTTAATATTTTTTCTCCAAATGCCATCCAATTTATGTCTACATATATTCGATGGCACTTTTAGATTCGAGCTGTGTGAACTTAGCACCCGACTTTAAAAAATCAAATTTTTTTGGGGTGATTCTTAAAGAGTTTTGTATGTAGTTGATTGTAGTAAAAAATTTTTCGTTTGTAGTAGCCCAAAAAAAAAGTTATAGGACTTTGAAAACAAACCATCCATCCATTTTGAAATTTTTAAAATCTGGTGGTCGATTTCGATGGAGAATCGTTTGTAGTTGATTGTAGTGAAGGAATTTCCGTTTGTAGTAACGAGGAAAAATTTTTACAACAATTTTAATTTTTTTCAATTTTTTTTATTTTTTAAAAATTTTTTTTACGGACATTCAATACACTGTTAGTACTACCTCGAAAATCGTTTACAGTTATTTGTGGCATCCCTTCTTTCGTTTGTAGTTCCTCGAAAACTCACGAGGAGTCATTATGTTCCGAGCTCAAGCTCCAAAATCGTTTGTAGTCGTTTGTAGTACCGATAATTTCGTTTGTAGTACCTCGAAAACTCGCAAGAAGTCATTATCTTCTGAGCTCAAGCTTCAAAATCGTTTGTAGGTGTTTGTAGTACCGACAATTTCGTTTATAGTGCCTCGAAAACTAATGTGAAGTCAATATGCTCAGAATTTTAGCTTTAAAAACGTTTGTAGCTGTTTGTAGTACCCTTAATTCGTTTGTAGTACCTCGAAAATAAATGTGAAATCGGTATACTTGATGGTCTGAGGCTAAAATCGTTTGTAGTACTATTTATTTCGTTCGTAGTTCCTCGAAATGTTACGGGCAGTCAATATGGTCAAAATTCTAGTTGTAGTTGTAGAACGACATTAGAATCAGATCTTCGAGTATATTGACTTCACGCTAGTTTTCGAGGTACTACAAACGAAATTATAGGTACTATAAACAACTACGAACGATTTTGGAGCTTGAGCTCGGAACATAACGACTCCTCGTTAGTTTTCGAGGTACTACAAACGAAATTGACGGTACTACAAACGATTATTAGAATGAGATCTTCGAATATATTGAGTTCACGTTAGTTTTCGAGGTACTACAAACGAAATTATCGGTACTACAAACAACTACAAACGATTTTGGAGCTTGAGCTTGGACCATAATGACTCCTCGCGAGTTTTCGAGGTACTACAAACCAAATTATCGGTACTACAAACAACTACAAACGATTTTGGAGCATGAGCGCGGAACATAACGACTTTTCGCGAGTTTTCGAGGTACTACAAACGAAATTAACGGTACTACCAACGATGTTCGAATGAGATCTTCGAGTATATTGACTTTACGTTACTTTTCGAGGTACTACAAACGAAATTATCGGTACTACAAACAACTACAAACGATTTTGGAGCTTGAGGTCGGACCATAACGACTTCTCGCGAGTTTTCGAGGTACTACAAACGAAATTAACGGTACTACCAACGATGTTAGAATGAGATCTTCGAGTATATTGACTTCACGTTACTTTTCGAGGGACTACAAACGAAATAATCGGTACTACAAACAACTACAAACGATTTTGGAGCATGAGCTCGGAACATAACGACTTTTCGCGAGTTTTCGAGGTACTACAAACGAAATTAACGGTACTACAAACGATGTTCGAATGAGATCTTCGAGTATATTGACTTTACGTTACTTTTCGAGGGACTACAAACGAAATTATCGGTACTACAAACAACTACAAACGATTTTGGAGCTTGAGCTCGGACCATAACGACTTCTCGCGAGTTTTTGAGGTACTGCAAACGAAATGAACGGTACTACAAACGATTATTAGAATGAGATCTTCGAATATAATGACTTCACGTTAGTTTTTGAGGTACTGCAAACGAAATAATCGGTACTATAAACAACTACAAACGATTTTGGAGCTTGAGCTCGGAACATAACGACTCCTCGTTAGTTTTCGAGGTACTACAAACGAAATTAACGGTACTACAAACTATGTTGAATGAGATCTTCTAGTATATTGACTTAACGTTACTTTTTGAGGGACTACAAACGAAATCATCGGTACTACAAACAACTACAAACGATTTTGGAGCTTGAGCTCGGAACATAACGACTCCTCGTTAGTTTTCGAGGTACTACAAACGAAATTAACGGTACTACAAACGATTATTAGAATGAGATCTTCGAATATATTGACTTCACGTTAGTTTTTGAGGTACTACAAACGAAATTATCGGTACTACAAACGACTACAAACGATTTTGGAGCTTGAGCTCGGAACATAATTACTCCTCGTGAGTTTTCGAGGAACTACAAACGAAGTAAAGGATGCCACAAATAACTGTAAACGATTTTCGAGGTAGTACTAACAGTGTATTGAATGCCCGTAAAAAAAATAAAAAAAAATAATAAGAAATTGACAAAAATTAAAATTGTTGTAAAAATTTTTCCTCGTTACTACAAACGGAAATTCCTTCACTACAATCAACTACAAACGATTCTCCATCGAAATCGACCACCAGATTTTAAAAATTTCAAAATGGGTGGATGGGTTTTTTTCAAAGTCCCAGAACTTTTTTTTTGGGCTACTACAAACGAAAAATTTGCTACTACAATCAACTACATACAAAACTCTTTAAGAATCACCCAAAAAAAATTTGATTTTTTAAAGTCGGGTGCTAAGTTCACACAGCTTTAGATTCGATTCCGATAGATAAAATCGGAACTCTCGGACGCATTAAGTTTTGTCCATAGCTGGAAGTCTGCGATGTAAGTTTGTAATATTCTATCGATATCCATTCTTTTCTTTCCTAAATGTTAAATTGCATAAACTTATGTTAGATAATAAAGCTGCAAAAGCAAAATCATCCGCACGTAACAGAATTCTCCACTCCTCTCCTCTCCTCTAGGAAGTACAAAAAGAATTTTTTTCACTTTTAACTTTAATCTACAACACATCTCATTCCTTCCAACTTTTAATTATGGTGGTGTACACCACTGTAATAAAAAGTTACTAATAATACTTAATAAAATGTAATAAACTTAACAATACTTAATAACTTAGTAAAAATGAACTAATAATAGTACACCAACGTAATAAAAAGTTTGAAGGAACAATATGTTTTATAAATTAAAACTAAAGGTGAAAAAAATCGTTTTGTTCTTCGTAGAGAGTTCTGTTAGGTGCGTAAGATTTTGGGGCTTAATTATTTAGCAAAATTTTGCACAATTTAACATAGAGGAAAGAAAAGAATAGTCATTGAAAGAATATTAAAAACTTGCATCATAGAATTCTACGCGCAGGCAAAAATTAATGCCCTCGAGACTTTCAGGTTTATCTATCGGAATGGCGAATGCAATGGAGTCTAAAAAATCGTCAAATTCATGGACTTTTAAGTCATCCAATGCCTTGAAACTTAAGCAGGCTTTGAAGCAAAATCAATGTAAAAATTGCCGTTTAGCGTGAGTGCAGGAAAATTGGTTCGAAAGCCCCAAACTCATTCAAGTTTTGTCTCAACTGCGACTAACATCTGCATTTTTTTATTAACATGTGTCCGAAGCATGTATTTGTTGGAAATCACTCCGGAAGCAAAAAAAATGTTAGCGTACACAACTTTCATATTGGATAAAAGATCTACGTAGCGATCAATTTTTTTTTAACGAAGAATTCATAGAAAAACAAAATGAATATTTGACCTATATGGAAACAATTATTTTGTCCATGGCGAAACTTATAATTTTTCTGCAAGTTTTCCACGTCTTGCAATCTTTACGACATAACGGTTCTGGAAAATCATAAGTCCGAAGTCTATGAAACAATTTTAACATTTCGCGGCAATATTGATTTTATTTGTGTCTACATTTTTGCAATTTAAGAAACTTAGTTGCTTTTATTTCGCTCCGGTCATTCCAACAATGATTAAATATTTCAACATCGAGGGTCTCAACAAAGTGATGCGCAGTTGTTTTGGAACCGTTGAGGCTCGTCGAACGAAAACATATTCGTATCATCCTTTTCAATTTGCACTTGCTAAAGATAACAATATGAGATTTTTTTTTTACAAAAAGGCCTTTTGATTCAGAGACAAAGGAAGACAAATGAATTCAGATGATAATTTTGACTCGGATGATTCTTTCAACTTACGTGGAGTTCCAGGTATTAGCCTTACTTTTCTGACGATCTAAGTGCCTGAAAAATACAATCAAATAGTTTAAAGGGAAAGCATGGATGTGATGTCAAACACGCACTCGATAACAAGAATTTTTTAAAGCACTTGTGAAATAATTACATTGCAAATAAATACATTGCAAAATAAATACAATACGCAATACGTTCATAAAAACGAATGAGATAATTTAACGAGATTTACGTCCACAAATAATATTTCACTCTAAGAGTAATGCGTAAAAAAATAAGACTCACCTTAAGCAATTCCAATATTCGACAACACGCAACGGTATTGAAATTGACAACTTCGGTTGTACTTGACATAAGAACAGCATTTTTTAAGAAAATTTCAGATCAATGCTTTTCATTACAGCACCCTTTCGTCGAACGTTTTTACTAGCTTGGATAAATAATCGACGTTCAGGTGGGTTTCTTGAAATACAGAATTCGTCAAAAGTAACGGTCATTCAGACAGGACATTTAGTTGATTAAAAACTCAACGTTTCTGTATATTTCATTCGATTTATGTGATAGCTATATTGGCGTCCCAAATCTCTCATCGTACTCTCATCTGTCGCATTAGGCCTAGAACACAATGGATCGTACACAGTCTGACCTTAAAACGTAACAGCCAATCGAATGTCCCGCAATGGATTAAGATGCAATTCGATTAGCTGAATCGTTACTGTCAATTTTTATGCGATGCATCGTGTATCGGGCTTTAGGCTCGAAGAGCTCAAAGTGTAATCAGAAAATCAATTTTACTCCGAAATTCCATACTGAGCGCAGACATGAAAAAAAAACCGTAATTTTCGAATGCCGTAAAATTACCTGAAATTTTGCGAATGTAACCGTTATTATTATTCACTTTAGTATATTTACACATTTGTTTTGCGAATCTCTTAAGTCAATACGTGTACGTCGCTACGTACACAAATAGTGATAAGAAGTGGTTAAATAGCACGGTAAACTACTATTTAGTAAATTGTGGTTAGAAAGGACAGTTGGGCGAGGATAAACAGGCTACAAGGCGAATTCCTATGAACGCCTTTTCCGTGGGCAGTTTATTAAATGAATGCCGCGAAAGTGAACACGGTGATAACTGAACACTACAACTGCACATCGAGGAACTGTACATAATAACTGTAGACGAAGGAACTGTACATAATAACTGTACACGAAGGAACTGTACCTAACAACTGTACACAATTAGAGATCTGAAAATATCGGTATTTTAATATTTCGTAAATTTACCATAAAAATACCGTATTTTTAACGTATTATGATGTAATTTTTTTTTCTCAGCATATTGTATTGTAAAACGAGGGTTACAAAAGTTTCTCGTAGTTTACTGTAAAAAGTGGAAAAAACCATCTATCTAGATGCGAAATGACCGGTCATAAAATTTTTGGTAAATTTACCGTCACAATATAAAATTTCCCTATTTAAATGTGACATTACCGTTACATTCTTTGAAAATGCACTATGTGTTGGTGATATTTTAAATCACTATGAGCCCCGATTTTATTACCAATGTGGTAATGTTCAACGTGGTCACGTACCATGCTTTTACGTTAAAAATACGGTAAAATTACCGATCACATTTACCGCTCATATCTCTAGCCTCGTGCGTCATTTTTTGTTCGATTAACTTTTTAGTGGTTTGGGTTGATTTCAAACAAATTTTTCTCCCGCGTTGACTTCATAATCATTATTTTTTCATTTTTTGTCAACTCATTCAACAATAAAACAATATTATAAAATAAATACCAAAATTCATTTTTTCTGATTACCGAGATTGGTACTTTATTAATTTGGAAGTTGGGATTATAGAGGTTTTTAGAGTTATGGCGTTGTTGTCCCAGTGCGGTAATTTCCGGGGCGGTGAAGTGATGGTTACGTGACAGTCTATTGACAACTAAATGACCGGTCACAAATTCGACGTCCATCTCAAATTACAGATTTCTTAAAGGATTAAAGCAAGCCAATGAGGTTGGTCCATGCCTGCCTCTGACGTAAGTTGTATACCCTGTACAGTCTTTCGATGTACAGTTATAGCGGTGTAGTATACATTCACCGCTATTTACATTTAACTACATTTTCCAAATAATAATAATACAACCTTGTAAAAATCAACAATATATATTTTATTATGGAGTGTTGTAATTTTATCCATCAATGATATTACTTACTATTTTACCGGTCAAGTAACCATTTACGTTGCTGGTTATTTTAGAAAAATTCGTGCCGCCCGTGCTGCTAATCGGTGCAATTCTCTATATACTGTGCAAAACTACTCTGATAAGTTGAAAAAATGGCAAATATTCCCGGGATTCATTATATTTTGAATTTAAAAAAATGTATGGCCATCAATTTGTTATGTATTTCACAGATAAATTACTATCTGTCAAAAATAGTTAACCACGCTTAATTAACCTACTCACATTACCAGTATAAGACGAATATTCCACCAGTGCGGAATAGTGTTATGTACAATCATGATCGATGTATGGTTGTATTGAAAATGAGTCGTTCAATCAAAAATATACTCGATCCACAAACTTAGTGACCCTTTGTACTCCATTCTGTCTGACCGAGTTGGTATTCCTTATCTATTGTCATTGTCCGTGCACATGTAGCGAACATAAATATGCGAAGTTCACATTGGACGATAGGGAGACACTCATTCATGTATATATGTAATCATGTGAGTTAGTGTGGTATGGTTGAGTCTAAGCGAACGCCATTTACTATACATTTGCTCTAGCTTGCCTAATGTGTCAATCGCACACGTGGTTCGACTTCGGACGGGTGCCCCATTTTTTCTTTTTATAAAGACAGCTGTCTTCCAATAGATTCCGTAACGAAACAACGTCGCGCATTGTCACGCAGACATGCATTTTAGAGCAAACAAAATAAATCAATCAACGATAAACGCCAAATTAAGTATATTCATCGAAATGTGAGATAATAAAGCGATGCGTGAATACTTCGCAAAGTGCATACAAGTCGTTAATTACTTTCACTTTACCGGCAGACGTATCATTCACACGGGAGTGTGATGCAAGTCGGTTGACGGGAAAGGATCTTTACATCGCAAAAAAGGACTGTTCTCAACCCAGTGGTTCTTCGCTAATGATTCTGCAAGTTTGTTTTCTGTGTATTTTTCAACAGTTTTTGTGTCCCGAAACATAAAGGCGTATCTCTGGAATTTGACAAGCCTCGAGTTTCTGCGATTTCAAGAATAAGGTAAATATACAGTTTTTATCGTGATTCCAAGTTATTTTAGGTATTTTCTACAAGGATATTATCGATCGTTGCCTTTAGGAAGCTGACAAGGATATGCATTTATTAGTAAGTATTACGCACAAATGTGCGCAAGCCGCGTTCCTATATCAGAATGGGGGGAACTATGAAATTGTCGAGTGTAAAGTGTATGAACTGGAAAACGATAATTTTCGTAGCATCAATTGCAAACTGTAGGTTTATTCTGTGCCAACTTGGTTTCATTGTCGTGAAAATTCTCGAATATCTGCTCGACTTCGTAGGTTAGGCGGGACAAAAAAAAAGCTGACTTGCGATATACTAGCGATAATTATTTCACGCTTGACAGAGTCCTATGTGGGGGAAAATGTACAGAGCTATACCAGAAAATGACGCAACATTTAGATAATAAATAATTACCTCGTCACAGAATGGTTCTATAACAATTCCATCATTGCGGTTTCTATTGACATTGATAAATAAACCACGGAACTTAAGTATTATATGAAATATATATAAATAAATATAAATAGATATAAAACAAACACAGTGACTACACATTTATCTAAAATTATTTGTTAGTTCTCTAATGATACTCCTGGGACAATATGACAGCAAAATTGTTACGTTTTTGAAAGTATGTTTTGTATACATATCACTATATACTATATGTATCCAACTAAACGAGAACACTGACCATTAGACAATTGACTGCGAGGAAAATTTCAAATGTAGATGCCATATCAAGTATGCGCCCCATGTGCTTTCTCCTCTCGAATTTTTTTTTACCTAAAGCATATAAAGAGATACACATTAGCTCCTATCATCTTACAACCTACCAATTAAAATAATACTCATTCCTTCAATAGAAGCTTGTCATAGCCATTGTCGTCCGACAATTGCCCCAGCGACATTCTGGCATGGGTCCAGCGCCTCAGCGATGACTTCTCTTGCACCTGAGAAGCTGTAAAAAACAAAAACTCCATTAATCATTTTTAAAAACCCACACTCCATATTGGAAGATACTTATTCGATTAGAAATGTTTTATCACAGTGATGTTGTCCCCGGCTCCTGTCGTTGGACATTTTCAAAACCACTACGTCAGAAGATCTAGCAACTTTTCCACTGCTTTCGCCAATATCTGAAACAAAAATAAAATGCATCCGCATTAATATTAATGTGAAACCTTTATATATATGCAGCTATAAGATCATACCTCTCGTCATCTGTGAAGTCAAGACGCTGACTGGCTCCACACCATGGTGTCGATGCACCGGAACGGGTATAATCTTTCCTTGCTGACCCCAGCGAACCTGTAATATAAAAACACATACATATGTTTAACAAATCTAAGTGTACAAAATACAATAATAGTAAGCTATGAACCTTTTAAAGTCTTCCCACCAGGGCCCCAGCAATGACTCTCCGGAGACTAGCGACTTCACTCCTCTCTCTGCAATCAGTATCAGCAAAAGAAATATCAAAACAGTTTATTAGTTTTATTTTATTATATAACAACAACAAAAATTATAACATTTACACTCAAAATCACTCACCTGTATACATATGGGGTTCCTTTGCCGCTGAGGAGCTAAGCTGAAAAAACATAACCGAAACAATAACACATGCTCACAGACGCACACACTTGACACGTAAAACTTTCACACAAAACTGAATTGTCACTAAACTAAGATATTACTACACGATAAATAATTACATTACGCGCACTTTCCACTATTATTGATTACACGCACAACATTTATAAATCAAAAACGAATAAAAAACCGACACTTAAACATTTGGATACGGTGATGGCGAACAGTCGCCCTCGTACCATGCAAACTAGGCCCCGGGCCTCACCACTGGAAAGAACTAACTGGCCACGCGCTGGATGAGGCTGAAGCTGGCGGCCGAGTTAGCGGCCAGCATACGCGCACCGCTAGCGGGCCACCGCGCGCTCGGTACTCACGATAGTTTAAAAAAAAATCGTTTCCCATAAAACCCCTTGAAATACAATTCTGAAAAAAATCGCACATCTTATTTAATATGTTTACTACACAATAAGGCAAGGCACAATAAGGCAAGACCCTTTCGTTATGCTTCAAAGGGTCCGTAGGTATAAATAGCTATAGAGACAACCTGCTAGCGGTAGCAATCCGAGAAAATTCTGAAATAATTCAGAGATACTCCTTAAGGTATATACTATGTATTACCAAAGAGTTTTTTTGGGAGCAGACCCTTTAAGGGCTTTTTTAAGGGGTCTAAAGTCTGCAAACGTGTTCGGTCGCTCTCATAGAGTCGGCCGTTGGCGGTAGCAATCCGTCAAAAATCTGAAATAATTCATACATACTATTAAAGGTATGTACGATGCATTGCCAAAGAGTTTTTTTGGGAGCAGACTCTTTAAGGGCTTTTTTAATGGGACTAAAGCCTCTAAACGTGTTCGGTCGCTCTCATAGAGACGGCTTTAGACCTCTTAAACAAGCCCTTAAAGAGTCTGCTCCCAAAAAAACTCTTTGGCAATGCATCGTACATACCTTAAATAGTATGTGCGAATTATTTCAGATTTTTCTCGGATTGCTACCGCCAGCGGCTGTCTCTATGAGAGCGACCGAACACGTTTGGAGACTTTAGACCCCTTAAAAAGGCCCTTAAAGGGTCTGCTCCCAAAAAAAACTCTTCGGTAATGTTTCGTACATACCTTAAATAGTATGTATGAATTATTTCAGATTTTTCTCGGATTGCTACCGCCAGCGGCCGTCTCTATGAGAGCGATCGAACACGTTTGGAGACTTTAGACTCCTTAAAAAGGCCCTTAAAGGGTCTGCTCCCAAAAAAACTCTTTGGTAATATATAGTATATACCTTAAGGAGTATCTTTGAATTATTTCAGAATTTTCTCGGATTGCTACCGCCAGCGGCCGACTCTATGAGAGCGACCGAACACGTTTGGAGACTTTAGACCCCTTAAAAAAGTTCTTAAAGGGTCTGCTCCCAAAAAAACTCTTTGGCAATGCATCGTACATACCTTTAATAGTATGTATGAATTATTTCAGAATTTTCTCGGATTGCTACCGCCGGCGGCCGTCTCTATGAGAGGGACCG
Source organism: Amblyjoppa fuscipennis (assembly GCA_963575735.1). Classification (NCBI taxonomy): domain Eukaryota; kingdom Metazoa; phylum Arthropoda; class Insecta; order Hymenoptera; family Ichneumonidae; genus Amblyjoppa; species Amblyjoppa fuscipennis. The sequence goes on from OY754497.1 coordinate 5,326,647, forward strand.
AACGCATTTGGAGGTTTTATACTCCTTAAAAATACACTTAAAGAGTCTGCTCCCAAAAAAATTCTTCGGCAATACATAGTACATACCTTAAGTAGTATCTATGAATTATTTCGTATTTTTCTCGGATTGCTACCGCCAGCGACGGTCTCTATGGGAGCGACCGAACTCGTTTGGAGAGTTTAGACCCCTTAAAAAAGCCCTTAAAGGGTCTGCTCCCAAAAAAAACTCTTTGGCAATGCATAGTACATACCTTACATAGTATGTATGAATTATTTCAGATTTTTCTCGGATTGCTACCGCCAGCGGCCGACTCTATGAGAGCGACCGAACACGTTTGGAGAGTTTAGACCCCTTAAAAAAGCCCTTAAAGGGTCTGCCCCCAAAAAAACTTCTTAGTAATATATAGTATATACCTTAAGGAGTATCTCTGAATTATTTCAGAATTTTCTCGGATTGCTACCGATTGCAGGTTGTCTCTATAGCTATTTATACCTATGGACCCTTTGAAGCATAGCGAAAGGGTCTTGCCTTATTGTGCCTTGCCTTATTGTATAGTAAACATATTTATCTCAAGGGGTTTTATGGGAAACGATTTTTGTAAAAACTATCGTGAGTACCGAGCGCGCGGTGGCCCGCTAGCGGTGCGCGTACGCTGGCCGGTAGCTCGGCCGCCAGCCTCAGCCTCATACGCGCTGGCTGCCCATACTCGAATGTACTAGGTGGCTATCACGCTCGAGACTTTTTCCTCAAACGAAATCCTGTTCGGTTAATGGAGATGTGGCGTGACTGTCAATTGACCACAAAATGATCGTCAATTGACCACAAAATGATCGTCAATTAACCATAAAATGATCGTCAATTGACCACAAAATGATCGTCAATTGACCACAAAATGATCGTCAATTGACCACAAAATAATCATCAATTGACCACAAAATGATTGTCAATTGACTACAAAATGGTCGTCAATTGACCACAAAATTATCGTCAATTGACCACAAAATGATGGTCAACTAACCGCAAAATGATCGTCAATTGTCCGTCGTTTTTATTTATTTTTTAATGAAAGAAAAAATCTATCTACTAGTTGCAATTTAACCGTCATTTTTGATGTCACAAATTTGGTCGACTTTTTAGCAGACTAGGTTCATCATAAAAGATTTGTCCTCTCTTGTTGACTTCACAATCATTCATATATTAATTTTCTATCAACTAAATCTTCAATAAAACGATATTATAATATGAATACAAAATTAATTTTTCTTTACATTAACGAGATAGGTACTTTGTTAATTTTCAAGTTGCGACCGTGGAGGTTTTAAGAGTTAATGTCGCTGTTGTCGCAGTGCGGTCACTTCCGGACCCGTTAATTGACGGTCATGCCGACAGTCAATTGACAAAAAAAATCTACCGTTTCCGAAGTCGGCACTCATTTCTATCGTTTAGTTTATAATCCCGGCCGACAGCAGCGACACGCGATTGTTTCGGGCAACGGTTTCAGCAACGTCAGTCTAGGTCAGTCGAGTATATTGTCGAGCGACGTCGCTCATTTACGTCCTGAAACTCTGACGACGTTTTTATTGTTTATGAAAAAACGTAACTCTTATTAGATTTTTTAATGTTTCCGTCGTGGTGACTGTTTCGCAACTTTTTTCTTAATTTTTCAATATTTTCGTCGTCACCATTTTTGCACTATTTTTTTCGCAATTTTGTTTTTGTCGTCGCGGTTACTATTGGACAATGTTTTCTCTTTTTTTCGATTTTTCCGTTACTCCCTCGTGTTTCACATCATTCTAAAACGAAAAATGCATGTGTCCCGATTTCGTAGCATAGGCAAAGACATATTGATGAGAATATACTGCCGATTTTTAAATAACAAATTAATTTGTTAATGTTTGTATTCAGACGTCTTGTTTTACTATTTTCGGAGCCATTTTTGCCTATGCTTCGTGATGCTGTTTCTCACGTAACATATATTGTAAATATTACATATAGAAATTAATTTATAAAATCCTCGGAGTTCCATGAATGCATTAATAATGCTCGGTGCAATATTTACAAAATAATTTTTTTCTCATTTGAAGAAAGGTACTTTTTATTAGGTAATAGACAAAATAGTAAAGACGAATCAATGGCTTGTCAGATATTGATATTAATCTAAAATTATTTCAGACAAAAAAGGCGTTTGATTTATTTTCTCGAGAAAAAAGTGATATTGAATACCAAATGATTGAATGTTCGTAGGGGTATTTTGAATGCGTAGAAAAATGCCGGATTTTAATATTGAGAACTGTAGAACTTGTACAATTTTCTTTATATTAACCCTAGAACTCATGTATGGGGTGTAAAAGGACCCCAGACGATATTCAAACTGTGCTCCTAAAATAGAAATTGATATGATCGACTTGGGACTTCCACGATCATTTAGTTCCATGATCTGATGATGTTTAGAGGTCGGTAGTAGCCTCAGTTACTTGCTGGCTGTCGGACAGGACACTAACGTAGCGCACTTGGGATACCAAAATAACCCACTCAGTTTTCGTTGGTGTTTTATGTAAGCAATTTATTATTATTATTCGTTTTTTGTTTAAACTATCGAATGGAAGTTGGTATTATATAATTTGAACCTATACAGTCGGCATTTAATTTTTCATTATGATTATCCTTAATTATCTACAGTGATTCAAGAAAAATAAATGGTAAAACCCATGCAAAACAAATTTTGATTACGTTTTCATTGATTCTTCTTACAAGCTTTTAGACTTTTCCCCATTTTCAGATGACTAAATAAATAGACTTTTTCAACGGAATACAATGGGACCATTTTTTCTAATAGCGCGATGTGTCCCTTGTAAAATGCCGTTACAAATTAAAAAATTCGACCATTTTTTAAAAAACTCCAATTTTTTTACGAAAAGTGCGGTTTTAGCCAATTTCCGTTACGTTTTGGACTTTAAGGGTAATTTTCACCTACTAAACTTTAATAAAATCAAATTTGTCACATACACATTCTCTTCCTCATGAAACAACGAAAAGATTCGTGTGCGGCAAAACCCATTTGCTGCTTAATATAGGATTCCTGTACGTTGAAAAAACGCGTGGGGTACATATGTACTTCAGTCATGCATTAGAAGGTATACAAAATGATACATGCGTTCGCGTGATACATGCGTTATATATTAGACTGTTTAAAAAAACTCATCTTTTTTTTACTTCGCACCCCATAAAACCGTAGTTTACATTATACTACTAAGCGTTGTACAAGACAACGCTGTTCGATTGTTTAGAGATAGCGCAATGGATTTTTGCATTTCCCATTTGATTAATACGTAAGAAGGCGATGTCTCCAGAATTACAGTTTGACTTTTCGAAGTTACGTCGTCACAAAGCGATTAATATCTACCGTATAGCACGTTTCTGGTTTACCTAATCACACAAAACCGTCACATACATCTAAGTCCCATAGTTTTCAGTGCCTTCGTGAAAATATTCCTCTGACAATTTGACTGAACAACTCTAAACGGACCGTTTCGATGATTTTTATCGATTTTCCTCTGATTTTCTCAGCTATATGTAAAATATTTGTGTCATTTTCTTCGCACAACTTCCAACAGTCACAGTATATCAGAGAAATTCAGAGTATTTTCTGAAAAATTATGTAACCCTGTGATTTTTTCTGATAAAGTACGTTAACAATAAATGCGAGTTGTCTCTAAGATTTATTCATTCGGTGATTCGAACGAACAGAAAACATCTTTGTCTTTCCCTGAAAAGTGCAAAAAATGAGAGAAATTCAGAGGACTTTTCTGATAAATTTTCCGAGACTTTCAGATATCTTTTCAGAGATATTCAGAGAAATATTTTACCAGGGTACATATTTAAAAAATTGGTTTGCATTTTATGAAGCCATAGTTTACACCATAACCGACGCAAAGGGTTTCTGTATTTGCCCATCGATCAACAAGTAATAAATTTTAGTATTAGTCATTGGTTAATCCGGTATTATTATTCAATGGATAGGATTCCATATACTTAATTGAGTTTAAAATTATTTCATATTTTTACCGCAGTTTTTACGTACGACGTCGGTTTTACATATATTCCAGTAAACATATTAATCTTGCAGCAATGTAACTGAAAATAACAGGTAATATTACGAGAATGTTATATGTAAATTATATATAACATAATATAAGTTGGCATTTCCGACTCAGCAATATTACACTGTTACATTACCGTGTTATATCGTTGTAATATAACAAGGTAACATGCAATTTGTATTTAAAAACATGCGGCTAAATCCATCATTGGATTAGTATCTCTGTCCCTAGCTCTACCGATAGGAACAATACATCTCAGAAAAAACGTCGTTAATTTGTGTGTCATCGGCGGGACTGTGACCATCCCTATTCGGTTATGTTGGACTTGAGAACATAATTTTGGAAAATTCTATACACGGTTCAAACGGATTAGCTACGGATCATGACTGATGTATAAACTTTAATTTTCAGCATTAAATATTGGTTGGTAAGCCTTGTAATGGCAATAAGGAAGCTAATAATTATTTGCTTGTTATAAAATAGTTATAAGCATGTTATGTCCCTGGTACGAAGCCTGGTTTTGTAACCGTAACGCTACCACACTTCGTAACATTAACATTGCCTGTAGATTAGTAGTGGTCAGAAATATTGTTATAAATATGTTATATAAACGTTACAGAGTCCAGTTACATTATTGTAATTTAATTACATTATACGCCATTAACATTATCAGATTTTCGGTAAATAACGTGCTGCTAACTGCTAAAGATTGTCTCGGGTGAGACGATCCCCTTAAATATTTACCCTTAAATATTTCACATTTTGTTTAAACCCCGGCGGGACACGTCATCGACGGAAATGTGACTTCCGGTTTCGAGAATAACATTTTCTCGATGAGTAGTGACGTCATTTACGGGATACGTGTTTTGAATTTCGAGCAAGCACGGACACACACACACCCAGACACAATCACCCAGCCATCCAGACCCAAACCCAGCCATAGACGATTTTTCTAAATATGTTTTCCAGAATTTTGAAACATTCTAAGCACGTTGCTATTAAAATTTCGATTTTTTCGGGAGAACAAAGTTTCCTTTGGAAGGAAAAAATATACGAGATTCTACGTTCAAAATGTTAGTTTTTTTTTTATCGGTGCCCCATTTAGTCCCACCAAAAGGACAGAAGCGCAGAAGCACAGGAAAATGGACAGCCAGACAACGAGACATCTAAACCATTCTGTCTGTCTGAATGGCCCGATTTGAGATCTCATTTTGCCTGATCGATACATCGCGATCTTTTGACACCGTTTTAGTCCACCCAGTTTTTACCATCTCAATTTTTTACCCCGTTTCGCTCCACCGATGCATCCCGATTTTCTTGCCCGGTTTTGGCACATCGATGCATTCCGATTTTTTGCCCTGATTTACCTCATTGCTACATCTCGATGTTTTTGTTCCATTTTGCGTATAATATCATAATAAGGAGGTAGTGAAATGCACAAAAATCCATAAAAATAAGGAAATCGTTTACGGTAATATAACAGGTTGAAGGTAATATGACCATCACTCGAACAGTAATGATAACAGTAACGATATCCACGTCAATTTTAATGGTAGGGGGATGACAATTTTTTTTCCCCGTAGCAGGATACTGAAGGAACGTGATGCCGTGTGTAAGATCAATTCTTTAAGAAATCGATATTCTCTCCTGTCAGTATCGATATTTTGGATTGATCTTTTCTGATGGGATAATACCGTGGATCGATACTTCAATGGCCAGATCGATCCACTAAATAACATTTTTCTTGGAAATTAAAAAAAAACAGCAAAAGCGTCGGACTATACGTATCAATTAGTTGACATTGAAAAAAGCTAATCGGCATGTGCGTAGTTAATGCCATGTGACTGCTATTATTAATGCAACAAGGCGGCTTCGGTGTTTACGGGCTAAATAGGAAAAATCATTGGCTAAATAGTTAATTCTCAAATCCGATTGGTTGCCTCAAGAATAGACAGTTACATGTTTATCGCAAAGGAATTTTTGTTATTTTGCTATCGATATGAGCTTCGCACAGGTTAAATGTTTTTAGTGATCTCTTTTTTCACGTTTGATAAATGCATCGATTTTCAGAGCGCGAACTGACTGCCAAGTGATATATACATATGCATATGTATAATTAAAAGTAGTATTATTTGCGTTTAAGTTGATTGGTTTTTTAAAATTTTTTTACAATTTTATTTATATCGTTAAATTAACCGAGAGACACCTGCTAATATCTGCGATATGGACAATAAAAAAAGTATTTTTTGTCACGCGTGCATGAATCGTGGCACTTTACATGGCAGTCTTGCGAGCCGAAAGTGGCCCATTGCATTCCAGTTGTGAACCTGTTGTGAAATGACGGAGTCGCGCATGCGCAGTTCGCATTTCGTTCACTTTCGTCCCTTGGGAGTTTACTTTTCACGTTTTCGTGCCTTGGGAGTTTACTTTTCACGTTTTCGTCCCTTGGGAGTTTACTTTTCACGTTTTCGTCCCTTGGGAGTTTACTTTTCACGTTTTCGTCCCTGAAGACATAACGTCGCTTTTCAGTATTCGTCTCGCGCGACTGCCATTCCAAGTGCCGCAGATTCATGCACTTGTAACAAAAAATATGATGTGTAACGAGGGTCGAATTGGCGATTGCGACTCGTGTGATTGCAGCCCTCGCTTCGCTCGGGCCGCAAACCTCACACTCGTCGCAATCGCCAACTTTCGACCCTTGTTGCACTATATACTAATGTACATTTAAGTTGGCAGTTTCTTATAGAAGATTTGAATTATATTGCTTATCGAACGGTGCGTGTACTACATGTGATAATAAGAGATAAATAGTCAATTTTTTACTATTATATTCGTTTACAATTTCTTTATAAACTGCAAAGGTGACTAATTGGACATAATGTATTTTTCCATATAATACAACCTTCGATTTTCTTCGGATCGATATTCTTTCTTTCGATATATTGTTGGATCGATACATAGCGTATCGATACAATACAATACTGAGGATCGATATTTTCTTTACAATCCGGCATCTCTACCTAGTTTAGATCTTATGGGATTTTGAAATTTTCGAAAAACTTGTTTTTATATTCGCCCCAAGGTTATGCATTAAATGTTGCCTCAAGAGTAAAATAATGTTGAGATTCGTCATAAGTGGGGGAAAAATATATGACATGGCTACAAAACGACAAATTGAGCATATTTCTGTCAGCGAATTTCTACAATAAAGTTTGCCGAAAATGTTTACTGTTTCTATTTTATGAGATGTAGAGATTTTTCTATGTTTCAAAAAAAAAGTTGCAAAGTAATTTTCTGATAGCTTCCTTCTTTATTACGAATTTTTGGATTATTTTTTTGCTCGAAACCTGACCCGGGTAGTCGACTTGCATTAACGCTAAACACGACGTTGATGTTGAAAAAAGTTGAAAATTGAAATTTTCATATGCCTTTGTCACAATGTCCTTTTATTCGCGAAGCTTCCTCTACGAGGAAGCCAAAAATACAGAAAATGCTTTCTCATAGAAGAAGCTTTGCAAATAAAGAAACATTGAGACAAAGCCATATGAAAATTTCAATTTGCAACTTTTTATTATTCCAGATTCCCTTCTTATAGTTTTATCTACTGTACTATAGTGCATACAGCCTAAGTTTTGCTCCCAAGGAAACTAAGACAAGTTTAATTAACATTATTAATTAAAGTGTGAATAAAAAAATAAAATAATAAAACTTAGACAATTTACAGCAATCGGTAAGTTAATATTAGAGATGCAGTAGTTATGCAGCTATTATATAAAATTCAAAAAGAAAATCTTCAAGGTGAGCACAGCCGAGTGGGTAAGGGTCGACTAGTAGTCCTAGGGTCATGGGTTCCAGTCCCGATTACCGACTAAAAAATGTTTTCTGATCATTTCAATATGTGAAGATAAAAAACTAGAAAAAAAGCAATAAAAAAGCATATACAAGTCGCGCAAATCGATAATTTTTTTTTATTATTAAGGGGGGTGGAGGGGCGGTATGGTCTTGAAACTCCTTTTTTTCATTTTATTTTATGAATGCACATCTCAAGAATGTTGTATCAAATTTTTAGAGTAATTGGAGCAAAACTAACAGAGATATGGAATTTTAACCATCCGAGGTTCTGAGACACTCCGCTCCGATTTTGTATACCGACTCGACAGCTGCACAGCGCGGCGACGACTCTTGGTGCGAATTTCAGAAAGCTGCAGCGGTAAATAATTTGCATACATTCAAACACGGTTATACTGCGGTTCCTAGTGATGTTCTCAGTGCTATAAAACCTATTTACGAGGATTTGAGCAAGAAGGCTCTTCTGCAGCGATGTCTCGCCGGCTTTACCCAAAATAACAATGAAAGCCTGTATCAACTTATGTGGAAAATTTCTCAGAAATGCGCGACTGGTACCGCAGGTCTGGGTGAAATTGCAGTTAATATGGCAGCATAAATATTCAATGAAGGCTATTTTACTCTGATAATCATCATGCAAGAGATGCAAATCAAAAGTGGACCAAGTTTTCACGAATGGGTGCGCGCAGTCGACAGATTACGCACAAGTTGAGCGGAAGAACAAGCTGTAAAGAAAAGCAAAGAAGGTCGAGTTCGCCGAAGACAAGAACAAAAAGATGCTTTGGACATCATAAGTGATAGCTGTTGGCTGTACGGGCCTGGTATCGATGATTCTGAGTAAGTATATAGTGAAAAAAAGAAAAAAAAATCGGATTTTTAATGTAAAAAACTTAAAAACGATTTTCCCAAACTTCACGTTTTTAAAGTCGATGACGACTGTAGTTTAAAATCTATTGCACCAATCCTTTTCAAACTTGGTACACTCTTTCTCTGTATAATTCATGAGGTAGCGCTCTCGAGTTTAAAAAAAATTTGTTGTTCTTTTTCATTTTACAACAACGAATTTGCCGATTTTTTAAAGCGAAAATCTCGTTATTGACTTTCCCATGTTACCATAAATTGAAAAATCAATTAAAAAAGAAAAAATTGACCGCGTTCCCTGGGGAAACTCATAAACTAATAAAATCAATTTGATTATTTTATTTCAGATGATCGAGTGATGAGTTACAACCGTCACCGCAAAACAACTTTTTTTTGGAGACTTCTCCGGAGATTTGCTGGCAACGGCTTAGTTTTAAATATTTTCCGCTGAGATTTGCAGAACATATTCTTGAAATGTTATTCTATAATACTGTAATCATTCAATTAAAAATACATTTCTCGTATCTTGTAAAAAAATGTTTGAAAAAGTGTCTTTATTCAACTAATTAACCGTACCCCCCTAATACTTTCCATTCAACGTTGGCTGGACATCGGCAGCCATCATTGGGGCAACGTCATTTAAAACGTTGGGCTGATGTTATCATCCCGAGGTTACCTCTACCATTTAAAATTACCAGTCAATTGTAACTAGTAATTGGGCCTGCATTGGCGACCAGAGTCGGGTCGCCTTTCCAACTCAGGCGGTCATAGTTGGTCCAACGTCAGTCCGACTCTAAAACCACACCTGGGTTGTCGCGACGATGAGTACCGTCCCAGGTAAATCAGAAGTTCTCCACCCTGATGGAGTATCACCCAGGTGAGGCCTGGCACAGTATGAATGGCCACACGTCGTATTTCATCAATTTTATTTCAGCCTTTGAGTTTAATTCATATTTGAGTTGGTTTGATTCATATTTATGCGAGAGATCCAATAATATAAGCGTGGCATGCGGTTTTCGATTTCGGACGCGCACCAATCACGAAGGTTCAGGATCGTGGCTGCTGCTGTCAATGTAGGCAAGTATCACGTGAAAAATTAAACGGAATCGAACCCGGTTTTTTTTCTTTTAGCGTAAGTCGGGGTGATATGACCATGGTTTTTTACACAATGTCAATTGGAGGTTTAATGTTTTTAAAACTTACATTTTTATTGCAACCAACTCCAAAAATATTGAACCAAAGTTTTTAATTCAGAACTTTCGATATTTTCGATGAGTGATTTAATTGCAGTTTATAAATAAATATTTGTGATCGGCCGTCTCACCCGGATACTACGGGTGACATGGTCACAGTAATAATGGTACTCAATTAGTCCTAGAGAAGCATCGGAATCGCACAAATCACGTCTTACTATATTTTATTTTGTCTACATAATCTTACAGAAAGACAATAAATACCTCTGTTAAATGTTTCAGATACCAAACTCAAAAGAAAACAGTTTTACTGGCCATATCACCGGAATATTGCGGGCGAGATGGCCACGTAGCCTACAATCATTGACGTGGCCATCTTGCCCGCAATATCTGGCTGATAGGGCCACCTCCCACTGTTGCAGGCAGTGGCCCACCACCATCGCATCTCACCCGCTGTTGCAGATTGTGGCCCACCATTAACGTGGCCAGATCCCCGGAAAATGAATGGTCGTATCACCCTTTTTCCGAGATAAAAGCGACTGCTTAAATTTTGGAAAGAAATGTTTAAAAATAGTTTTACTACGCGCCGATATTTTCTTAAAACATCCAACTATAGTGTGCAATGTTGATTTACGAGCAAAGTTATAATTTAGTATGTCTTCAGAGTGCTTCAAATATTGCTCGAGATATTTCTGGCTACCTCGAAATACGGATTCACCGCTCGTAATGATCCTTGCACGTACATTCTTACAATTGTTGGTGCAATCACATTGTATCTACATGTATTAGAACTCTGCAAACGTTGGCGCCATTCGTTTGTTACGTTAAAAGATATTACGGGTGGATATTTCACCCTGATTTACTCTAATAAATGTTGTACGGTATCGGAAGTGAGCGCGGAACAGTGGCGAATATCGTCCGTTCCGAGCGTCGTCGAGAGCGAAGGGCATGAAAAGTTAGTAGGGAATATAGGCCTGGGCCTGACTATCGGTCCTATTATTATTGTTTATTATTAGTCGCATTATTTGTTTATTTATCATGGCTGTCTTCGGATTTATGTTACTTTATCTGGGGCCAGCGTACTTTTATTTCGCGTTAGAAACTCGGATCGGCGAATTGACTAACCGGAAAGAATTTAGCAGGGAATATTATTGTAAACGGGTATTTTTCTTTGGTGTTTTAATTATAATAAACCGAGTATTGTTTTGATTACTTATTGCCATGCAATAATTTTCACCACCCCGCCCCTCGAGTAGGAAAATTTAGTCGTCACAGTATATACATGTATATTGAAACATTTTAAGTTAAGCTGATTCTCGAAATTTAAATGAACTTGATATTAAATCTCGTCTATCGGGTGTTTAGGTCGTTCAGACCAGCCTACGTTGAATAATCCGTCCTCTCAGCGGTCTCATTGAGGGGGTCGAGGTTGGTGTACTGAACTCGAGTGTATAAAGACGTGGAAAAGGAACCCTTTAAGTTTTCGGGATAGCCTCAGTTGGTGATTTAGTTTCATTCACGCATCTCGCGCAACTCGATTATCTTAACTCCTAATCATCGACCAAGGGAAGGAGGGTCTTAACGAGGGTCTCGATAATTAAGGCATTATATACGCGAGTTCGCCGATTTTCGAAGGCACTTTTCTAGACGCGGTTAAAAAAAATGACGCATATATTGACAACATCTTTTTTACAGGTCATTTATGCACATGGTTAAGTATATGTAAAAAAAAATCAGAAATATTAACAAATGGCGGAGATATATATTACAAAGCAATGTATTTTTTTTGCGCGCGCGTTGATGGTGAAAGTTCTGGGCATATATATAATTGCATAATGAATGTATCTTCAGTGTGAATCAAGAATAAAAAATAATATATATCATTTTTTTAAAATTATAATTGTAAAAATTCGAAATTTAAAAGGTTTTTACTCAATTTTCTGTCGGTATTTTAATTTTTATATTTTTTGTGTGTCATTGAATTTTTTTTTTACTGTGGTTCATACGATAGGTGAAGATACTAAGAATATGTTGTAAACATTTCAAAGCGATTTGACCCTTCGATCAAAAGTTAGAACTTTCACAAGGTTCAAAAAAGTGAATCGTGGAAAAACGGCTTTGACGTTGGCGGTCGGGCGCGCCGCCGCTACTTGCCTGCTTCCAAGAAAATAAAAGTTTTTACTCTCCAAATGCTGTAACTTTAATAATTTTTCCGTATTTTTTCCCGCACTAGTGCGGGAAAAAAAACCGGAAAAACCGGTTCGTGACACGGGCGAAAAAAATCGATCTTTCTCGCACTTCTGTGAAGCGCCTCACTCGCCTTCGGCTCGTGCGGCACTTTACATTCGTCGAGAACGATCGATTTTTCTCGCCCTTGTAACGAAAATAACTATTGGAATTTTTCAACACTATAAAGCTTAAAATATTCCTAACCGTTCATCAAAAATAAAAATGAAATTTATGGAATTTTTTGTGTATTAGGTTTTAAGCTAGGTTCGTAGCGCAGTCTGCTCTTCAATCCGAGAATGATGCGGCTATCCTACGTCGTTCGATGAACGTCCCTACGACCTGCTTAATTACTCCTTTTTACCCTATGTGAACGGTCAGAGAGACCGATAACAAAATCATATTTTTTCTATATATAACAAATATTCACGCGGCCTAACGTGGTTAGAGATGTGCCGTGACGGTCATTTTTTTATAAGCGTCAACTGACCAAAAAAATTACCGTCAATCTACCGTCTTTTTTTATTCCAGAAAATGTTTGTCGTGCCATGACCATCATTTCTGTTCGGAGTCACAAATATGGTCAATATTTGTATAATATTGACTGTTTGTATAATATTATTAATATAATAATGACTATTTGTATAATATTATTAATATACTAATAATAATAGGTTGATTCCAAATAAATTTTCCACCCGCGCTGACTTCATAATCATTTATTTTGCGCCCTCATAGAGGAAGCTTTGTTATGGTGAAAAAAAAAAAAATTTCAGATTTTAATGAAAACGTGTTCAGAATGTTCCAAAACATCGAAAAATCACATTCAGAAAAAATGTCCGGATGCGTGTGCGTGTGCGTGTGCGTGTGCGTGTGCGTGTGCGTGTGCGTGTGCGTGTGCGTGTGCGTGTGCGTGTGCGTGTGCGTGCGCGTGCGCGTGCGCGTGCGCGTGCGCGTGCGCGTGTGTGAGAGAATTCGACGTGAAATATTCAAACCGCGATAACTCGAGAACGCCTGAACCGATCAAGCTGAAATTTGGCACACATTATATGTGATCAATAGTCAACGTTTGGTCAAAATTTCGTCCAAAAATGTTCAGTTGTTTTTTTTGTACGCCATTTTTAATTTCTTCGAAAATGTCCGTACGCAGCGTAGCGCTCGCAATTTTTCAGCTATTGGGCTGAAAACGCGTACACAAATGGAATATCATCACCCGATGATCCTATCAAAATTTCAAGAAAATCGATCGAACCGTAAAAATTTTATGACATTTTGAATTTTTCGATTTTTATGCATTTTTTTTTTTTTCAAGACGCATTTTTCCACATTAAATGTTCATCTATGTATAAGAAAGTGTCAAATTCGTGATCAGCATGAAAAAATACAACGAATTACAGTCCTGGGGCGACATCTAGCGAAAAAGTTGACCGGGCATTTTTGTAGCCAAAATTGCAAAAATTAGTGTTTTTCGGTATTTTAAACAGCGATTTCTTTGCTTTCCGATGGGATCGCGGAAAAATCCAGGGGTCTATCGTGTTTTAAAACAATAAATACACAACAGGATGGATATGATGGAGTTAAAATAATTAGATTAAGCGATGTCATTTGAACTTCTCGAGTAAAAATTGAAAGATCGAGACAAAATTTGGAACACATAATTCTATGTTATTTTCGCGCCGAGCACAGAGCCTACATCCGTTTTGACCAAAAGTGTAAGGTTGGTGTATTTTTTCGGGCTAAACCTGAGTCAGCCACCAGTTTTGACTAAAAGTTAAATACGATATTGATGTGGGCAAAAAAGTTGAAAATTCACATTTTCATATAGCTTCCTCATAAAAGCTGAAAATTGAAATTTTCACATCACTTCCTCATAAAAGTTGAAAGTTGAAAGTTGAAAGTTGACATTTTTATATCACTTTCTCATATGTAAGGTCTGCTGAAGTATTATTTTTTTGAATTAAATATTGCCGCGTGTTGTCGTCGAAATAAGCGGAAGTAGAGGGCTCTCCGATGTGACGTCACTACCGTGAGGATTGAGGAGCGCGCAATCGGCACGAGAATGAGTAGAGCGAGCAGATCGGCGATGCAAATCGGTCTTTTGTACCCACATTGTAACGGAAATAATAAACGATTGGTTTCAGTTTTTTTCTATTAAAAACCCTCGGCCTAATTTTATTCTGGATCCTTACAATCTCAGAAGTGGGATCGACGCTAAACCGTAACCGAAATCAGGCATCAAACGATACAGTGTCGCGAACTTTCCGCGTAGTTCGGTGTGGTGGGAAAAAGAACGCGTGCCGAAATATCGAGAGAGGTAGTGGATAGCTGTTGCTGCGAGTACTAGCTGCGTGCGAAGGGTACGATCGTGAAGATACGAACAGATCCAAAAAGGCTACCTGCTCTGTGTGCCGGCCTTATTTCAGTCGCATTAACCAATTGTTCGCTGTGTGCACGTGTCGTGTAGGTACAGAGTCCTATCGCGAGTGAGTATATCGGTAACGCTGAAAGACAGGCACTGAACAATTTTGCTGCGTGCATTAATTAATTTAAAAAAAAAAAGGGATTTTGCTGCGTGCAATAAAATTTCCGCTTCGTGCAAGGGGCAATATTAACCGATGTGCGTGATGGAAGATCGGTGTGATGCCGTTGTCATTGTTCGCGAAAACCCGGTGTTTCGCTAGGACAAAACGAGTATCGTCGCGCGTAACGAATTTCGAGATAACAAGTGTTGCCAAATATTAGAGTCCACCATGAGTTCCGAGAAAGCGTGTGGCCAACGTTGAACGACGAACGTATTAGTTCGACGGAGTATTTGTTTACATACAACACGCTCACACAGAATGCCGAATATCGATGGATTTACGGTTGCGGGTCTGAGAGAACTGTTCAAAGCGAGAGGACTCTCACCGACCGGAACTAAAGTGGAATTGTATGGTCGCTTGATGGAGCATGATCCTTCAGGCTCTTGGATGGTAGAAGCATTATCGACAAAAAAAGAGGATGATAAACAAGCCGAAGACGAAAATAACGATAGCGACGTTACTATGGTTGGAGATTCGCCGAAGAAGAATCTGAACATTGATGTTGGCGATAAAGAGACGCATAAGGAGTTAAAGATTGGTGGCAAACCACCCCCGTTATCGAGTGTCTTTAAAAATGCGAATGCGGATGCCGCGATGCTTCGAGAAATGGACTTTATACGTCGAGAAAATGCATTGCTTCAGCGTGAATTAGAATTAACAAAACTTTCGCACCGTCTACAAGGGGATACAACTCGATCTCGCGCGAGTGTGTCGCATGAACGAGCAAACATAAACATCAAAGCAGTGAGTGATTTGTTAAGCGACTTTAACGGTATCAATCGAGACTTTTCTGAGTGGGAAAAACAAATCACATTACTGTGTACGACGTACGACCTTGATGATAATCTCGCACGAATTTTGCTAAGCTCGAAGCTGAAAGGTAAAGCCGCTAGCTGGTTTCACTCGGATCCAGAGCACATAACCATGACCATGCCGACTTTACTTGCTAAGATGCAGAAGATGTTTGACAACCGCCCCAGTAAATTAGAGCGACGAAAGACCTTCGAAGTAAGAGTGTGGCAAGGTAACGAGTGTTTCAGTGATTATTATCATGATAAATTGATCCTCGCAAACAGAGTACCTATACATGAAGAAGAGTTGATCGATTACCTTATCGACGGTATATCAGATACAACTCTATGCAATCAGGCGCGAATGATGTCTTTTAAATCGACGATTGAGCTTCTTGATGCTTTTAAGAAGATAAGACTTCGACCGGAGATCAAACCTCGTTCGAAACAAACATCGACCGAAAAGACGAATTCACCCAAAACGGACCAGCAGCAGAATCCGGGAGAAGTGTCCCGCAGAGTGATTAAATGCTACAATTGCAATGTTTCTGGGCACACATCGAAGGACTGTACGCAACCGAAGAGACCGAAAGGAGTTTGCTACACCTGTAACGAACCGGGTCACATATCAAAGAATTGCCCGACGAAATTGAAGCCAGAAGTCAGCCTGTGTACAACAGTCAACGAAGAGGACGACGAATATCGACATGACGTTGTGTACGAAATAGATCATAAAGGGTCGAGTAAGGTATTTCGGGTCACCACACTACTGGACACCGGTAGTCCGATCAGCTTTGTAAGAGAACAATACATCGATAGCGAAGATCTAGAAGGTCTATGCGAATCAGACGGTCCATTTTTCGGAGTAAATCAATCTCCGTTGAACGTTGTCGGTAAAGTAAAGGCTAAAGTTGCGTTAGACGGAGCTGTAAGAGATGGCATCCAACTGTTTGTAGTCGGTAATAATACGATGACTGTTCCGGTAGTACTAGGTCGACAAGGTTTGAAAAAGTTCGGGATAAAGTCGTCGAAGCCTGCACAATTGGATGTGGCAATTCAAGAAATACTTTGTATTTCTGTCTACGAGGGAGAAAATAATCTAGTCGATTTATTAGATGTAAATCCGGCGACTCCTTATGAGGCCCAAGATCGAGTCCGTAAGCTTTTCGAAACGGAGTATTTGAAACCGAAACGACCTGAAAATCCGAAAGTAAAAACCGAATTAAAACTTACATTGCACGATCCGCGATCGTTTCACTGTACGCCGCGAAGGTTGTCGTACAGTGAGAAAGATAAGTTACAAGTTATTTTGGATCGTCTAGTCGAAAGAAAAGTAATCCGTCCTAGCGACTCAGAATTCGCATCACCGATCGTTTTGGTTAACAAGAAAAATGGCGAGTTGAGAATGTGCGTTGATTTAGAGTCCTCAACAAAGCGACTGCGCGTGACAATTACCCTCTGCCTTTAATAGAGGATCAGCTGGAGGTTCTGGGTAACAAAAGGTATTTCAGTCTAATAGATTTAAAGGACGGTTTTCATCACGTAACAGTTGCGGAAGAGTCAATAAAGTATACGTCATTTGTAACACCGTTAGGACAGTTTGAATGGCTGAAAATGCCCTTTGGCCTTAAGACAGCGCCGTCAACATTTCAGCGGTTTATTAACGAGATTATGTCCGAATTGATTAGGTCAGGTGACGTCCTGGTGTACATGGATGATATATTGGTAGCATCCGAGGTATTGGAGCACCATTTGGAAATCCTGAAACGCGTGTTTAAGCTCATGGTTGATAACAAATTAGAGATGAGACTAGATAAATGCAAATTCCTTGAAACGGAAATCGAGTACCTCGGGTATCTTGTGTCGGAGCACGGTATCCGCCCTACGAAAAGCGGAATCGAGGCAGTCGCAAAGTTTCCCATTCCAAGGTGTGCCAAAGATTTGCATAGCTTCCTCGGCTTGTGCTCTTATTTCCGAAAGTTTATAGAGCAGTATTCTGTCATTGCCAAGCCACTGTACGATTTGATAAAAGAAAACGCTACTTTCAAATTTGGTGAGGCGGAGCTCGACGTGTTTGAACGACTAAAAGCTTTGCTTGTCGCAGCACCGATACTAAGTATTTATAGCCCGAAAGACGAAACAGAATTGCACTGCGATGCCAGTTCGATTGGGTATGGTGCAGTACTGATGCAAAAAAAATCAGATCACAAGTTTCATCCAGTGTTTTACTTTTCTAAACGCACGACTGACGGTGAACCTAAGTATCACAGTTTCGAGCTGGAAACTTTGGCGATCATCTACGCCCTGGAACGTTTCAGGATATATCTTCAGGGTATTAAGTTTAAAATTGTAACGAACTGTAATGCACTGACTATGACGTTGAATAAGAAAGAAATTAACCCTAGAATCGCGAGGTGGGCATTGGCTTTGCTGAGCTACGACTACGAGTTGGAGTATCGCGCCGGTACGAAAATGAAGCACGTGGATGCGTTAAGCTGAACGATCGGGGTAATCGAAGATAATCCGTTCGAATGGAACGTAACGATTAGTCAGAGTCAAGATCCTAAAATCGTGGAAATTCGTGAAAAACTCGAGCGTGAACAAGATCGGTTCTTCGAAATGAATAACGGGTTGATCTATCGCAAACATGATAAGGGTTTACTATTTTACGTCCCTGAGCAAATGGAAAAAAACGTGATTTTCAAGTACCACGACGAGATGGGACATCTCGGTACTCAAAAAACAAGCGAAGCGATAATGCAAAATTATTGGTTCCCAAAGTTGAGAGAAAAGGTTGACGTACATATAAAGAATTGTTTAAAGTGTATATCGTACTCACCGACTTCCGGAAAAATCGAGGGCTATCTACACTTGGTACCTAAGGGCAACGTTCCTTTTTCGACGGTGCATATTGACCACCTAGGCCCAATAGATAGTAGGCATTTGGTAAAGAAACACGTTTTGGTTGTAGTGGACGGCTTCACCAAATATGTTAAGCTGTATGCGACAAAAACAACGGCGAGCAAAGAAGCGATAGACAGTCTAAGACAGTACTTCGAGAATTATAGTCGGCCGAACGCTATAATCTCGGATCGAGGAAGTTGCTACACTTCAAGAGAATTCGACGATTTCATGATCGAAAATCACATTAAGCACAAAGTAGCGACAGCGTCCCCTCAGGCCAATGGCCAAGTTGAACGTGTAAATCGAGTCTTTGTGCCAATGCTAGGTAAAATGTCGGACGATACGGTCGGAAAACACTGGTACAAAGTACTCAATGACATAGAGTTCGCTCTGAATAATACAGTGAGTAAGTCAATCGGGCAGACTCCAAGTATGCTATTATTCGGTGCTAGTCAGCGTGGAAAACCTATCGACGATCTCAAGGAATACCTAGATAGCGAAAGCGAGAAAGGCCGAGTAGATCTAGATGAACTTCGTGAAAGTGCCGCGCAGACGATCGAACAATGCCAAGCGTATAATAAGACGTATTATGATAAGAAACGAAAAGTAGCGAGCGATTACGAGGAGGGTGACTTTGTAATGTTGCGCAACTTCGACACCACATCTGGCATTTCGACAAAAACCCTTCCTACTTTCAAAGGGCCATATGTTATCGTTCGGAAACTGAGAAATAACAGGTATGTTTTCGGTGACGTGACGGGTTTCCAAAATACGCAAAAACCCTATCACGGCGTCTGGGAAAGCAAAAATATGAGACATTGGACTGATAACCCAACCTTAAGCGAC